>JBAIZL010000001.1:221877443-222309943 GCA_036971475.1 Prosapia bicincta | reverse complement strand
AATATTTCTCCCACCTAACGTGACATCGTTGCTTCAGCCTACAGTCTGCTGCACAACATAAAACTGATCCACAGAAAAAAGCTTCTGCAAGCATTAATTGAAGAAGATTGTTCTCTTTCTCTTCCAGAAAAACTTAAGACGATTACAATAAAGGATGTAATTTACTGGGTAGCCGAATCCTGGAATAATATCAGTAACACTTTACTGCAGAAATCTTAGGAGAAGCTCTGGCCTAGCGTCGAATATGTGGAAACACCACTTAGAACACGGGATGATGAAACTGAGCTCCTTCACCTCATTCAAAGAGCACCAGGATGTGAAGATGCGGAAGAAAGTAGCTTGGAAGAGTGGACAGCACTAGATAACAATGAAGAACATACCGAACACGGCATGGTGTCTATGATCCAGGATCAACACTATGATAGTGTAGCAGATAGAGATAGCGAGGAAAAAGATGCCTCTAAGAATGCTGTTACTCCTGCTGATGCTGCCGCCGCTCTCGACATTGCGTTGCGTTACGTAGAACAACATACAGCTCCAACACCCAATAATGTTATGCTAATGCGACGGTGGCGCAACATCGTATCCTTGGGAAGGTTTATGTCTCTTCACCAGATGAAGATTACTTACAGAAAAATATAGTTAAGTGTTTGTCTTTTTATTTTACTGACTTTTTAAAATTCTATGTCAATGAGAAGTGATACAGTAGTACAGTATAGGCCTTCATATTATATCATGTTTTTACAGTGTCAATTCCAATATATTACACATCTCAGTCCTGTTTTACGTAAGTAGCAAACTTTCAGTATATACCTCATTAGATTTTAGATACTTTTTTAAAATTTAGTTTTCATCAAATCATGTTATAATTTTGCGGGGGTTTGGATTTCTGGAACTTGGATTCGAGGGGTTCTACTGTAGTTCTTTCTAACTCTATAGATGTAAGTTTGTATATTATGGTTGAGTTTACTAGTACTCTATGTCAGAATTTTCAAAACATTTTTTAAATTTAGTTCCAGGCTTGATAAGGGCAACAAACAAGTTCTCAAAACATTACTATAATTAAAATAAGTATTTATTGACCATTCATCAACAGCATTGCCCTCTGTAAAAGGCTTCATAGGAGTGCCTAAATAAACATGAATTAAAGCTTTTATATTTAATAACAACCTTTCTACTATTTATAGTATTTTTATATACATACATATATTAAATATATATATACACACACACACAAACCTTTTATTTAAACAAGAACTTATTTATAAACTATAATAGTTTTCTTAATTATAGAGGAAGATAAATTGTTATATATTATTAGTGGCAGATCTCGGTTTTACTCTGTTTTGAAAAAAATAAATTTAAAACCTAACTACTAAATTTGTTTCCTATCCATGTTTCATTTCTATTTTTATATACTGTCTAACTATGTAAAGAATATATTTGCACATAGGTAGCAATTTTATGCCAATTTCTGGTGAACAATTCAAAGGATACTTGCAAGAACTCTATCGGTTACAACCACTAAGCCTTGGACCCAGTTATAAACAACCTTAGAAACATTTCTGGTGAACAATTCCAGGATACTTGCAAGAAGTGTATTGGTTACAACCACTAAGCCTTGGACCCAGTTATAAACAACCTTAGAAACATTTCTGTAAGTATTGTTTACTAAATGAAATAAAATGTAAAGGTCCAATAGTGTCAAGTCATGGCTATCTTTGGTTTTGATCAGTTTTCATTACCTATTTCTAATGTATTTTATAATTATCATTACAACTCGTATAGATTTTAATAATACTCCTATAATTAATCAATTGATATGGCTGACTTAATTTGTCACTTCAGCATTAGTTTATAATTCATTTTGGATTTTCATCAATTGATTACAATTATTCTCAGAGTTTAATTTCTGGAGTATGGTATATAAAGGTGCACTCCCCAACCTATCCTTGCAAGTAGAATTTTGGTCCCTTACCCCTCATTACAAACTGATTTTCTCCGCTCAAGAAACTACAGTTAATAATAGTTACCACCCAATTCAAAATTTAACCTTTTCGCTTTTTTCATGCCAATAAAAATAAAGAGGTCGTATAACGACAACTCCAGATTTCATGGAATGTGATTCAGGGGATTTATTCCAGTTTTTGCCCTTTCAATATTGTGGTATTATGCCTGACATCATAACAACTCTGACGGCATATTTTGTATTTTATTTTAATATGTAACTTTGTTAACTTTACCAATTGCCAATAGCAGTAAGACTATATTTACAATCCCTTGTTCTTGTAGAAAGTCAATGAGTTTGTACGACTAAATCAAACCTTTTTCTGAATGAGAAGAGTTTGACCTATTCTGGGCAGCTTTTCACTTTTCCTTTGCTATTTCTTACTCTCAATTTTTGTCTTTTGATAGAAATGGTATGAATCTCATCAAATGTGATTATGCAAAAAAATTTAATTCTCCTTGCCGAAATCAATCCAAAACTCTCTCACAGATTACAAATTTTACTTTTCAATTTTGAAGTCCATTACATTCGGTGAAACTTAATTGATCACTTTTACATTAGTTTATGACTATCCAAACTTTAATTTTGTAAATTTGTCAACACTTACTGAGACAGAACGTTTTCGATCGCTCTGTGGCGATCTTCATCAGTGTCTTCTGCTTGGAGTTGTTGTTAGGTTAAGCAGCAGCGGTTTTAAAGGCAGGTGGTACTATTGAAAACCTGCCTTTAAAACCGTCACTGCTTAACCTAACAACTCCAAGCAGCACTGATGAAGATCGCCATGGAGCGATCAAAAACGTTCTGTCTCAGTAAGTTTTTACAAATAAAATTTAAAGTTGGAATAGTCATAAACTAATGTTAAAGTGATTAATTAAATTTGACTTATCGTACATTTTCAAATAACGACTATGACCAACAGGCAATAATCTTTTCATAAACAAGATGACCAGTGATAATTTATCGAACGCTCCCAATGCTTAAACCCTCTTATACAGTTAACTTTGACAACTAGGATTTAATCATACTGAATGTTAATATAGTTTTCTTTAACAAAATTACAAAAATATTTACATTCTTCAACTTGAATCGCGCTTATTGCCAAAAAGTATTACAGAGTGCACTGTAAATGAACCGTCTTTTAAACATTTTCAAATGTTTATTTATAAATGAACGAGGTTTATAATGTATTTTCCCTATAGTTATAATTTTAATTAAATTCAATTTTAACGTGTTTAAATGTACTTAACACTAGCAAACCAATCTATTTAACCTAGGATTTTGCGGCAAAGCAAATTAGGTAAACTGGGCAGAAGATGTATCACTCAGGAAAATTAAAGGACAGGTGTAAATAGAGGCTTCATTACAACAGTCAGAACTTGAAAATAAACCAAACCCTTAAATAAACAAACATATACAAGGTTTCATCACCACTTCTCTTTAGTATAAAATTTAAAATTAAAAGCTAAAATCGCATAATTAAAATAAACAGCCATGCACAATGGGACATTACAATGTTTGAATCTTCATTATTGTTGTAATTATTATTATCTATGGTGTCTGTCTGTGTTTGTGTTACTCATCATGTAAGGACTACTGGAACCATTGAGCTGAAATTTTACATGAACATTCTTAGGGTCCCTGGTTAAAATATAGGTTTATTTTTATTTAGAAATTCCATCAGGGCTCCGCCCCACTGACTGAAAACTCCCTTCCCTCTCAATTATCTATAGTTCATTAGTCAGCTGATATGTTTGTTGTTATTCATCTTTCTAGGTTAGTTATACTTTACAAATATCCTGTTATAAGCAGAATCTTTTCTTCTCTTGATTTTTCAAGACAATGATTGTTTGATATATTATTGGGATTTAATTTCAGTAAATTAAAATCAAGCCAAATACAAATTAAATCAATAGAAATATTCCTTAACCCTGTACAAAGAAAGGGCACTCTACTAGTTACATATATATATTGCACTAATAGACTATATAATGACTAATAGAGCCTATGAAGGTTAGACAATTATTGTGAATCAGTAGGATTAAGATAGTGTCATAAAAGTGTTTGTCATACATAGGGAGGATATTATGGCATCACATATGCAGGGTCACACACCTTTGTAATGTAAGACAAACATGTCCTCTATTTAAGTGACAAAAAGATGTCTAGCCAACTCTTTCCTACTTTTACAATTTAATAGAGGATAAAAGAATTCATCTCTACCTATTATGCAGGCTTCTGTTTTTAAAAATGTAACTTGAGCATTAAAAACTTTTACAGTTCTCCATTTGTTAAATAAAAAACAATAAAAATTTTAGTTAATAAAATTTTGTTTCTGTTAGTGTTAGGGCTCAGGAAGGGATTCATAACACCCTCCTCCCTCATATATCACATTGTGGGGCAAACCTACAAAATTATGTTTTAGGGAGAGTTGAGTTATTATTTCGAACAAAAAAAGATAACAATAAAAAAAGCTTATGTCAAAGTTCAAACAATTTTTCTACGTGCCCTGTATGGTACATTATGCAAAATTTTAAAAATTACTATTTCTAAAATAAAATACAGATTGTTAGTTCCTAACAGATCACAGGGTTTTGGTGAATGAATGTTTCAGAACTGTTAAATGTGTTTATTAGAAATGACAAATTACTTTTATTGTTGTGTTTGTTCACTTTTTATTTCATTATTTCTTACTTGTTTCATTATTATGTTTATATAGATGTCTAAACTACTAAGAGCATAAAGAGACATTTGCAAAAAAATGTCATAAAAGAAGAAAAAACTGAATGTGAATCATGAAAGAAGAGATACAAAGTTTAGGACCATATTGAGCTGAATGTCTTCCTTCCCTACATATTTTTATTTTGATGACAGGTTAGTCAAACTTTTAGCAGTTAAATAATATTATTATATTTACTATTATTATTAAAACTCCTCAAATTATGCCAACCATTACTTTCCTTGCCCTAAATACTCATATAACTAAAGTGCCCATTGACGCATTAGTTCTTGTCTGGACATTGTCAATACATGTTACATTAGAACTAGCACAGCACAACACAACACTACACTAGCTCAAATGGTTTGGTTCTCTTCAATCTTCTAACCATGGACAGGTTATAGAGAAGTTGAAGAGCCACTGTACTTGGATGAAGGTGAAGTCTCTTTTCAAACTTTTTAGGCGATCTTTATTTTTTCTGTTATTGTCAGGATATTCAGATTTCTGTGAATATCTTTGTTTTTTTACATATCAAGGGACATTAACCATATTTCTCAGTACCCTATTTTTCAAAATCTGAAGAATTTCTACATTGGATTTGCATATCCCCACAGTTGAATGCCATAGAGCCAAACTGGTTTCAAGATCTGATTGTAGATATTTATTTTATTTCCTAATGAGAGATTTGAATCTCTGCTTAAGAGCCAATAGTGCTTACGGTATATATTTAATTCCTCATTCTTTTTCTTGATGGGGTTTTTCTATCTTAGTTTAGCATTTAGGTCCATATAGGTAGTTATTTAGCTTTTATTTTCATAAGGGATGATGATTCCGTTAACATCCATTAACGGAGGATCTTTCAATACCTTATTTGTGAACTAACTTCACTTCATTCAGTTTGATAATTAATATTATTGAGCTCTAATTATTACAACATACCTAAGAAAAGTGAAAGTAAAAAGGTTTTTTTTTATATAATTATAACGTTATTCTAAGTGGTAATTTAATGTGCAGTAAATCAGGTAACAAGAAGTGCTACTGAACAGATTTTTTCTTAAAAGAGAAAACTATTCAGATATTTGTGTGGTTTAGTGGGTAGAGCACTTGAGGCTACTGATTTAAAGACCTAAATATACATTTCCGAAAGCACCAAAATATTTCTGATTGCTTTTCCAGCTCCCATGTCAACATATTAAATATATACTTTCAGGACTAAGAGCAATTCAAAAGGAAAGAAGCCAGTCAAGAATACATGCAAATTTGAGAATTTAATTTCATAAGCTCAACTAATACTGCAGTAGAACATGATTAGTTGGACTAGCTGAGGCCGCAGCAGCAAGAAAATTTATTTATAATTTTGACCATACTGGAAAAACTATTTTAAATATATTTACACATTGCAATAAATTGTGCAAACAAAATAAAAACATGTATTCACCCTATAATAATGCCATATTTGGGTACAGAAACTTTACTTGTCACAAGGCACTTTCTTTGCTTTGCATGTATCATACAAACTGTCTTTTACAATCATTTTTATACAAAAATTTTCAAATACTGAGTTTTTTTATTTATGTCAATCAATTTTCATGCCTTCAAATTCAATAATAAAAGATTTTTATTGTGGTCATTGGGTTTTATTTATTGAGTTGAAATTAGTCCACAGTGTTCAAGAAATTATGAATTTAATGCCTTCATCAATCCTAGTTAACTTTTCTGTTAAATCCATTGTTGCAACAAGATTTTTTCTATTTGATGGGAGGCATTCCAAAAACTCAATTAAAAGCAGCAAAAAGACAAACTAAAAACTCGACTGTGTGACGTTGACTCTTTACACACTTGGCAGTCACTTGAGTGCCATATAGTATCGCACTATTATGAGCTGAAATAAGCAGCAGCTCTAAAGAAAAATATGACTCGACATATTCACAAACAGGTTCGGATTATATGGAGATTCGAGTTAGAAGATGCCAATTTATGGAGATTTTACTGTTTACGTTTTTAGTTTCAATAACTCAAAGTAATATTTTATACCACCAGTGGAGCAATGTTTTATAAAGATTATCACAGGTGATCTGTGCTTCAGGTCAGAGTTTTAAATGCCATCAAATATTTTACGATAAGAACACTACTGAAAGTATTAAGTAATCTGAAAGTAATTAATCTAATTCAGATTATAGAAAGACAGACATATAAAGAAGAAGAATAACTTATCCCTTACATATTACAGTAGAACTTCTCGAATTCGTTACTCTTTAATTCGTCACCTGTAATTCATCACAGTATTAACAAATATCATTTGCACTGCGGCGTAGTAGGCACCATCAGAACAAATTTCTTTAGTAAAAAAGAATATGACAGATTTTTTTAAAAACTAAAACGTAATAGATTTAATAAACCATATTCTTTCTTGTTAGTGTTATTGTTCTTACAAGGTACTGTAATATGTTTTTTTAAATTTTGATGTCTTTTATGAAAATAGAATAACTGTATTCATAAATTATATATAGAGTGGAACCCCTCGAATCCGAACTAATTAAGGCTATAGACTGTCCTGATTTGGAAAAGTTCGGATTTCGGATTTGCTGTGTATTTTGAATTTGACAAAAGTGCGTTTTTTTATTAACAAACAATATTAGAGCATTCATTACATATTTCTGTATCAAAAATTGAACAGTTTTGCAGTGCTACAAGTGAAGAGTCTTTTTAGAACAACCCTATCACGCGAACGTTTCTGTGAATGAAAAATTGACAGGACTGTATTTTTATGGTTTATACAAGAGGGGCAGAAAGGAGTTATAATTAGTGGCCCATTAACACAATAAAAAGCATTACAGTTAAACAGATTAATGAATGGTGATTTGGAATTTACTGCTAGCAATAGATGGTTGGATAGATGGAAGAGAAGGCACGGAATTAGACAACTAACGGTAAGCGGAGGGAAGTTATCAGCTGATAATCTTGCTGCAAAAGAATATTTAGACGAATTCACGGACTTGATTTTGTCTGAAAATTACTCACCCCAGCAAGTCACTTCCCACTAAAAGTATTGCTTCTAAAGATTAATCTTCTCTGCCAAGCTTTAAAACGAGCAAACATCGTCTCACAGTTTTACCCTGCAGTAACGCAGCGAGAACAAATAAGCTACCATTAATAGTGACTGCAAAACCCGCCAAGCCACAAGCCCATCAAAATATGAACTTAAATGCTCTCCCTGTTCATTACGAAAATCAGTGTAAGGCGTGGATGATGAGTAATATTTTCAAGGAGTGGTTAAAAAATTAACTTGTTCCTTCAGTAACAAAATTTAATGAAAAAATGGACTGGCACCAAAAGCTCTACTTTTGATAGACAATGCTCCTTCACATCCTTCAGACATGCAGTTGGTATGTACAGACATTAAAGCAATTTTTCTCCCATCTAACATGACATCGTTGCTTCAGCCTATGGATCAAGGTGTGCTGCAGAACATAAATCTGAGCTACAGAAAAAAGCTTCTGCAAACATTAATTGAAGAAGATTGTTCTCTTTCTATTCCAGAAAAACTTAAGACGATTACAATAAAGGATACATCCTTTACAATTTACTGGGTACTGAATCCTGGAATAATATCAGTAACAATTTACTGCATAAATCTTGGAAGAAGCTCTGGGCTAGCCTCGAGTTTGTGGAAACACCACTTAGAACAAAAGATGATGAAACTGAGCTCCTTCAGCTCATTCAAAGAGTACCAGGATGTGAAGATGCTGAAGAAAGTTCCCTGGAAAAGTGGACAGCTCTAGATAACAATGAAGAATTTACCGAGCATGTCTATGGTCCATGATCAACACAAAGACAGTGTAGCAAGAGATAGCGAGGAAAAAGATGCTTCTACGAACGCTGATACTCATGCCGACTCTCTCGACAATGCGCTACGTTACGTAGAACAATATGGACCTGAAACATTCAATGTCACGCTAATGCGACGGAGGCTCAACATCGCATCTTCGGGAAGCTTTACGTCTCTTAACCGGATGAAGATTTCTGATTTTAAGTGAAAATTATATTTAAGTGTTTGTGTTTTTTCTTTTCAACTGAAACATATAGTTTAGTGTTTGTATTTTTTAGATTTCAAGTGAAAATTATATTTAAGTGTTTGTGTTTTTTCTTTTCAACTGAAACATATAGTTTAGTGTTTGTATTTTTTATTTTACTGTCAATAAATTGTATGTTAATGAAGTGACACAGTAGTAGAGTATAGGCCTTCGTATTATATCATGTTTTTACATTATCAATTCCAATATATTACACATCTCAGTCCTGTTTTACGTAAGTAGCAAACTTTCAGTACATACTTCAATAAATTTTAGATACTTTTTTTAAATTTGGTTTTCATCAAATCATGTTCGGATTTCTGGGGTTCTACTGTATACTACAGTATATATATATATATTACTGAATTTGTAATTACGATCTATACTGCAGGCTACCAGTGTTTCTATAGTGTTGTGCAATAGTGTTGTTGAGTTTTTCGGCCGACATAAATATTGTAAGTGCAACATTACATACCTATTTAAGTATTTGAGTGCTGTGTTTACCCACAATTACATGTGAACTTCATGACTTGTGTAATTCGTAACCCCCTCGGTTTGGAACGTGACTAATTAGAGAGGTTCTACTGTGCGAGAAGTATATTTTAAGACACCCAACTATGCTACTCTACTTTACACAACTAGCATGCACAAAGAAGAGAAGAAATTTTAAAATGTCAAGTCTCAAAGCTAACCTGGTTAGAACATGCAGCAATTATTAATTGAATCTAATGCTAAAGTAACAATTTAATTATACTCAAATAAAAATCAACCACAACTATTAATTAATACAACTATCTAGAAGCAATAATATATTATTTTATAGAGAAGAACCAATTTCTAAGACATATCTACAAATAAGTTAAAAACTGTAATGAGTCAAATGTTTTGCTATTTCAATCGATTGAAGAGATTGGGAAACTAGTTCTTAATCCATGAGTTAGTTAAATGAACTAATTCAAATGGAGTTTTTCAAATAAATATGGAGGAAGGCGTTGAAAAGAGCCCAAAAAGCTTGGAAAGACAATCCAATTAAGAGGACACCAAATGGAAAAAATTAAGCAATCGCTTTCAAGTTATTCATAGCTAAAGCAATAAGATAAAAATAAAATAACATGGTTAAAACAAATATATAACAGAAGCTTCAGCCATACTTATTAGAAGAATCATTTGGAGATAGCAGTACCTTCTAAATATAAAATGCGGCCAGTTAATTTCACCCTTAAGAGAATTAACATTCTGGACCTTCATGGTGTATCATTATTTTAGTGTTACTTTATTGCAAAAACATAACGGTAATCTTCTTTCCAACAAGAACATGTAAAGACATGACAACCACCAAAATCGAAAGTTTGAATCTCTACAAAAAATAATAATAATAATAATGGAAATCATATTCACGTAGGAAATGAGTAGTTATTTATCAACACTCTTTAAGTACATCAGATGATATACTTAGCTTTTAGTTTAGATTTGGCTCTTGTAGAAATGAGGTGTTCTTACGAGATAGAAAGCTTCAGTTGCAAATTTTGGGGCTTTATTTGTGGCCACTGCTACAGCAATAATAAAATTGTATTCCACCTCAAAAACTATTTTAGTGTAACAGAAGTTTTATTTATGAAAGTTTTGCTTAGTCTTGTTGCCATCGAGAGTGAAAGATTCCACTATGTAATAAGGCAACTATTGAGAATATCTAGTGAATAAACTGACAGCACCTAAGGAAGCAAAATCTTGAAATAAAAGCCAAAAACAGAGTGGTCAGGAAATATTTAGGTTCACTTATTAAAATCGATAAATATTATGTTCTTATAATAATCAGTGGCAATTTCTACAGAGCATTAGCAACCTGGGAATAAAGAAAAGGAAAATCGAGTGGTCAGTAGGTTGACGTTTATTGAATGAAATCAATAGATATTATGCACTATAAACTTCTGTAACAAACAACAAGCTTTTTTAAAATCATCAGAAATAAAGACCCTTCTAAAAACTGAATCTTTATCAAACATGTTGTTCTCATACAAAAGAGTTTCGCTATATTTGATTGATAGAAGCAGAGACAGCCAGCGGCAGTTGATACTTTTATATTTTATAAAGTTAAAGACTATTAAATTGACCCTATCCATGAACCATTTATTTATTCCTCAACCATACAAAGGAACAAAATCCAAACAAAGTTTCTGGCAACTTGTTTTCAAAGTTTTTCCAATTTCAACAACACGTTGGGTTACATTTGTCAGTTTACTAGGGAATATTAATCTCTTTAAAAATAGTTTATGACTCTCCGAACTTTAAATTTTGTAAATTTGTGAAACTTACTGAGACGTAACGTTTTTGATCGTTATGTGGCGATCTTCATCAGTATCTTCTTTTTGGAAATATGGGGTCAAGGGATGGCGGTTTTTGAAGCAGGTTTTCGATAGTATCAAAGAGAATCTGTGATTTGTATTGTGTTTGTTCATTTAATATGTTTATGTATGGTAATGATGTATTTGTTTCCCTGTCTGTAGTGTTAATGCTAGTGGTTTTTTTGTGTATTGTGCCATAGTTTGTCTATTATTGTGGTGTTGTATCCATTTGTATATGCTAAATACTTAATGGTGTCTAGTTCTTTGTTTATGTTTTCTGTGGTCATTGGAACTTCTTTAAGTCTATGGAGCATGGATCTGAAGGCAGCGTGTTTGTGTTGGATAGGGTGGTTTGAGGTGTTGTGGATAAGGTTATGGGTTTCCTGTAAATGTTGAAGCTGTGTTTTTGTGTGTGGCTTTTTGTTATGGTTAAGTCGAGGAAGTTTGGGATCGATTGGTTTCAATCTCTGAGGTGGTAACATAGATAAACAAAACAACAAATAAAATAGCCTGCAAATTTTAAAAAAACCAGATACAAAATAGCATACAAAACTAATAACAAGTTACAATACAAAATACAACACAACACCAGCAACAAAGATAAACTACAGGCCCCAGGCATATACAAACTAAACTGCAACAAATTCTATATTGGACAAACAGGTCGCAGCTTTAAACAAAGTCGAGGAACACAAACAGAACACCAACTCAACATTTTACAATCACATAAAAGAAACAGGACACAAATACACAGACAATTACCATAACCTAAAAATCCTCTACATCAACAAAAAAGGACTTCATCTCAATACACTAGAACAATACGAAATTTACAAATACACAAAAACACAAAGTGCAAACATATTAACGAACAAACACAATACAAATCACACATACTCTTTGATACTATCGAAAACCTGCCTTTAAAACCGTCACCGCTTGACCCGACTTCTCCAAGCAGAAGACACTGATGAAGATCGCCACATAGCGATCAAAAACGCTTTGTCTTTGTAAGTTTTCACAAATTTACAAAATTTAAAGTTTGGATAGTCATAAACTATGGTTAAAGTGATTAATTAAGATTCACGAAATGTAATGGACTACAAAATTCAAGAATTACTAGTTTTGTAGTAAATGTAACAAAAGTGTAACCTTAGGTCTGCAAGTAATGCTATTAAATAGTGTTTGGAATTCTAAATTAATAAAAAAGGAAATCGATTAATCAAGTATTATTTCGAAAAATTATTTGTATACTAAAAAAATATTTCTGAGTTACTTTTCACGACAAATTAAACTTTCTAAACTAGATTACTTGCATGACATTAAATTAGACGTAATTTTTTGTTAACTAGCTGAATCATAAGAAACTTACTCGACTGTGATGCTAATTGTCATGTAACATCAAAAACATCTTTTTAAATGTTTAAATATTTTAAAAATTTATGATTTCATGCAGCTAATCGTGTATTTGCTCACTCTTGCTTTCTCATGTACTACTACTTCTGAAAACATCTACTTTTATACATCTAGAGTAAAAGTAATATAAGTTATATAAGAAACGATCAGCCTATAGCAAGACAACAGAAGGCTAAGATCAGCAACGCATTTAAACAAAAACTGACGAGACTGTTTTATAATTAATGTAGTTTTATAATTACTAACCATGACTGTTTTGACAGTCCTAATTATAATTGTAGGAAAATATTTAAACTGACTCAACCTCCACTTCCCGTCTCGCCTTGTGATCTCTCAAGGCCAAGTGCACAGTTAAATGGTAACGGCAGTACTTCAGTTTTGTTAATACAAGTCATTTAGATTACATAATTATGAAAAAAATCACTATTAAAAAAATATACAGATAATAAAACAACTTTTGGTGTGTACTTTATTTAAATTTTTTTTATGCTCTTTTTTAAACCCTGGCATGGGGTTAAAATAACTAACAAATTTTCAAACTAGACCCATTCTTGGCAATTTTTAAATGGCAAAATTTCTTACAAAACCATTCCTAAGCATTTGAATGTTAAGAAAATTGACATAATAGATAGTCAATAATATTTACAGCCTTTAATCTTATGGATATAGTGTGTTTAGAGCCATAATTTCAATTTCATAGTTAGAGGCGGTGTTTATCTTCTTAAATAAGCAATTAAATACAAACTGAAAACTTTGGATGTAGCTGGTTTTGAAACTAGGCTACTCAAGAGAAATATAACACAAATATAAAAACAAAATTATTATATGGGCACATTGAGGTGTTACTGAATGTGGTACGAAGTATATTTTAAACTCTAAAATTTTATATCTCTAACTGTCATCATGATTTGAAAGGACTTGGACAATATTCTTCTGAAAATGAATTGCCACTGCAGTGTACATTAGGAATAATTAATAATACACTTTTAAAATGTATTTATATGCTGCAGCAATATATTTTATTTATTATTTAAGGGTTAAGACTATCTAAGATGTTTTATCATTTAGACCTAAACATCATGTTAATCCCTTGAAAGGAGAAGAAGAGGTCAAAGCCTGAAAGTTCGAGAAATCTAATATTAAAGATTAAAGGTATAGGTATTTCCAATTCAGCTGGCACTTGGCCTTGACACGGTACAATAGGCGAGGGCGGGTGGAGGTTAGGCAAAGACCATTCTACAAACATCATGTTAATCCCTTGAAAGGAGAAGAAGAGGTCAAAGCCTGAAAGTTCGAGAAATCTAATATTAAAGATTAAAGGTATAGGTATTTCCAGTTCAGCTGGCACTTAGCCTTGACACGGCACAATAGGCGAGGGCGGGTGGAGGTTAGGCAAAGACCATTCTACAAACATCATGTTAAACCCTTGAAAGGAGAAGAAGAGGTCAAAGCCTGAAAGTTCGAGAAATCTAATATTAAAGATTAAAGGTATAGGTATTTCCAGTTCAGCTGGCACTTGGCCTTGACACGGCACAATAGGCGAGGGTGGGTGGAGGTTAGGCAAAGACCATTCTACAAACATCATGTTAAACCCTTGAAAGGAGAAGAAGAGGTCAAAGCCTGAAAGTTCGAGAAATCTAATATTAAAGATTAAAGGTATAGGTATTTCCAGTTCAGCTGGCACTTGGCCTTGACACGGCACAATAGGCGAGGGCGGGTGGAGGTTAGGCAAAGACCATTCTACAAACATCATGTTAAACCCTTGAAAGGAGAAGAAGAGGTCAAAGCCTGAAAGTTTGAGAAATCTAATATTAAAGATTAAAGGTATAGGTATTTCCAGTTCAGCTGGCACTTGGCCTTGACACGGCACAATAGGCAAGGGTGGGTGGAGGTTAGGCAAAGACCATTCTGCAAACATGTTAAACCCTTGAAAGGAGAAGGAGAGGTCAGAGCCTGAAAGTTCGAGAAATCTAATATTAAAGATTAAAGGTATACGTATTTCCAGCTCAGCTGGCACTTGGCCTTGACATGGCACAATAGGCAAGGGTGGGTGGAGATTAGGAAAAGACCATTCTGCAAACATTTCCGCTGACTAACAATGTTGATGTTCAAAATGATGACTAATAGGAGATGGTGCTGTTACGACAAATCTCCGATATTCCTATAGACTCTTTAATAGCCAGTGTATTATATAATATGTATTATAAAATAAAAAAAGCAGAGGCCGCTATAAATATTGTTACAGCATATCTGTGATATTTAACAGATCATTCATTTCATATTGAAGCGACTAACTATGCTGTGTGGGGAATTCAATCTTTGTTGATTCGGTCAAGGTTATAGGTTTTTTAAGTAAATAGATAAGCACAACATAATTACACCATTATTTTTTTACAAAAATTGTATACAAGTGTTTACAGGTTTAACAAGCGTTTAACGGTTGAAGACATACATCACTTACAGCATTTTGTATTTCATCTAGTACAGATTAGTCAAGTGCCAGCTGAGTTGGAAATATCTATGTAAATATTTGGAAAAGTGTTGTTAGTATTAGGCTGTTCATTTAAACAAAACAAAACTGTATACACATTAACTTGGTTCAAATTGCTGTCTCCTTGAAGTGTCTGAATCCAAGATAATGAAATAAGTTTTTCTCTAGATTCCTAGTGTATTGATACAAAATATGTGTAAATGATTAAACAATATTCAAATAAGTCAAGTAGCAAACACTTTTTACATTTAAGATTAAAATTATTAAATGCCATAGTCTATAATCTTGTAATATAAAATATTAGGGCTTTTCTACTGCAGCTGTAATGCCCCCAAGAAGATATAACATAATGGTTTCCAAGCATCTGAAAGGCAATGGTTATTTTTCCAAGCTGTGATACTATTAGAACATTTGAGGGTAATGTGTTTTCATCTATATCCTGCCTTTTATAACTTGTTTTTTTCATAAATAAATGTTATATCTTCGATAATTAAAAAAAACCCTTCTGTATGCCTACTTTAATGAATTTAATCACAAACTCTGTTTATTTCTAGAAATTTTGGCAGAAGAAAGAGAGAATTTTAATGAAGAAACATTTTTGTTTAATCCGCAAAATATTGTTTCAAAGTATTCTGTATCTTTAAAGTATAAACCATTTTTAGAACAATTTTTTACATATCATGGCATACAAAGGGTAAAACTACTTATGTAAATATACTGAAGAGATACTATTGTAGAAAAATACAACAATAGTAGAAAAATACTACAACTCTTAAAAAGATATTGAATTATGTAATTTCAGAAATATTTTGGTGTAATTTATTTTTAATTACACTGAACTAAGTAACAATATCTCTACCATTAATGATAATAATAAAATTAATAAATGGTTAGCTCAGAGACGAAAATGATAGCATGTGCAAAATACAGGCCAGGAATGTCAGAATAGAAAATGTATAAAATATTTACATGTGTATAAATTACAGTTTAATTATTAATGTATGTAATTATAGCAAAGTGTGTGTGTGTGTGTGTGTGTGTGTGTGTGTGTGTGTGTGTGCACGAGCATATGTGCACTTGTGTGTACACAAGCGTGAGTCTCTGTGTCTGAGCATGTGTGTGCATGTAATGTGTGTGTGTACACGTGTTGTGTGTGTGTAAGATATTAATGTAAAATATTTATAAGAAATGTTTTTTTTTTTAATATGTTAGTGTTACACATATTTTAAATAAATAATGACAAAGGCTGACCGCCATCCTGGCCTGTATTGATGAATAAAGTGAGATAGCTAAACGAAGTATATACCAATTGCATGCGTTGTTTGTCCTCTTCCACAGTAGAAATGCCCCAAGACTGGAGTGGAGGGGAATGGTGAAGGAGGTCATCGACAGGGACAGGTTTCTTTGGTGTGGTCTCTTGAATTTTACACATTTTCTTGGACACGGAAGGACTAGACGATGGCAATTTTCCAGCAACATCACTACTAGAAATCCAACGTGATAAGGAATTGAATGTTTTAACTCGTAAAGAACGACGTATAGAAGATAAGGTTTTGAAACTGTCTTTTGGAGACTTTTTACATTTTCTATGACCTAATTCAGTAGGCGACATTGTCCTCCTTCGTTTGGCATTCAATCTTACAGGAGTTTCTTCATTGTCCGAAAATGTTAGTTCTTTTTTTAGCAATTCTGAATTTCTTATTGTATGGGGAGTGTTATGTAAAGGCGACGTCTCTCTAATTGGTGTCAAATAACTTGTAGCAGTACTTGAGATTGATTTTAAAGTTATTTTATCTTCCATAACAGATGATAATTCTAAACGATTGTTTTCGTAATCAGTATTAAACACTGTTTGTGAATCAATCGACATTAAAGTTTCTTTATGTTCATTCACTGGGGATATATCCATTAAATTAACATTTTCATTAGAAAACAGATTGTTTCTTGATGTTACTTGTCCATCATCGCCTCGAGGAGTGGAAGTGTGTGGATCTGTAGGAAAATCTTGAGGGAAACACAGAGAAAATCTGCTTTGCGGCATCAAAAGACCTGGTTTGATCAAATCAAATGTGACTGCGCTATCCAATACCTGTAACGAGCAGTAGCACCAACACAAGCATATTAAATTATTAGTGACAACAGGCAAAAGCACAAGCTATCCTGTTAAAAACAGTATACAGTCAGAGGTTTTAGATTAAAAAAATTATGGTTATTATATTACAAAATTTAGTTTCAATTAAATGGTCTTTAAAATATTAACAGGGCTTAAAATTTTTTTAAATTCATACATAGACACACACACGCACACATATTCAAATCATTATTTTAATTTTGTTTCCAATTTTCTTTAGTGTTCAAAATTATCTTACTTTGTAAATTGATATCATATTAATTTTAATTTTTTTGTTTCTTTTTCTCTCATATTACTTACTATTCAGCTCTTAAGTTATTAACTCTTAAATTCTATATTAGAAAATAGTAGGAGGGAAAGCAAAGTAAAAAATACACCTAAAATAAATAAAGCAATACGGAAATTAGTTAATGAATTATATACTTCTGTAAAACATTAATTAAAGATAAAAATTGGAAAGAAAGATTTAAAATGTTACACTCCTAACAAAAGCAATCAGAAGTATATTCAATAAAACTTAGTTTTTTAATTCATAAATCAACAGATATGAGGAATAATTAATTTATAAATATCAAGAAACAATGAGTCCGAAAGCAGATAGTTTAAAAAATTATAAACCACAATTATAACGTGGCCTGACGTTAGACTAGACATGTTTCGTATAGAGATATTATAGAAACAAATTATTCCAATTACAATCCAATAGCTGGAACACTTTAACAAATTTAATGGGTAGTATTGAATTATTAACACTTTCAAGCCTACGCCTGAGTATAGATCGGCCTATTTAGTTAACCCTAGTTGCCTACGTCTGTGTATAGCTCTGGTTCCCATATTTATTTCCACAGCAATGTAATTCCCACGTATTCTCAAGCCTACGCCTGAGTATAGATCGGCCTCTTTAGTTAACGCTAGTTGCCTACGTCTGTGTATAGCTCTGGTTCCCATATTTATTTCCACAGCAATGTAATTCCCGCGTATTCTCAAGCCTACGCCTGAGTATAGATCGGCCTATTTAGTTAACGCTAGTTGCCTACGTCTGTGTATAGCTCTGGTTCCCATATTTATTTCCACAGCAATGTAATTCCAGCGTATTCTCATTTTCATCAAAATCATTTTTTATGTTGATTATTCCAATTTACATGTCTTTACCTTTATTTTACCTTTAGAGTTTATTTTACAAAAAAAAAACATATTTGGTTAAGTGTGGCGACCAAGAGCTATTAGACATTTGTTTGACAGATGTTGGTTTGGTCCGATAACAAGTGGTTTAGAACCTATTAGTGCGTGTTGTTTACATTGCAAATTTGTTGCTGTTTATTCTAAATCTTATTTAGCCATCATTTCGTTTATTTAATTTGCAGTTTGTGTAATTTTTATGTAGGCTTCCAAGTTTGTTATTTTCGCTTTAAATTTATCTTTCAGTCATTTATTATATTTAATATAATAATGTTAGAGATTATTCCATTATAGATGTAATGGCTAAAGACACTTTGGGAAGACATTCAATCTGACATATATTGATTTTAGACAGTGACAATGAAACCTATCTAGTAAGATCTTTCTATTAAAGTCCTCCAATGCTATATCGTTGGAACAAATTCTCTTGCCCCTGATTGCCTGACTGTATGGTATGGTATGGACCTTTTTATATTCTTAGGGTGGTTGCTATTGAAATATAGGTATTGTAGATGGTTTGTCGGTTTGATGTGGACACCTCTATAGATATTCCCATCTCTGATTGTTGCATCTACATCTAAGAAGGTGATTGTTGCTGTAAATTTCTCCCAGGTGAATTGAAGTGTAGAGAATAGTGATAAGCAATTCAAAAAACTTTCTAGTGTTGAGATTCCCTGTGTCCAAATTACGAAGATATCGTCCAATACACATCTCAACAAATAGTTTCCATAGCCTAGCAACCAATGTGGACTTCAAGATTCAGGGTCATCACACTTCTACATCCAGAAATGTAATATACCAGTTGCAATGTAAATTTTGCCCGGCACAGTACATAGGCCTTACCACGGATGGTCTGAACATCAGAATGAATGGCCACAGGCGTTGGAACCATGAACATAGACAGGCCAACTGCTCAACACGCTGCTAGTCACAACATCATATCTTTCAATGATTGTTATACCACCAAAATAATTAAGGCCCTCCCCCCTGATAGCAATCCTTCAGAATTGAGGAGATGGGAGTTATCATACCAGTGGTATGACTCCTAACCTCAACATCAGATAAAACTCCTTTTACATTCCCCCAAACTTATATAATTTTTAACAACTCCATTTACCTTCCTTCTGACCGACTATTAATATCTAGTTTCAAGCAATCAATATTTACACAAATCACATATAGCACTATATCATAAACTGTAAATATGTGACACTTGGATATTTATACACATCTGTGGTTCACTTCAGTCTTTTGTTTTTCTCTTTCTCGACTGATGAAGATCATTTTTGATCGAACTATTTCAATAGCGTGTTAAGTTTTTATGTGTTTATTTCCAAGAAATTGCAGTTTTGGACTATTGCCATTAGGTAAGTCTGTCAGTCTCCTATATAGCCTAAAAATTCCTATATATATAAATATATATATATATATTCCTGAAAGTTTGTTTCATTTCCTTTACAACAATGTATAATTTTTTGTAGATATGATTTTTATTATAAGTGAAAATTTTTGTTTATTTTACCTAAAAATCTCCAGGCAAATAGAGACAGGCCTGTCTAACACTCAAAGTGTTAATACGAGTATTTATTATCTGAATACATTAGATAACTAATATATTTTGTTGCAAGAAAACTGATGCGTATAATTTATAGAAATTATTTAACAAAAGTGCTAAGTATTCAGGTATAAAGCAAATAAATAATAAATCGGTTGTCAGGTCAAAGAAGTTTTATTCAATTAATGCAACATTTTGGCAACTAATTTGTTGTCCTGATCAAGCCTGTAAACAATATTACATTGCTTATAAATATGCATATAAAACTCAAGTACACAACCTACAATAATTTAAAACTTTAAAAAAAGTCAATGAAATTTTGGTCCAAAAATTTAATAAAATAACCTAAAGTTGTGAGAGTCATAAATTAATCTAAAAAATAATTAAAACCTGTAACAAACCTGAGAGAACAACAATATTCACACATAAAACACAAACAAAAATAACAAAATAAAGTAACAACAACAAAAGGGTCCACAAATTAACATCAACTAATTCTTGGAAGTAAGGGCAACTAATTAGTTTCCAAAATTAAATAAACTTCTTTGACTGGATATTCAGCAGGTTTGTCATTTATTCAATGCTTCAATTTGAGTGATCAAATAAACATGAACTATAGATAAAAAAGTTAAAATTGACAAGGCTCCTATACATTTGAGTTCTTATACATTGATTTAAATTGAATGCTGGTATTTTGGGTCCCTCCCATATATATATATATATATATGTATATATCTTTAATCGCAAAAATAAAATAACACACCTCTAGACTCACACAACCATCTACAACACCAACTCATTATATAATTTTAAAATAATAGTGTTTTAATAGTAAAATACAAAAGGAAAGATATTCTAAATATTTGTAAATAATTACCTAATTGTAATTTGATCCAAATACACTTTTAAAAAAAATTTTAATAATCAATATTTTTAATGTTTTTAACTTCTTCAACAATTTGTTAATTATATTAATTAGTCAAATTAGGGAAGGTTTAATTGATTTGATTTTAAAAAATCTTACATTTGCACTGGTTTTTTTAAAAATTCTTTACTTAAGTTAACGGTTACATTAGTTAACACTTTCAGCACTGCTAGCGTTCCAGCACGCTCTGGGTTCCCTTACGAGATACAGAGAGCGTGCCTGTGCGCTTCCAGCTTATTTTCTTAGATATGGCGAGCTCACCGACACGCTCACTCCCAGGCTAATTGAAACTTCTCTACTGTCGATACGTGTTTGTATAAAGGTTTGATTTTTATGTCAATGCTTCAGAAGAGTTTGGAGAATATTGTGCACCAGTCATTTTTAAATCCGACAATCACAATTTAAATTTTGATGCTTCAACTGTAAAAATGTTTCAGGGAGTTTTATTAACAGATTTAATTTGGTTTAACTTTTATATTTTAATGTTTTTTTTTAGTTTGAACCATTTAACGCGGCAAAATATCCAGTAAAAACAACGATCGTAAAAATTAATTAAGCTTTCTGAACTAACGCAAGAATAAACGATAACTGTCCTATTAGAGTGAATGAACCAACTCGAGGTGGGAACAGACTATTGTAAATCATTGCAAAATGCTTGGACGCCCAAAAACCTAATGTGTCCACATAAGATTGTAGTAAACAAATGTCAGCTTATCTCGGCTATAAATAGTCTCGGACGTGACATATGTATTATCTATGTCTCCATTTACATTATCGATCTCCGAAACACTTGGCACAAACAGAAATAAACATTCAGAGTTAAACATTGAGTGCTTATTTTTGTATGTAATATGTTTTAGTAGTAGGGTCTTTAGTTTTGTATATAAATTTTCTTTTTTTCTCTGTTTTTTTTATTGTGTTTTCTTATTTGTCATACAGTAATTTATCATTTGTATTTCTTTTTTTAAATTGTGACTTGATAAATAAAACAATATTTTAGAGTCTAATACATTGTTCTGATGTCGCCAATAATCATGAATATGTTAGAAATAAAATTATTGAGATGAAAACAACGGGCTAGATAATTAGATGCTACGACAAGCTATGCAACCCGCATGGCGTTCCACTGCCGTCAGAGCTGGAAGTTAACGAAAAACAGACAGTAGTTGGATAAGTTCACCAATATCGCCGCTGTGTTGAAAGTGTTAATCACTATCATTACAAGTGGTTGTAAGTGAAGGACTGGACTGGTTAATTAAATACGATTTTACTGTTCTTTATACAAGAATGAAAGGATTAAATTGTTCAAATATTTCAATCTCAATTATGATGCTTTTCAACTAAAACCTTTGGCCAAAAATATATATACAACACAATTAATTATAATCATTACTACATTTATCTAAACATTTTAGTCACATGTTAAACCAATTTCTAAACAATAAACATAGACAATATTAGTTTTATTCCTAACTACACCAAAAAAATTACATTTCTGTTAAATTGAGATAAATTAAGAAATACCAATTTTTTTACACTAAGTTAAAAGAAGTAACAAAGTGTTAATTGTATTAGAAATGAAGCAAAGAATTTAATTCTAACTACAAACAAGGATTTAGTAATCCCAGACAAAATGTATGACACGCTTTTTTTAATTATTCAATACACTTACTTCTTGCTTATGGTTTAGATAGAGGGAATTGAAATAATGTGTGTAATATGTAATAAGAGACAAATATCAAAATTGTGCAGGACTGTATCCTGATTTTTGGATAACCAACTAAAATTCTTTTGTTGTTAATATATGTGTATGTCTATTTTGTAATACGCAAAAACGCAGTTTTGACATTTCCCACTTCATCTGTTGCTGGCTTCACCTCGTCAATGATAGATGAGATTCTGGCAAAACTGAAGAACTGTATTTTCAACTATTACTAAGATACAAATTTTGACAACCTTTTACCCAAACACTATGTGATTTATTTCAATTTATTTACATCAACTACGGCTACATTATGTTAGTCTGACACCAGGATTTTGATTTGTCAACTGAAGTTGAATTAATTGGGATTTAGGTCTGTTCAGATTAACAGACATTTATATATAGTGCAAGCTAAAGATTACTGCAATACCTGCAAGGACACTATCGCATATAATTTGTATTTAAATAACATAATTATCTCTTGTTTATATCTAAGATAAAGATAAGGTTATTATTTATATTGACTTTAGATTCCAAGAAAGGTTTCTTCTTAATTTCTTAACAACAAAACTTAAAAATACGATTGTTCAATTTACATCAACCACTCTGAGCTGGGTTCAACAAATTTAAATTATATCTCATTTATTTAAACAGACGAAAAAGTAATGGATTATTTGTGTAATTTCTAGGTTTTATTACCAAAGGGTTAAATTTTAAAATCTATGTCAAGTCCCCTTTTGTTTAGAATGAAGTTTTAGTTATCGAGATGCGTCGCATCTAAACTTGTCCTTCGATTAAGCATCACGTCACTTACATACTATCATCGCAACATTGTTAAGCCACAAGAGCTGATAGATTTTCTCAATGTAAGTGGGCCTAACAATAGCTAATGTGGTTTCATATAATAAACTGCAATCAGCAACAAAGTTATAAATATGTAGATTAATAATAGTTAAATAACAAAAACCCTTGCTAAAAATATTTGGACACCCTTGATGTACATTTCCCTAACACAGCATCATCAGAAGGTTACAAACATACTGGGATCTAAGAACCCAAAAACTACTTGCAATAGTCATCACTCCCACTCTTAACCAATACCAGTGCTGCACGAAGGAACAAGACCACACCCATCGCATGACAGATACACCTAACATGACAGATATAACTTAAAAACTAATATAAAAAACGATGTGAATACTAAATAAAAATAAAATATTAAATAATTAATAATAATGAAACTAAAGTAACTGTATTAATCACACCATTAATAACAATAAATATAATGTCATGGATAATATTAAAATATGTCAATATTGACTATGACGGGCATGGTCTTCTTCCTATGTGCAGCGGTGGTATTGATTAAACAGATTCCTGGACCGAGGAGGAGTGATGCCCACTGCGAGTAGTTATTAGGTTTTTTGTTTTTAGGTTCCAGTACCTATATTTGTAGCAAGGGTTATTGTTGATTAATGATTATAGTTACGCTACTGTGCTCTGTATAGATTTTTCTAAAATGTAGAAAACAGATTTTCAATTAAATAAATTTAAACCTTAATGTATATTACAAAACTTGATGTTAATTTCCCTGTAATTTTTTTATTCATTTTGTATTTATATGTTATTAACCAGAAAAAAATATTCTACAACAGAAAATACCCAACTCGGTCTTCACAGAAAACTTTAAAAAATAAATGGTACTAAAAATACAATGCATGACCGGATTTGTTAAACATATAAAGCGTTCAAATTCTCACCAAATGACTACAAGCTGGATCATCTATGTCTGTAGGAGTTCCTCCATTAGCTACCAGCACCTCGGTCATGTGTTTCTGCTCTTCCTCGGGAAAACCATGGAAACAAACTCGAGCTCCTTGGAAAGGTTTCAATTTATGGTCCAACTGTAAACATATGTTTATGTTTTGTGTAAAGATTCTTACAATCACATGCATGAAATTTGTATCAATTTTTACTGCAACATGTTATCATACTTAAAGTAGGAATGAGCAGATTGCTAAAACTTTCGGTTCCAATTCCGATTTCTATTCTAAAATTTTTCTTCCTATTCACAATGCTGAAGTTGATTCTTGATTCTTTCAAGTTATAAAGGCCTACTTGATATTTTCTAATAATAATTTATTCAACATCATGATCATATGGAGAAGCCTTTTGAAAATTCCATTTTAATGTAATAGGCTGCACAAAAGGTTCAACCTTGATTTATGAATAGGAATTTCTGAAAGCATGACAAACATATCGGATAAAAGCGACAAAAAAACGAATCAGAAAATCTACCGATTGTCTTTGTTGTTGCTTCATAAATAATATTTTCGTTATCTCAATTCAGCATTTGTTTTAATCATTTATTCCATTCAAAGCAACTAATACATAAATAAGACATAGTTGATAAATAATTATTTTTTCCAATAAATTACACCGCACACATATTTTAACAGTTATAAAAACAAAAATCGGAAACGGCGCTTTAATCAATGGAGAATCAAGAATCGGAAACGGCACTTTAATCAATGGAGAATCAAGAATCGGAATTGCCCCATTCCTATTTATAAGTTACTTTGATACTTGAAAAAATATGTCTGCTATATTTTAATGCCACACTTGTAGATATTTTAACCAAGAAATGTGTGTTACTGTAATAAATTACTGCAAGAATACAGTAACACCTTAATTATTTTAGTGAATAAGTTACCTTGAGTGTGGTATAGCAGCCAATATAATTAACAATGTACACATAGCGGATATATCTCTCACTGTAAACCTATTTTTCCCATCACTGCACGAACTTTCTCTTACTCTAGTAACACTTTATAACAATCAGTTTATTTATCTTTTCTCCAATTAATAAAATCTTCATTTGAAAAACTTATAATTTCAAATATCTGTATCGTAAACACAACTGCTTATATCTGTAATTTTTAATTGTTTAGTGTATTTTACAAAACAAGAAATCTGACAACTGCTTCAATAATTATTCCTTATTATACATGGTGACACATGGGAGACGCACGGTTTTGAACTGCGTAGTACTGAAAGTGCAGTGGTGGGAGGTGGTCGTGGTGGGGATAGTTCTGATCCACACAAGACACCATTTCATTTACTCAGTCACTATGGAGCAGTGGGACTTGCAACGTCGAGTGTTTGTCTATGACAGTTTCGTGAAAAGCGGTGAGTCTATTATTGCTATGCAGCGATTGTTTCGTGCGCGGTTTAATGTCGGTCGATATGGAGCTGTTCCGAGCCGTAACACGATCCTCAGATGGGTAGAAAACTTCAGATCAACTGGAAGCATACTGGCTAAGAAGCATCCTGGCCCGAAACGCAGTGTAACAACACCAGAAAATGTTGAAAGAGTAAGGAAAGCAGTAGTCAGAAACCCAGGACGGTCAGCTAGACGCCATGCTAGTGAGTTACGAATCAATCGTGAATTGGTTAGACTAATTTTGCATAAAGAATTAAAATTTCATCCTTACAAAATGCTCATTGTTCAACAACTTAAGGAAACTGATTTTGCTGTACGAGAAGACTTCGCTTACAGAATGCAAGTGATTTTGGGATCAAATGAAATTTTATTGATGAGCGATGAAGCTCACTTTCATTTAAATGGGACCGTGAATAAGCAAAACCTACGTTACTGGGTTCCAGAGCATCCACACCAACGTCCTCTACACTCAGAAAAAGTAAGTCTGGTGTGCTCTTGGCTCTGTTGGAATTATTGGACCTTATTTTTTTTTAAGAGAACGGGGCCACAGTTACTGTTAATTCGGTTCGTTACATTCATATGCTTGAAACATTCTTGAAACCAGAACTAAGAAGACGACGAATCCATTTAAAACGCGTTTGGTTCCAGCAGGATGGGGCAACATCTCACACCGCAAACACTTCAATGACAGTTCTTAGACGCATGTTTCCTGGCCGGATTATCTCACGTTTTGGCAATGTTCCTTGGCCTCCCAGGTCTCCCAACTTGTCAGTATGTGACTTTTTTCTGTGGGGGTACCTTAAGAACTGTGTTTATAACCACAAACCACGAAATTTGGACGAGTTGAAGAATGCAATCATTCAAGAAATTGCTGCCGTCCCTGCAGAGATTTTAGTCCTGCATTCAAAATGATGGACATCACCTTGATGATATTATTTTTCAAAAATAACTTTGTTAACTAAAATGGCAAATAATGAGGATTTTGTGTAAATAAACATGCATTAATTTTAATGTTGGCTGAGTATTATTTCATTTAAAACCGTCCGTCTCCCGCATGTCACCCTGTACATGAGTGGCATACACACTAAAATGATCAAATGCATCTTACAGGCAAAAAATTAATTTTATTCTAACAACTTCAAACATTTCTCCGAGTTCTCTGTAGGTATCATTGTGATCCAAAGACAAAATCCAAGGACAAATTTCACATCAACAAGTTCATTGTCCTAAATTTGTCGCTACTTTTTCTTCTGAACTAAATATAGTACAGTCTCAATAATTCAAGGTTCACTATTCTCTAAGCTTAGCTTGTGACGTTATGTTAAAACAAAAATTTTTCAAAATCTGCGATGGCGAAACATTGACTAGAGGGAAAGCACGAATTTAAAGTAGACGATGTAACCCTCTTACAAAACATTGTTAAGTGTAGTGAATTGGATACATGGAAAACTTTGTATATTAATAGGAATAAAAAAATATTGTGAATGAGTCAGATTGTATACAAAATTCTATATTAATGTAAATAGTGTGGCAAAAGAAAATTTTATCGTAACTTTTCGGTTTAAAATCTTGAAAGAATAATAAACTGAAATATAAATTATCTATTTTGTTTATATGTAATTATGTTGTATGTTAAAAATTTTATTGTAATTATTGAGTTTGGTATAAAATTTTTATATGATGTATCATATTTAAAGTAGGGTTAATAACTGTTGTTTTGACAAGTGTGCATGGCAACACCCACTGTATAAATATGGAAGTGTAACCTTACTTTCACTCTAGTTGTAAGTTAGAGTTTGTAGTAGTAGGCCATCACTCACTGAAGATGATGACTTTGTCATTGAAACGAGTATGAGTCAATAAATGATTAATTTGTGAGTTTTGTGTATGTTTTTATTTGTTTTGACATTCCTGTACATTACAAAAATAAGAGTTCTAATGAACCTTAATAATATAATTAAAAATGCAGAAAATACATTTATAGAACTGAATTGATTATAGTACTATATAAATTAATGTTGCTTTGGAATATATTATTCATCACAATGTACATTTTTTGGAAAAAGTTGTGAAGTGTCTTCTGCATCTGCTTGATCACATAATTTTCTTGCTATGGTGTCGCTTAGATTATGAAAGTGCACATCTCTTTGTGTGGTATCTGTCTTGTTGTTCAATATAGCGCAGTGCAGTTTCAAGGCGGCTGTTTCTTTACTGTAACTAATTTTCCCTTCTTGTACTGTCTCGGTCAAACCTTCAGCTTCAATCTTCTCATTGCTGCCTACAGTAGTTTTTTGTACCATTTCAATAATCGTTAACACGTGTTATCTCAAATTGTTCACATCAGAATTTTTTCAACCTGAAAGTTTCTTGATAAAAACTGTCAAATCTGTATCTTCTTGTGGATTAATAACACATTCAACAGTTTTTATTATGATTTAGGATTTTATTTCATGAGTTATTTGATGTTTTGTTTTATTTTGTTTCATGGCTCAGCTATCCAGTACAACACGTCTCCCTTACCTATAATTGTTTTTTAGAAAGCCTACAATGCTTTCTTTCCTTTAGTCTCTTTCAAGAGAGATTGTAAATATCAACGTCTGTATTTTTTTTTCATACATTCCAGAACCCCCTGATCCATCGGTTGGATTAGGCTCATAACATGTGCAGGAAGATATAAATCATGTATATTATCAGAAAGCAGTTGACTTTCATCGGGATGTGATGGTGCATTGTCTAACAGTAAAAGCTTTTCGAGGTAAATTCATGCTTTTAAAAACTTTTCAGGTTCGAGTACAAATTCATTAAAAAACCACTCTTTCAATAATTCTCTATCCTTCCAAACAGCACTTTAGTTATTACAAGAAACTGGCAACCGCCGCTGACGTGGAAAAGTTTTTAAATGCTATGCCGGCGGCTTAGCTGTTTAATCTGCGGTTCAGCAGACTCGAAGCCAGAAAGAAGCTTGAAAAATCGTGACTCATATTTTCGAGATTCTATTGTATGTTAAACATAGATAACTAACATCTCCCATATTTTCATCCATTGTTGTTCTGAAATTAATCAATTAAATTAATTTTATTTATATTTAAAACTTCTTACCAGTTTATTTCCACCAGTTAACCAGTTACCAGCTTACTTCTTACCAGTTTATTTCTACTTCTTTACCAGCTTACAAATGTTAATGTTTTTTATGAAATACTTTTGACTACAATTTTTGACAAATATTTATACAGACAGCTTCCTTTGTAATATAGTCCGATTAATTAGTCCGCAGATAGTCCGATTAATATATATAAAGTATAATTATAAAATATCACAGTAATGATAAACCTTTTAAAAAAATTGCTCTGTAAATCTAATGTGTATGGAAAAATATTGATACTTTTAAAGTTACACACAAGAATATTTAGCGAAAACTTGAACATATATGTGTATACTCTTTTAGCTAAAAGCTTACGTTATTATTAAGGTCTGAAGCTGAGAATCCTGCCTGGGCTCTCATCGCCCAAGCGTTATGTACCCACGATGCTGCCATAATAGGCACACGGAAAGTTAATGCATAGCGGTATTTGTCCCCACCGCATTTATGGGCTACTAGATGAGTAACTTTGCTGACCATATCTCTCCGAATACTGCCACCCATGTTGTGAATCAATGATATTAAACGTGCCTGAAATAAACAAACAAAACAGATTTTTAAAGTATATCAAACTTTGATAACTACACTCGAGAACATTTTGATTTACTCAGAAGTCGATGATCGATCAAGAAATAAAATTTATAGCAAGACTAGCCTGGCAAGCAGATACTGTAAAAACCAAATTCAGCAAGTGCTGGCCTTACAATGAATGAATTAAGTGTGAAAATGAGGGTTTTGTTTTACTTGGCGGAAAACCAATTTTGGTCATCATCTACATCGCATCGGTGTGCTCCCAACACCGGAACTCTGTGGACACGATACGATGGATGCGGATCATCTGATGAAGTGCAGCGCGCTCGACCATTCCGGAAATGATGATGACCTACTGGTTTGACTATACTGGTCAGCGCGTCACCAAATGGCTCAACAGCCAAGGGTGGGCGTTGGCTAGTAAGTAAGTACTTATCAGGTACTGTAAACAAACAGAATTTTCGCTACTGGGCAGCAGAAAACCCTCGGGAACTTCATCGACGATTACTACACAGCACTCATGTGACAGTTTGGTGCGCCATTGCTGAAAGTTTTATGTTGACCTTTTTTTTTCGAAAAAGGTGGCCAAACGGTAACAGTTAATTTTGAATTGCAACAGTCCCATGGAGAGACCTTCCTCCGACCTTGTCTAAACCAGTTCCTTGGGGACCATGAAGAGCAAGAAGTTTGGTTCCTAGCCACATCTCACACTTCTCGTCATTCTATGGAAATGTTTAAGTAGTTCTTTCTTGGACATCTTGTCTCTTTGCAAGGTGACATTGCCTGGCCCCCAAGGTCGCCTGATTTATCGCCTTCTGATTTTTTTATTTCGTGACACTTGAAGCATGAAGAGCACAAACATCATCCTACAAATATGCAAGCACTTACAGAGGCAATCACCCAGGAATTGGCAGCCATTCCAAGAGAAATGACACAAAAAACCTATGAAGAACTTCCGGGAAAGAATAAGTCAATGTATCAACAATGGAGGACGTCATTTAGCGGATATAATTTTTAAAACGAAGTAATGTAAAATGGCATAGTATTCATTGCTCACCAATAAAGGTATATTTTCAGTATCTGTCTTTTTTTTGTAACTACCTTTTAAAATTATGGAGGTTTTATTTCCAGACCCTGTATAAGTACTAACAGTCTTGTAGTAGTTGCCTCTGAGGAAGATGATTGCTTTGCAATCAAACTGTACATCAGGACCTAAATATAAATGTTTTTGTGATTTATGAGGTTTTATTTATTTATAATTAAAAATCGCACCACAGTAGCTCCGAGTTATTATTACTATTCTAAATGCTTTCCAGCCAAACCTTATATAAGCAAAAGAGTGACTTCGTTACAATGTGTATTCAAAGTTTAAATGACTATTAACAACACTGTCTCTCCTCCATTGAAATTTAACTATAAACTTTGCATTCTAATTCCCTATTACAAATGTCATTTTTTGCTGACACAAGATTATTAAAATAAAGAAACTGATAGATTCATTACTTATTAAAAAACAATGTTTACAATTTCAACATTATTTTTTACTACAAACTCTATAATAAAAATATTTAATGGCTATAATTAACAAAATACACATGCTTTCTGGTATGTCTTAGATCTTTATTGCCCATGTTTTCCATAAATATTTTGAAATATCTTTAATTGTTTGGCTAGTCTGTGAAATAAAATGCATTGTTCATTTCCAGAAGCAGACAAAATATGACTAACTGAACAATGAACCTGATCCTAATTTCCCAATCACTTGTATTTTAGTAAACCCAAGTGTTTCACGGTTTGTATATTGTTGTACTCACCAACTCTTCTTTTTTACGAAAACCAGTAAAACAAATGACGAGACCCCACATGGCAAGACTATACAAAGGACGACTATTATTAGGAAGAGCTTCATTGCGCTGGTTTAGCTCTTTAACAGCTGTTGTGCCCAGCAACCTAAAACAAAATAATGCCAAAAAAAATTTAGCCTATAGTATAGTTGCCAAAATTTTACTGTTTAATGGAAAATAAAATAAATATTCATATTTAAGTGGCATTCCCACGAAAAATGATGCAAAAGAACTGTAAATAATGTGGATAAATGTTTATAAACAAACCAAAAAGCCACTGGTATGAAGTGTGACTTCTGTTCCTTATAAGAAAAACAAACTGCTTGCAATACTATTCCTGAAGACGCTATTCAATAGGCTTTTATTTAAAGACTTTCTTACTAAATAAATAAAAAATTTTAGCAGTCATTAAACTTTATAGCAACAGTGCATTTGTTAAATTTAATTGCTGTAACTAAAACCTACACGTTTTTAATCAGTTTATTATTTTTTTTATCAACAATTTACAGTTTGTATCTGTATCGTTTGCATTTTGTAGTACAAATGTTTGTCAAGCATAAGCCAATTCTCTTAACACTAAAACTACTTATCTAAATATGTTAGTTATGAAGAGTTTTGTATTTTAAGGTTGTAATTATTACGTAATCACAAAGTAGTAATTTTCTATGCAGAGCAAAATAAGGTTATTGTACTTTAATAAGGTAGAAAGAACGAAATGAAGGAAAGTTAAAGACAGAATTCAATAAGTATATTTATTTATTTATTTATATTAGATTTGTACTTTTATTTGGTGCTAATTTTATTATTAACTAAATTAGATTATAGTTATTGTTAACTATTAGTGGGTTAATAACGGGCTATTATTGACTTTTGTAGATTTTATTGGTAGTAATATGCTTACTAAATGAATCATGGCCAGCAGAGTTAACCATTGTAACAGATGTAACAAATTGGATTTATTAAATTGATTAAATTTCATACATTACTCAGAATTAATTAGTGCACTATGTAATAGATAGTAGTAATACGGTAGTTAATAAAGTGTAAACTAGAATTAATTACAATAATTATTTAGCATGATTCATTGGATTAAATTTTATTCATTTGAAGTAATATAATCAATTACTATTTAATTAATTATTCATCAATAACATGTGAATAGAGGTTTGTATATTTACATTAGGAAACTAATCATCCCTTGGTCTGAAAAATGAATAGAATCATGGCTCATGGTTCCAAAGTTGAATCCCTTAAAGTAAGATTTTTTGGGATTATAAAAGGGGTCCATACATTAGATCTTCATATAGAAGTGTACTGTAGGTAAAATATAGGAAAAGGTTAGTGATAGGGGTAAACTTATCCTCTGTGAGAATATACAGGCAAACAACACATTTAAATACTCTTGTGCAAACACAGATAAATATAATAACCCCAGATGAGAATAGGTCTACATTAAGTGGTATAATTTGCTATAATTAATAATAGGTAAATTTGGTGGTATAAACTAGCCAATGTATTATAATTGTTTAACTTGAATGTGCATAAATATATATATATATATATATATATATATATCGTGATATTTTATGTTATCCATTGTTTTTCCGTTGCACTGACTTTATGAAGTTAATATATTACTATTGTAAGTAATTTTATCCACCATTAAGTGCAATGATTTTACCTTGAGTGATATCACTCAAGGTAAAATCATTGCACTTAATGGTGGATAAAATTACTTACAATAGTAATATATTAACTTCATATATATATATATATATATATATCGTGATATTTCACGTTCATTTTGTTTTTCCGTTGCACTGACTTTACAATTAACAATAATATATAAATATATTACATATATATAAACCCTTCTTCAATAAAGCTATTTGTTCTTAATTTTGTAGCTACAAAATTGAATGTCAGTCCCAATGCAAATGGCATTGAGATGGCCTGGGCATAAACCAGCATCACTAATACATGCTGGTCCAATAAGAGGCTTCCATACACACATAACAGTTCCTTCACTTCCCTCTTCCAATACTTAAAGTAATTGTTTCAAACATGGCGCCTAACTCCAATAAAATCTATTACGTCTACTGGAAGTGCATAGTTATTGTGTTAACTGGTTGTTGATCAATGTAACTTAATCTCATTGACTCTGAACTCTTTCATTTGTTGGTCAGTAAGCGACATGAAAACAATGCTACAAAATATTGGGTTAAATATGATATTTAATCTTAGAAGATAAAAAAATCGTTTTACTAGCGGGACCAAAAATTTTCAATTAAAGAAATAGTAAAGGAATATCAACACTCACCTATGACCTAACTTATGTAGATTTTCATATACTGGACCTGAAAATTCGTCCATGACGAAAATTGTTTGAGGTGGAGTTGTTGTCTGCCATTCCGACCCATCTTCTGACACAACAACAGGTATACCAAACCCCTGTAGAAAAAAATTAAAATTTTGTCACACAAATTTGAATTAATAAAAGTAAAGAACATTTCAAGATTTTAAAAAAAACTTGTTGATAAGAGAATAAAAATACAAAATTATTTTAACATATACTTATGCTTAAATAACTTAATCCTCTGTTTAAATTTAGAAAAACTTATTTAGGAGTATGTTCGTATTATCAATTAATTTTTAATTTTAATTCTTTACTCGTTAGATAATATCAGTTGTACCTACTTTTGGAATTATTTTTATTATAAAATAATTGTTAAAACTAAATTCAATGGATATCGAATTTAAAACTGAATATTTTGTATAAGTAATAAGTTACTGATGAGTATTTGGTGTTCTTGAAAATGCTGACGCTGTTGGTGAATAGCTTAGAACTGTTTGTTCAAATCATTTATTCTTGTTTTATAAATAAATTTTGTATATTACATAAATGTTACAACAAGAAATGTATCACCTTTATTGTATTTGTGTGTGTGTGTGTGTGTGTGTGTGTGCGTGTGTGTGTGCGTGCATGCGTGCATGCATCTCTATGAGATTTTTCAAAGAGACAACGGATATTCTTTATATCTTTTGATTGAAAAAAATGCTAAATATATCTTTAAGGAAGCATCTTAAATATATATCAAATGGTTTTGGTATGTTTCTTTTCACTTATGTCTATATCATAGTTTATTATAAGTCTGTTTAGTTTCCTGTCCAATCGAAAAATTAATATGAAAAATATGGTTAAGATTTTTGAAAAACAAATGAAATCTTGAATCTGAATTAAAGCTTTAAGCTTCACCAGAAATTATCTAAAATTACAAACATACAGTTAAATTTGCACTAGGACTTACCCTAAGGTAAGCCATGACTTACCCAATTAACAAAATATAGAGCCTTCAGTGTTATATAGCTTTAATACAGGGTGGGGCATAATGAACTCCCTGGGTGCACTGTAAATAAACTAACCAATATAATTTTAAAAGGGTTTTAATTCTGAAAACTACATACAATGCCATTTTATTTTCATTTGATTTTAAACATTATATCATCCAGGTGATGACCTTGGTGAACGATGAACATATTGAATCTTTCAAAAAAATTTCTATAAACTCTTTTCAGCATATCTTGCGTTATTCCAGAAATTACATTTGTAATTGTCTCCTTGAAATCCTCCATAGTCTTAGGTCAAACTTTATAAACCTCAGCTTTGAGATATCAGTTGAAGCTTGAAATTCAAAAAAGTAAGGCCGGTTGAATTGAGATGCTGCAGACATTTCTACTCCCCAAAAAGGAAAAGTATAGTGAGGAACATGACACACAAGCATTTTGGTTTCAACATGATGGTGCCACGGCTCATACTGTGTGATGTTCATGCCAAATTCTGCAAGAACAGTTGCCCGGCCGCCTGATTTCTTCAAGAGGGGATGTTGCTCCCCTGATTTGAACCTTTGCGATTTTTTTCTTTGGGGATATCTCAAAGCTGAGGTTTTTAAAGTTTGACCTAGAACTTTGGAGGCTCTTAATGAGACAATTACAGATGTCATCGCTGGATCAATGCGAGTTATGCTGAAAAGAGTTTTTTCGAAAGACCCAATATATGCATCACTTGTCAAGGTATACCTAGAAGATACAATTTTAAAAACCCAATGATAATAAAATAGCATTGTATGTAGTTTTCAGAAAAAAAAAACAGAAATTACTGAGAGTGGTTTCCAACAAACCAATCATAACTGCTCAGGCAGTAATTGTTAATGTTCAAACTGTTACAACAATACCTGAAAACCGACAACTGTAATGGGCATATGTAATAAGAAGAAGAAATACAATTTTAAGACCACAGTGCTGCAATAAAAATGTAGTAGAGCCTCGATAGTTCGAGGTGAATGGGACCAAGAGCCTCTTGGATAACCGAAAACTCAAATTACACAGAAACAAGTTCCTGTGCAATAAAAAAAATAGGACTTCTAATGAGCCCTAATACAGTAAACCCTTAATATCCAGATCACTGTAGTGACAGCCCAATCCGGATTTATTAATAGAGGAAATAAAGACCAGTTCAACTACAGATGAGTGTCGTCATTGTTTGATTGATATGTTTGGTTCAAGAGAGTTTATTTTCTGATGTGTCACGCACAAGACTAGACATTTGTTCTTTCTAAGGGATATTTGTCGACTTTCAAAACTTACAGGGTAAATAAAGTAAGATATTTATGGCCCATTGACCTTCTGTCAGACAGCTAAACGTAACTAATAAGGACATTCAAACAACAACTGTTGCAGTTGGGTAATACACTAATCTGTAGAACACTAGTGAACTGAATGATACAACAGAAAGGGGAAGAAGAAATATACCATATTGATATAAACATTTTTTGGAAGCCTGAATCATTTTCTTTGCATGACGTATTGGTATAAATATTTCTTAACACCAGATTCATTTTCTTTATAGCTATAAACATTTCTTTCGCTCATTTCCTTTCAAATAGATAAAATAGGTTCAATTAGAAAAAGGCTTGAATTTAACGGAAGTTCGGAAAATTAGGATTCAGAATTTCAAGACTACTGCATTGGTAAAAACCCAATACCACAAAAAAATATTAATAATACAAATTACCTAAGATTGGACCCTTACATACATTTGGATGACCATGATGTCATCATCCTCTTCAGTGAATCCTGTTACAAAATTATAATCTATAATACAATAATTTACAAACTAGACTGACCAAAATTTTTATAATAGGACTCTCTGATGATGATGACATAATCATCGAAATTTAAATAAGGGTTTAATCTCAAGTAATTCGTAATACTAGTTATTTTTTTATTTTTATTTATTATTATTTTTTTGTGGTATTGGGGTTTTGGGGAATATTTTTATTGTAAGAACAAATGAGATAAATCCTGCAAGTAATTTAGCCAAAAAATAGAATGCAAATGTGTATAAAATGTTTTAAATATAAATCTGGGCCTATAATTTTATCGCTTCAACCTTTTATCATAGACTTTGTCGGAAGCAGTTGAAGCGAGATGCCTATGAGAAGTTATAAGACCGAGGTATGGTAAAAGTAATTCTGGTCTATAAATTTGGTCTTCTGGTCAATATATTACAAAATTAATTAGAAGCTGATGAGTGTCATTATAAAACTAATGATCCAAAGTTATGTATATTGGTAATATAATTTAGTTTTGTTAAAATCTATCATTTTTACAAATTGTACTGTCAGAATCTAATTAGAGGTTGTTAAAAAAAATGAAAATTAATTATCAAATAACTGATAATATACAATATAAATGTGTTGCACCATCAGTCCAATTTCAGAGATAGACTTGATTTATTATTGACAGTACAGATAAGGCCTGTTTTAATTAGTCTACATGTAAAAACCAAAGTTTAATATGTTGAGACAATAAGTTTAGTGTTTTAAGGCAAAAATTACAAATCAGCTATCATCACCTGACATCATGGGCAGTAAAATTAATTATGGGCACTAAGATAGAATTACGAATCCTTAGGAAGAATTTCTTGAATGGTTTTTAAAAACCTAGATATTTAAAAAGTAGTTGTTGCATGCAGTTTAGTAAGTTGAATTCTTTTACTTGTACGAGTATATCAGAAATATCAGTTATTGATCTAATAGGTGCTCTAAGGTATGATTAGCAGCACCAAGAGTTTTCAGAGTAATATTTCATCACAACAACTTGAAATAGTATTATTTGTCTCTCTTAATAGTTAGACGGTTTTCTGTTCCCTTCTATTTAGAAATAAAGTTACTTCAGCTATTTTAGAGAGTTTGTGTAGTGTTTATGAATGGCCACTTTTACTTTTTATAGTCAGTTTTTATGACTCGTCGAACATTTGTCATTCATGAATGGAATATACAGTCAAACCCGTCTGTGTTGCTAACTACCCATTGAGCATTTCTCAATTCATGAATGGAATATACAGTCAAACCCGTCTGTGTTGCTAACTACCCATCGGGCATTTCTCAATTCATGAATGGAATATATCAGTCAAACCCGTCTGTGTTGCTAACTACCCATCGGACATTTCTCATTCATGAATGGTATATATCAGTCAAACCTGCCTGTGTTGCTAACTACCCATCGGGCATTTGTCATTCATGAATGGAATATACTGTCAAACCCGTCTGTGTTGCTAACTACCCATCGGACATTTCTCGTTCATGAATGGAATATATCAGTCAAACCCGTCTGTGTTGCTAACTACCCATCGGACATTTCTCATTCATGAATGGAACATATCAGTCAAACCTGCCTGTGTTGCTAACTACCCATCGGTCATTTCTCATTCATGAATGGAATATATCCGTCAAACCCGTCTGTGTTGCTAACTACCCATCGGACATTTCTCATTCATGAATGGAATATATCAGTCAAACCCGTCTGTGTTGCTAACTACCCATCGGACATTTCTCATTCATGAATGGAATATATCAGTCAAACCCGTCTGTGTTGCTAACTACCCATCGGACATTTCTCATTCATGAATGGAATATATCAGTCAAACCCGTCTGTGTTGCTAACTACCCATCGGGCATTTGTCATTCATGAATGGAATATATCAGTCAAACCCGTCTGTGTTGCTAATTACCCATCAGGCATTTCTCAATTCATGAATGGAATATATCAGTCAAACCCGTCTGTGTTGCTAACTACCCATCGGACATTTCTTATTCATGAATGGAATATACAGTCAAACCCGTCTGTGTTGCTAACTACCCATCGGACATTTCTCATTCATGAATGGAATATATCAGTCAAACCCGTCTGTGTTGCTAACTACCCATCGGACATTTCTCATTCATGAATGGAATATATCAGTCAAACCCGTCTGTGTTGCTAACTACCCATCGGACATTTCTCATTCATGAATGGAATATATCAGTCAAACCCGTCTGTGTTGCTAACTACCCATCGGATATTTCTCATTCATGAATGGAATATACAGTCAAACCCGTCTGTGTTGCTAACTACCCATCGGGCATTTCTCAATCATGAATGGAATATATCACTCAAACACGTCCGTGATACTGACTACCCATTAGACATTTGTCATTCATGAATGGAATATATCACTCGAACCCGTCCGTAGTACTGACTACCAATTGAACATTTCTCATTCATGAATGGAATATATCAATCAAACACGTCCGTGATACTGACTACCCATTGAACATTTGTCATTCATTAATGGAATATATAAGCATTTAAAAAATATTTTTCCACACTCAGCCAAGAACAAGAAATGCCCATTACAAATTAAATAATAATTGGTGCCTACAGTGTAAGATGCTGAACAGTGACAGATCTTCACATCTCACCAAATACCCAATTTATCTGACATGTTTTTGCAGTCATATGACCATTACCTCCTTTCTGTTAATTGAATGAACGGATTTTGTGGACAACAGTATCCTTCACATTCCAGAGTTCTCTGTGCTTAGAGTCCACATTTTAGTTCACATAATAATGCAACTCCATGTGCTTTTCTATTTCCACTTATTTTGTAGCAGCCATACATTTGGCATAATGTTACAACATCCCTACACTAGTTGAATCTACATTGTTGTCATTTCATACAATCTTAGTAAATATTTTATTGAATTCTGCCTTAAAACTTTGATAATTTTTTTTCAAACCTTAACACTAATGTAACTGAATGTCCAGAGGTATTATGAATTGTCTACATTTTACCTTTAAATAAACAGAAAATATGCAGTGCATTATTTTTAAAAAAAACAGGGGATTATTCCATCAAAACTTTGCATCAACAAAAATATAATTTTTCATTAGATTTTACATAACTTCTTAAATGTATTGATTATTTATAAAATACATCATTCAGTCTGACCCAATTTTTACAACTGCAAATTAAAAAAATGGCATCAATTTGGTTTTTCTGAAAAGTAGTATTTTACTTACACTTATAAACAATCCAAATTAATTCAAGATTTCTTTGACACAACAATGAAAGAATCATTGAGCAATATTGCTTAACAAATAGACACAACTTTAGGCTGTTGTTGACTTAAAATTTGGTAACTAGCCAAAACTTGATTTATTTACACATTGAAGGCCTTTGAAAGTGCATTTATTGTAAGGAATACAATAAAGTGCATTTATTGTATTCCTTAACAACAGTAGTCAAATTAAATGCATATATGTGCATGCAAGGCAATCTTTGGCCTTAAATGTTGCTTCCTTTAACACAATATATTTAACAACTTGGAGCATCTTTGGTGTAATTTTTCGTTCCTGAAGCAATATTGATAAATATTATTTTTGTTTATTTTATAGGAAGGTTAGTTTTATATAAATATATTGAAATATATCTATGAAGTATCCAGTTAGGATGGATTTGGTTGTAATTTTATACATTTAACCAAACAAATATACACATGTAAGGCTAGAATAGAGATCACGTGACGTCATCTGGTAAAAAGTATTACTCCGAGGAAGTAGACGTCTAATTAGGTAATGTTGTATAAAACTACAACCAAATCTATCCTAACTGAAGACTTTATAGGTATACGTATACGTAGCACGGCGCAATGTTGAATCGCAAACGTAGTACTTATTACTACTCTGGACTGAATTTTTTACCAAACTTTAATTTGATAACATATAACCTTTCGTATAAAAAAAAAACATGTTCCTTAGGACATGTTTTATGTAGTCATTTTTAGAACCTGGAAAGAAAAATTCCTCTACAATAGTGGCCTCTGTATAATACGTAAGTATCAAAAATTCGACCACTTTAATACCAGTTAAAGAAACTGTCAAATATATATATATATATATATATATATATATATATATATATATATATATATATATATATATAATAGCCTACCATTTGATATGATTTAACAAAAAATGTTAGTAAAGGTATCTAAAGTACTAAACTTAAAAGTCGTAAATATGAGCCTAAATGGAAATCTTTCAAAAATTTGTTGCTCCCAGGGGCCATATCAGGGCAGGCACATGTTGCTAATCAAGGGTTAATAGAAAGTCAGCAGGTTCAATTTTTTTCATTCTATGATTGAATAAAAAAAAGACTTAATATAGACTCTGTATAAAAAATTGCGAGCCATTCAGTCTTTGGGCTGTAAATCGCTCAATTCAAATATGATCAAGTTTGTAAATAAATGCTTGCCACAAGGAAGGACAAATCCATGACATTTGACATCTATGTTATAACAAAGTGACACCGCTCAACTGATGTTCCTTCCCTAAGGAACATTCTTTCATTAGGGACAGTAATGTGAAATATTTAAAGACCTATCCTTGCTCACAACAAAGTGACAAGATTTCATACACCGCTCAACTGATGTTCCTTCCCTAAGGAACATTCTTTCATTAAGGACAGTAATGTGAAATATTTAAAGACCTATCCTTGCTCACAACAAAGTGACAAGATTTCATACACCGCTCAACTGATGTTCCTTCCCTAAGGAACATTCTTTCATTAGGGACAGTAATGTGAAATATTTAAAGACCTATCCTTGCTCACAACAAAGTGACAAGATTTCATACACCGCTCAACTGATGTTCCTTCCCTAAGGAACATTCTTTCATTAAGGACAGTAATGTGAAATATTTAAAGACCTATCCTTGCTCACAACAAAGTGACAAGATTTCATACACCGCTCAACTGATGTTCCTTCCCTAAGGAACATTCTTTCATTAGGGACAGTAATGTGAAATATTTAAAGACCTATCCTTGCTCACAACAAAGTGACAAGATTTCATACACCGCTCAACTGATGTTCCTTCCCTAAGGAACATTCTTTCATTAAGGACAGTAATGTGAAATATTTAAAGACCTATCCTTGCTCACAACAAAGTGACAAGATTTCATACACCGCTCAACTGATGTTCCTTCCCTAAGGAACATTCTTTCATTAAGGACAGTAATGTGAAATATTTAAAGACCTATCCTTGCTCACAACAAAGTGACAAGATTTCATACACCGCTCAACTGATGTTCCTTCCCTAAGGAACATTCTTTCATTAGGGACAGTAATGTGAAATATTTAAAGACCTATCCTTGCTCACAACAAAGTGACAAGATTTCATACACCGCTCAACTGATGTTCCTTCCCTAAGGAACATTCTTTCATTAAGGACAGTAATGTGAAATATTTAAAGACCTATCCTTGCTCACAACAAAGTGACAAGATTTCATACACCGCTCAACTGATGTTCCTTCCCTAAGGAACATTCTTTCATTAAGGACAGTAATGTGAAATATTTAAAGACCTATCCTTGCTCACAACAAAGTGACAAGATTTCATACACCGCTCAACTGATGTTCCTTCCCTAAGGAACATTCTTTCATTAAGGACAGTAATGTGAAATATTTAAAGACCTATCCTTGCTCACAACAAAGTGACAAGATTTCATACACCGCTCAACTGATGTTCCTTCCCTAAGGAACATTCTTTCATTAAGGACAGTAATGTGAAATATTTAAAGACCTATCCTTGCTCACAACAAAGTGACAAGATTTCATACACCGCTCAACTGATGTTCCTTCCCTAAGGAACATTCTTTCATTAGGGACAGTAATGTGAAATATTTAAAGACCTATCCTTGCTCACAACAAAGTGACAAGATTTCATACACCGCTCAACTGATGTTCCTTCCCTAAGGAACATTCTTTCATTAAGGACAGTAAAGTGAAATATTTAAAGACCTATCCTTGCTCACAACAAAGTGACAACATTTCATACACCGCTCAACTGATGTTCTTTCCCTAAGGAACATTCTTTCATTAGGGACAGTAATGTGAAATATTTAAAGACCTATCCTTGCTCACAACAAAGTGACAAGATTTCATACACCGCTCAACTGATGTTCCTTCCCTAAGGAACATTCTTTCATTAAGGACAGTAATGTGAAATATTTAAAGACCTATCCTTGCTCACAACAAAGTGACAACATTTCATACACCGCTCAACTGATGTTCCTTCCCTAAGGAACATTCTTTCATTAAGGACAGTAATGTGAAATATTTAAAGACCTATCCTTGCTCACAACAAAGTGACAACATTTCATACACCGCTCAACTGATGTTCCTTCCCTAAGGAACATTCTTTCATTAAGGACAGTAATGTGAAATATTTAAAGACCTATCCTTGCTCACAACAAAGTGACAACATTTCATACACCGCTCAACTGATGTTCTTTCCCTAAGGAACATTCTTTCATTAGGGACAGTAATGTGAAATATTTAAAGACCTATCCTTGCTCACAACAAAGTGACAAGATTTCATACACCGCTCAACTGATGTTCCTTCCCTAAGGAACATTCTTTCATTAAGGACAGTAATGTAAAATATTTAAAGACCTATCCTTGCTCACAACAAAGTGACAAGATTTCATACACCGCTCAACTGATGTTCCTTCCCTAAGGAACATTCTTTCATTAAGGACAGTAATGTGAAATATTTAAAGACCTATCCTTGCTCACAACAAAGTGACAAGATTTCATACACCGCTCAACTGATGTTCCTTCCCTAAGGAACATTCTTTCATTAGGGACAGTAATGTGAAATATTTAAAGACCTATCCTTGCTCACAACAAAGTGACAAGATTTCATACACCGCTCAACTGATGTTCCTTCCCTAAGGAACATTCTTTCATTAAGGACAGTAATGTGAAATATTTAAAGACCTATAATTGCTCACAACAAAGTGACAACATTTCATACACCGCTCAACTGATGTTCTTTCCCTAAGGAACATTCTTTCATTAGGGACAGTAATGTGAAATATTTAAAGACCTATCCTTGCTCACAACAAAGTGACAAGATTTCATACACCGCTCAACTGATGTTCCTTCCCTAAGGAACATTCTTTCATTAAGGACAGTAATGTGAAATATTTAAAGACCTATCCTTGCTCACAACAAAGTGACAAGATTTCATACACCGCTCAACTGATGTTCCTTCCCTAAGGAACATTCTTTCATTAAGGACAGTAATGTGAAATATTTAAAGACCTATCCTTGCTCACAACAAAGTGACAAGATTTCATACACCGCTCAACTGATGTTCCTTCCCTAAGGAACATTCTTTCATTAGGGACAGTAATGTGAAATATTTAAAGACCTATCCTTGCTCACAACAAAGTGACAACATTTCATACACCGCTCAACTGATGTTCCTTCCCTAAGGAACATTCTTTCATTAAGGACAGTAATGTGAAATATTTAAAGACCTATCCTTGCTCACAACAAAGTGACAAGATTTCATACACCGCTCAACTGATGTTCCTTCCCTAAGGAACATTCTTTCATTAGGGACAGTAATGTGAAATATTTAAAGACCTATCCTTGCTCACAACAAAGTGACAAGATTTCATACACCGCTCAACTGATGTTCCTTCCCTAAGGAACATTCTTTCATTAAGGACAGTAATGTGAAATATTTAAAGACCTATCCTTGCTCACAACAAAGTGACAAGATTTCATACACCGCTCAACTAATGTTCCTTCCCTAAGGAACATTCTTTCATTAAGGACAGTAATGTGAAAGATTTAAAGACCTATCCTTGCTCACAACAAAGTGACAAGATTTCATACACCGCTCAACTGATGTTCCTTCCCTAAGGAACATTCTTTCATTAAGGACAGTAATGTGAAATATTTAAAGACCTATCCTTGCTCACAACAAAGTGACAAGATTTCATACACCGCTCAACTGATGTTCCTTCCCTAAGGAACATTCTTTCATTAGGGACAGTAATGTGAAATATTTAAAGACCTATCCTTGCTCACAACAAAGTGACAAGATTTCATACACCGCTCAACTGATGTTCCTTCCCTAAGGAACATTCTTTCATTAAGGACAGTAATGTGAAATATTTAAAGACCTATCCTTGCTCACAACAAAGTGACAAGATTTCATACACCGCTCAACTGATGTTCCTTCCCTAAGGAACATTCTTTCATTAAGGACAGTAATGTGAAATATTTAAAGACCTATCCTTGCTCACAACAAAGTGACAAGATTTCATACACCGCTCAACTGATGTTCCTTCCCTAAGGAACATTCTTTCATTAAGGACAGTAATGTGAAATATTTAAAGACCTATCCTTGCTCACAACAAAGTGACAAGATTTCATACACCGCTCAACTGATGTTCCTTCCCTAAGGAACATTCTTTCATTAAGGACAGTAATGTGAAATATTTAAAGACCTATCCTTGCTCACAACAAAGTGACAACATTTCATACACCGCTCAACTGATGTTCCTTCCCTAAGGAACATTCTTTCATTAAGGACAGTAATGTGAAATATTTAAAGACCTATCCTTGCTCACAACAAAGTGACAACATTTCATACACCGCTCAACTGATGTTCTTTCCCTAAGGAACATTCTTTCATTAGGGACAGTAATGTGAAATATTTAAAGACCTATCCTTGCTCACAACAAAGTGACAACATTTCATACACCGCTCAACTGATGTTCTTTCCCTAAGGAACATTCTTTCATTAGGGACAGTAATGTGAAATATTTAAAGACCTATCCTTGCTCACAACAAAGTGACAAGATTTCATACACCGCTCAACTGATGTTCCTTCCCTAAGGAACATTCTTTCATTAGGGACAGTAATGTGAAATATTTAAAGACCTATCCTTGCTCACAACAAAGTGACAACATTTCATACACCGCTCAACTGATGTTCTTTCCCTAAGGAACATTCTTTCATTAGGGACAGTAATGTGAAATATTTAAAGACCTATCCTTGCTCACAACAAAGTGACAAGATTTCATACACCGCTCAACTGATGTTCCTTCCCTAAGGAACATTCTTTCATTAAGGACAGTAATGTGAAATATTTAAAGACCTATCCTTGCTCACAGTTAAGGGTTATTGAAAGAAGTATTAGAACTGACGTACATAAAATATGACGTGTAAATTTATTTTCTTGTTTTCTCACTTTTTCACTAAATATTCATTGGTTTAGTTAGGTAATGACACCAGTAGTTTTAAATTTACATTTCTCTATCGAACTGACCATTTTTTTCATCTAACTTATATTGTCACCTTTACTGTAACTATATTATGGGATTTATTTTACAATATTTTCCAGGCAAAATATAACTACATTACCTGAAAGTACTTTTTGCACAAACAAAAATAAAGAATTTGTATACAACAAATAAATTATTTTATTGGAAAAAGTTCAATAATAAATTTGTTTATATTTTAATTTACCTAAACCACATGTTTTTTTTTTAATTGATTGTTCTACAAATATTTCATCTGCAAATAATTCAGAACTGAGTCCTCACTAAAAGCATACTTATTCTAGTTGCAAATAAGACAAACATTTATAAATCAAATTTGTTTTGTTCGTCATCTTGTTTATATGGAAGGAGGGCAAATTTATCATAAACTAATTTTTCCTCCCAATAAAGTCAATAAAGCGTGTACTTGGAACAGTAATGCATAACCCCTGATTAGTATAATGAGTTATGGCAACATTATATAATCACGAATAGATAAACAGTTGTCTTTCTATTAGATGATTTTTAAGCTTATCTTTATTTTTGCATGAAATATTTTCTCTAGCCTATAAAAAACCAAAACACATTTGAAATGAATGACTATGTGATAGTAATTAGTCTTTGGCTAATATGTGAGTATATTTTCTAGTTGATTAAATCGGCAATTAATTAAAAACGTCTACCATATATCTACCCATTATCTTACAATGTGCTGCAATTAATATGCCGTCTTTAATTCTATTCTGTCCTTGCTTAGGCTATTTTCTCTTATTTTTATACATATTATTTGATTTAATGGTACCCTAGGTCTCTATTCTCCTTCTTCACCTAATTCCTTTCACCCTCCTACCAGTCCAGTTTATAAAAACAACCTTTTTCCCTTACACATAACCGTGCAAAAAATTTTTTCATGTTGGAGTAATACTCAACTAAACCAGCCTATATTATTTTCCCCTCCAATATAATCCTTTATACAATTAAAATCAGCTAACCTATTCATTTTACTTTTTCTTATTCAATATGTTTCCTTTTTGGAACATTATTCATTTAATGCAATATTTTAGGAAGTATTCATAAATTAAATAATCCAATAGGGGTTGTTTGACCATTTTATAATCAAATAACATTTTGTTTATAGTCTTATATGAATCATTTCCCAAAAATAATAATTTTAATTTTTTATACTTTTTGCAACAGCAATTTTCACTTTAGGAATCTAACTTTTGTGTTTGTAAGGATTTTCAATAACTTGCATTACTCGAACTGGAAAAACTTAGGATGAAACAAAAACCATTTCATCAGAAAAGAGCTGATAAAATATAGTGAAATTTGTATATAATGAAATTTTTATCTTAAATAGTGAAACAACTGGCTGAATATGTCACTTCAAATTATTAAACGTTTTAACCAAAATTTAACACATTTATAAACAATTTTCAATGCCATATTACTACAAGAAAGAATGTAAAGTCACACTTGATTTTTTCAAGATGTTATTAAATTTACCAAAAAAATAACTTCCTTTATACAACAATTTTTCAAAAATGAAAATGTTTTTAAAAAATCAAAATTTTAGCATTTAGTATTTTGTTAGAAACAAGTTTGAAATTATGAAATTTGTACAGAAAATCCTTTAATTAAGTTATACTACTGCACAAATTTAGTTTGAGATCTAACTACAAATTGCAGACCTTAAAAATCAAAAACTAACATTTTTTCATTCATAACAACAGTTCATTAATTTGACTACGCAATATTCTTTTAAATTATTAATATTTTTATGTATGTTTTTATAAATAACACAAAAACTGGAGTTAGAATTAATTTTGTTACTTAACATTGGGATTCTGTCACATGTATATACATACAGGGTGCGGTAGATAAGTAATGAGACTCAATCTAGAAAAACAAATTTATTGATCCGATTTGTACAAAACGTTAATATTCTTCGAAGTAGTTGCCTTGGGCGTCGACACATCGTTGCCAGCTCGTTTTCCAAGCTTCATAGGCCCCACTGTAATCCGCTGGAGTTATCCCTGTAAGTGCCTTCGTGACAGCACGTTGGATGTCCGGAATATCGTCCAAACGATGACCCTTCAGGCATCTTTTTACTTTCAGGAATCACGAGGAATGCTCCGGAGTGCGCCGGAGCGTTGTCATGGTGGAGACACCAGCGTTCAACAATGTCCTGTCGCTTCCGTTTGATGGCTTTGTGCAATCGCTGAAGGACTTCTTTGTACAATTCGGCATTAACAGTTTTTCTCTGAGGGAGAAACTCTTTGTGAATTAACCCCGGCTTGTCGAAAAACACAATGAGCATTGTCTTGACGCGGGACTTTGACATTCTTAATTTCTTCAGCCGCGGGGATGCCGATGTGTGCCACTCCGAGCTCTGGGCTTTCATCTCCGGGTCGTACTGGAATGTCCACGATTCATCGCAAAAGTCCTCCGTGGTTACGGAATGTCCTCCGTAATCATAGCAAAAGTTTCCGAAGCAGTTTTGCCCAAGCGAAAGCAAAATTTGATTGCACACCGCTGTTCTATCAAGCGATCCATCTTCAGCGTTTTCACAAGTGTCACGGGCACGCAAACAACGTATACGCAAAGGTCGACCCTTACTGCACCAGAGCTACAACGCAACTGCGAACAGATTCTATTGTTAGCTCAGATCCCCCACCATCATGTCTGCCGGTGGAGACAGCACTGCGAGCGACTGGGGCGCAGCGCGGCGGCCAGTCTCATTACTTTTCTACCGCACCCTGTATTTATATTAATTGTAATTATAAAATAAAAAATAATTAAAATAAAATTTTTCTTTGTGGACGAAAAAACCTGAAATTAATTCCAAATTAAAACCTATCCAAACTATCTTCAATTACAGATTGTACCTAGAATCTTAGAGACAAAAACCTATTATTTCACATTTCAATCGCTGGCAATATTAACACCCTGCATTCAAGTAAGTATGTACATGAACTTGGTTAATATGTTTTACAAGAGAATGAACTGAAATTGTGGCTTTTGCAGAACAGCAGCTTAAGCGAGAATCACCTCATAGGTATAAGATTATTGTACAAGCAAATTTGGACTCCTCATATATAATAGTTAGGTATCTAACATTGCATCTAAATTTATGGTAATGTAACTTTTGGTATTACAATACATTAATACCCCGTTTATTGGTATAGACGTAGTCCGCTGCTATACAGTGCTAAATGCAACAGTCCTGCATGGAGCCAAACAAATATATTATCATATTGAGTGATAACATCCATTCAATACATACATTCATTACCTTTATATGTTTCCTTAATTGTTTTTTCTTTTTTTTAAACTGGGAGAGGAGAGTACATTTAATCCTAGTTACAAAAAAAAGGAGAGAAATATATAAGAAATATATATATATGATGAATAGTTATTATCTGGAGTACATCCGTTCATTCTGAAGTGCACAAAATCACAGCTCCGACGTTTCGCTAGAATCTCATCTAGCATTGACGAGGTGAACCCAACAACAGTTGACTCACTCTTCAACTGTTTACCTCCAAAAACTTGACGAATTAATCACACAAACCATAAAAACACACGACCCCAACGGACACTGGATACGATAAGTTGACGATGGATTATACATCTCACATAAAGCAATAAATAATAATATCCTTAATGAAATCCACAACTTACACCCTAACATAAAATTCATCATGGAGGTTGAAATAAACACATAAAATAAACTATCTAGACCTAACAATAACCAGAAATACAAGTAACATTGAATACTCAATTTATAGGAAACCCACACAAACCATTAATACAATACCAAACCACTCCAACCATCCCCCACAGCATAAAATGGCTGCTTACAACTCACTCTTATACAGAATGCTGAAACTGCCTCTAAATAATGAAGAAAAACCCAAAGAAAAACAAATAATATATCAAATAGCCCAAAAAAATGGATACATCATCAATTTATTACAATAAAATGAAGTATTATATTTTCAAAACTCGCCATTTATGTTTTAAATTTTGAAGGATGTTGTGCAAAACTAGCTGAAGATAAAAGTCGGTCTATTTTTAATTATTTGCGTATTTATATGTACATTAGCTTAGTTATATGTACATGTATAAGTACCATACTGCGAAAAATATTATTCGCGAGCATATTCCAAACTTTACCTCTATGTTGATTTCTTAATTATTGGGAAACCAGTGAACGACCAGATGTTTTATACGTATTAGTTTTCATTTGGAAGGTTGGCTACATGTTCTTATTTTAGCGGCAGAATGCAGGTTGTCTGTAATTATGTGTATGTTGAATTTAAGTGCAATAATTTCTGTTTTGTGCGTGAAATAGTGTGTGTAAGTGAATTTCGTGCATGAAATAGTGTCTGTAAGTGATTGTTTGCTCCTGGTAAGTAGTTTTGCGGGATTTTAATAAATCTTTGTGTGTGGTGGAGGGTTAGTTAATGTTGATTTTTGCTATTTCTGCCACCTACGATATTTTGGAATATTGTTCAAAACCACGAAAAAATACGATATCCACGCAAAATAATTAGTCAAAGCATAAAAATTATTCCAAAATGTTTTCTTCTCGGAGTCCCAAGATAGGTGTAGTTCGCGTGACGTCACAGACGTTTGTATCACTCCGCGCCTTGTGCTTCCGCCAAAAAAAATTTCCCCTACTTTAAACTCAAAAAAAGGAACTTTCCTAAAATTAAAAAAAAATTTATTTTGTGGATATCGTACCTTTTCGTGCTTTTGAACAATAGTCCAAAATATCGTATGGGGCCGCTACAGTAAATGATTACCAAAAAAACTATAGATAAATTAGAATTTAAAATATTAAATAAATTAAAACAACCTAAAATTGAACCACAAACAACAAAATGGGCTACATCCACATACACAGGATACAACATAAAAGGAATAACTAAAACATTAAAAAATAATAATATTAACATAGCTTACAAAAACACAGGAAACATAATCAATAAAATAAACTAACCGGAAAAAATATGTACCACACTTAATAACGGAATATACAAAATCGAATGCCCAGACTAAAATATACATAGGCCAAACAGAAAAGAAATTAAAAAGATAGATATCAAGAACACCTCAATGCATACATCAAACCTGAAACTTATAACTCAAACTTAGCTACACACGCCATCAAAAACAAACACATATTCCCCACATTAAAAAACGTATACCTAATAAAAAAAATAAAAAAAGCCTCAAAATGACAATATGGGAACAACTAAAAATTTATAAACATAAAAATAATATCATCAACGAACAAATACAAATAAAATCAAAAAACGATAAATTATTCAACCTAATAGACAAAATTAACCCCAAAACAAACTTAAAAGACTCGCACAGTGCAGTGAATCCGAAAATAGAACATAACGGTACACCACACCTTGTGACAACGGGAATTCCACACAGTCGCAGTCTACTACGAACCTCGGTCAGTATGCCCGATGATGGAGACAAGACCCCCGTCTTTGAAAGTTAACTTGCATAAATACCAAGTAAGATTCTTATTTAAGTACATATATTGAAAGTGATAAGTGAATACAAGAAAACAGTGTTGCAAAGCTACAAAAAATATATATATATATCTGCATAGTAACTTGGTTACAGATGATAGATTAATATAACGACAGTTATGATATGTAGCTTTCATAAGAAAGTATATGCATGACAGTCCTCCAGATTTTTTGCTGACTTCTACAAAGCACTGATAAAATCTCCAGTGATCATGAAATTAAATCATAGAAGCACTTTAAGAAATCAGAACTAAATGGGGAAGCATTAAATGATATATTACCGTATGTATATATTTATTCTGTTATAATACTGTATTACCAAATACTCCAAATAAATATTGTCTAATGATATCTATTCCCAGTAGAAAATTTCCTTTTCTTCCTTTGTTACGAACAGTCATGGTATGACTCTTCTTTCAACATCTGAAAGTTTCCAACCGTAGATCAAATTGCCTTTTATGTATGTAATTAATTTTTTTATGATTTCAATGAAGAAATCAAAACACACACCATGAGTTTAATGGCATTTAGGGGTGAAGTCAAGGTTTCTCTGTTTCAGACTTCCATGCTATTTAGAAAACTCTAAGAGTCACCATAGCCTAAAGGGGCTTACCACATTAAAACAAAAACATTTAATAATAACAGCGGATTTAATCACTTAGAAGTTATAACATTAAATAGGACAGTCATGAAGGAGAAGTCTTTCTCTGTACTAAGTATGTTGGACTAAAAGAAATAATAGACATGACATTTTACAACTTTAATCCCTAATTTGTTTATAGTCTAGTATACACAATAAAACTGTAAATGTTTTCCTTATTACCTGTGCAGCTTGTAATACAACAGGATCTGAACGTGCTTCGCCCACAAGACAAATTCGAGTGTCTGCAATTGGAGGGGAACCTGAAATCATTCAAAGTTTGTATATACTAAATACACGTAATCTATCCTTCAAATCCAACATCAAATAAGCACGATTATTAATAAGAAAATCTTTCGTTATTACTACAACTCAACTAAAATTAATATGAAAAGGAAAAAACTTTGGATAAGTAACTTTACAAATAAGGTAGAACCCCTTTAATTCGTCACTATAGCATATATTTATCACAGTAATATCAAACATTGTCTGCAATGTCATGTAGTAGAGGTGCCAATAGAAAAGAATTCTTTAGTACAGTAGAAAATGACAGACTTTTTAAAAACTAAAACGTTAATAGATCTTACGTACCGTATTTCTTCTACCTAGTTTTATTGTTCTTTCAAGGTACTGCATTATGTTTTTTATGGAGTAACGTACTATATTTGTAATTGTTTTCCCTAATTATTAGGACTTATACTGCAGGCTACTGTGTTTTTATATTGTTGTCGAGTTTTTTGGTCGACAAATCGTGTAAATACAACATTAATTACATTACATACATATTTACGTATTATGTACTATGTTTACCCTCCGTTACATGCTAATGACACGACTTCTGTAATTTGTCTTTTTCTCGAATTTGTCACCTCCTCCGCCCCAAACATGACAAATTAGATAGGTTCTACTGTACTTAAAAGCAGACAGTAGACCAGATTTATATAATTAGAACCTTGCTTTGCATGCTGTTAAAAAAAATCATATATTTCCTACACATACTCCCTACATAGACTAAGAAATTGCTTGGTTTTAACACCAAAACAAGGTGGCTTATATGCTCTATCGTAGCAATACTGAACCTCCAGCATTCCCTACTGCGGTGTGAACTGTTAAGTCTTCAGCCTGAGTTCGGCAGAAGTACATAAAGAAGACTTCAAAAATGACAGTGAGTGGCATTTTTCTGTAACCGCTCATAGAAAAATTTTCTGTAATGGTGTTGGAAAAACAGTTAAGGGTTAGCCACCAATCATATTACAAAGGCCTTATGATGAAAAAACAGATTCATTTTATCCGTACAGTGGTCACTGCAAAATATTTGTTGAGCAAATTTTGTTTATGTTACGACAGGAATATATTGATACAAAGAAATACTTGGAAAATTAGTAGAAAAAATCTGTAACAATAAAAACCACACAGAATCTTCATGTCTTCATTTTCAAGTCAATAATAAAAAAAGGCAGAAAAGGTTTTATTTATAAACTCAGTCAGTCATTCGCCTTTTCTTTCCTTAGAAAACAAGATATTCTTTGGCTCCAGTGACACATTTTCTATACAAAATTAATCCAGTAACTTTAACCCGGCGAACTTATAAATTCACATGAAAAACCACAATAAACCACCAAAGCCCTCTGAAGTAACTTTAGTAAATCATGAAAAAACTCTGAAAAAATTACTGTAAGTTAACCATTATGTGCTAACCCAGTGTTTTTCTTTTATGTATCTATAAACTATTTTGAGGTTTATTTTTTCCTAATCTTAATAGCATTTTCAGAAGTGTGTTACATAAACAATGAAGTGTTTAAATTATAACACATTCAATTTTTTTGCCATAGTTCATGAGTAAATTAATCTAAAATTTCACCTAGCTACATTTTTTTACTCAATCAAACAAAGCTTTTTTTATTAACAATATGCTTGACAATTCTACAAATTAAATTTAGTTTTAAACAGCAAATGTAAATATTAACATATCTTTAATCACATTTATAGAGGTATTTCCATCGTTAGATTTATCATATCAATTTCACATAATGTTCTTTCACTGTTAACCCTTCCATGGCAAATGAGTTATTACTATAGAGAAAATTCTGTAAGCATGCTTTTAAATGCATTTCCATTAAAAAACCTCTGTATCAATTATTCACTATATAAACACTGATTGAGAACTTTGTGAAAATGTTTAAAGGAGTAAGTTTTTAAAATATAAAATTGAATTTTAATTTTAAAATTGAAAAAAGTGTTTGTAATGCCCCCTGAATTGTTATAAATTTTAGGAAATGGCTTGAAAAATTAATCAAAATGACATCTCTCATCTTTTTAGCTTGATTCTAAGGAGCTAAAGCAGTTTTAAGTTTCATAAATAGGTTTTGAAAGCTCCAACAAGGCTTAATTTTGAAACCAGTTAAGATATTGAATGACATGTGGTATTTTTCTTAGTCTATATAGGGTGTACTAGTAAATCAAGTTTCATTAAACCATCTGAGATGGTAAGGTACAATAACAGTGTTGATTTGACATGGAATGAGCCAGTTGTTAAACTATATAGCCCGTATTTCAATCTCTACTATTTTCAGATGTCCATTTGGTCAATTATAATTGATTAACAATAAAAATTTTATTTACAGCAGGGCATAAACTATCTAAAATAAATAATCTAATATTATCTGTGTAATATAATTATAAAAAATAATGGCTAAGGATCATTATCTAGGTTATCTCTTTAGTTAACTAATCATAAATATTTCATTTTTTGAGCTAATTGAAATTAGTGGAGTATAACAAAATCAATTATACTTTCATTTTGATTGCTACAAAAATTATATTCTTGAATTTAATAGTCCATTACGTTCGGTGAATCTTATTAATCACTTAAACAATAGTTTATGACTATCCGAACTTTGGACTATTCAAAGTTCGGATAGTCATAAACTATTGTTTAATTGATTTAAAAAATTATATTCGTTTCTTCACACTTATCCTGTCAATAATTAATAAATTATGAATTGTTAAAGTCCATACCCAACTCTACTGATATTCTACAACTACAATATACTTCCAAAAATATAAGTATTACTTAAAAGACTCTCAGTCAATAATCTAAAAAGCCTTTAAATCTAATCCAAAGTAGAAAAAAATAATTATTTCTTGTTTGTACTTATAACTGCAAAGCAGTTCTGTAATAAAGAATTAAAAACTGTTGGAAGAATAATCAACCTGTTAAACTTGAATAAATTTTATGCTCAATGACAGACTCCAAATTAATTCATTTTTTTAAATGAATTATTCATTAATCAAGCAATGTAGGTCTTGAAACCATTCTTACAATACTCTACAAATGTTGTGTTACTGGGATATTCCAAAATAAACCAAACATGCAAAGGAGTGAAACTTTTATTTTGCATTTATCTTATAATGAAAATATTGGAAAGAACCCCAATACCACAAAAATAATCAAAAATAACAAATAAAACAAGTTACTTAAGATTAAACCCTTATGTACATTTCGATGACCATGTCATCATCATCAGAGGGTCTTATTACAAAATTACAATCTAGCAAACAAGAAGTTACAAACTAGAGTGATGATGTTTCTAGTTCGTCACTCTAGTTTGTAACTTCTTGTTTGCTAGATTGTAATAAAACCCTCTGATGATGATGACATGGTCATCAAAATGTACATAAGGGTTTAATCTTAAGTAACTTGTTTTATTTGTTATTTTTGATTATTTTTGTGGTATTGAGGTTTTTTCCAATATTTTCATTGTAATATATGTACCACTGTGATCTTGATATTTTGCATTTATCTGTTAATGATATTTCAAATCAAGTTAATTAATACATAATCAATAAATCAGTAAACACTACAAAACAATTATTAATGTTTCAAATTTATGAAAAATTATGTAAATAAACAAAAAGTTATAAAACTACAAATTATGGCAAATATAAAGGTATTTTTAAATTTAAAAAATAGGGCTTTATTAGTTTAAAAAAAAGGTTGATAATATATTAAGGTATTTATTTTCTTTCCCTACTTACTCAATCTTGCAGAAAAAATTACTGATCAGAACATAGAAACAATAACAAAAACTTCAGCTTGAACAATATATATATCTTTTACAAATTTTCAATTGTTAATAAAATATGTTTTTATTCATCCAATCAAGTTCAAATACATTTTTTAAACCTAAAGTTATGACAATTGATTTTAATAAAGTTTTTTCAAATATATATTCAATTATTGAATTACAAAAATTTGAGGGTCTAGGTCGGTTTCGAACTGAGTATCTTCATGTTCTAAGTCTAGACTTTTCAACTTTCCATAGATATAAATGAATCTCTTAATAACCTTAAATGGTTGCCATGGTTACCACACAATATCATAAATAATGCTCTAGGATTAATAACGAACGAAAAGAATAAAATTAACAAACAAACTGGATTTACGTTATCAAACCTTGCACCACACAAGAAAAGGAAAATGGAAAATTGCAAAGAAATTTGCATTTTATTTTGCCACTTAATATTCTTATTTTTCATTGTTGATTTAAGTAGGAATTGACAAAAAAAATTATATTACTATTGACTTATTTTCTTGTGCCATGATAGTGCTTATGTTACATCATAATCTATTTATAGCTGTGTTTGGGGACAATTGTTTACATTATTATGACAGACTACTCCTTCAGACATCCATGCATTTTGGTCATTGTCTTTAATTTTTATTAGTCAGTTCATTCACTTTTACTGACATTTATCAATAAGTGTGTTAGTTATATACATATATATGCTGATACGTATTCCTTCACGGATGGAAAAATATGATGAATAGTTATTATCTGGACAGTACATCCATTCATTCTGCAGTGCATAAATTCGCAGTTCCGACGTTTCGCTAGAATCTCATCCAGCATTGACCAGGTGAACCCAACAACAGTTGAATAGCGAGATATATATATACCCATTATTTATATAATTCCAATATGTATTTATATAATAAATTTCACATTGTATGTAAATTTATATAGATATTTAATGGTGAATGTGTATATATTTAGTTCGTATTTTTGTGTGTAAATTAATCAAAAATTTGTTTACGAGTGTGAAAGTGAAACACTAATTGTATTACTGTCAAACTAAATTTTTCTTTGTACAATCACTTCAAAGTTCTAACCTATATGCATGAAGAACATTTTATTATATAAGATAGTATTTAAATAATTGTTGAATGTTATATATTATTAATTACATACTTTTTTCAATTTCCGAATTAACTTAATAATTAAGTGGTATTTATGAGAGATAACGCACACCTTACTATACGAAAAACAGTTTTTCAATTATGATGGCAGTTCTAATAGAGAGGATTAAATTCAGAATAAAAAAATATGATTTTTTTGGGAAAAACATCTGTAAGTTAATGAATGATTTTACCAACTAGCTACTCTTGACGGCATTAGCTGCTGGAAGTGGCGGATTGACTGTCACAGCGTTCGATCTGACAACACCGCATCCCTAACCTACCACAAACCCATTCTGCTTTAAATCAAAGTATAGATGTGACATGGGCGGCAATAGTTAACCTGTTAGTCTCCACCTTCAATTTTTATTATAGAAGTATATTAGAATAAAGTTACAAAGTATCCAGTTAGGCTACATCTGGTAATAGAAGAAAGGGTGAAATTTAAGCAACACAAGGTAACTTATTAATAAGCCAAGTGGCAAAAAGTGAAATTTTAGCTGAAAATTTTCTAATTTATGTTGCAGATTAGTATTTATATTTTCATAAAAAACAAATATGTTGTAACAAAAAACTTTACAGGTAAATTTTAATATAACTAAATAGCAATGTAGTCCTCTGCATGAATGGTGATAAGTTGTTATTCTTTCAGAGTTCCTAATACCTTTCTGAATTGCCAATGTCAATTACATTGGGAAAAGAAATAAATACTTTTTAATTACCTAAATACACTGCTGCTCTTCAATTTAGAAATGTATAACTTGATTCCAACTAGTAGGTTTGTTTACCATAGTTAAATGCTCCAAATACAGAGAATCTAATTATTTCTATAAAAAATATATATATTCTTTTCTAAGACATAAACAAACTTCCATTTAATAATGTATAGGTATCCTGCAGTGAAGAACTAAAATGTATTTTTTTAATGTTGGTAAAGATGCAGATTACGTGATTTCCAGTAACATGTATAGGTAAAAATATAGTCTTAATGACATTGGTTTTTTTTTAATTGCTCGTTTTAATGTGTAGAACACAAATATCAACTTTTTCCCACGGAAAATGCAGAAACTTACTTTTTTCACATTTTAAATGTCCGTATGTATAGGTATGTATAGTGTAAACAAGTCTTATTGACGTGTAAACAAATTTTTTTAATTAGTCGTTTTATTGTGAAGAACACAAATATCAACTTTTTTCACCGGAAAATACAAAAAGTTAATTTTGTCCACATTTTTAATTTTAATCTGTATTGGCATATATAGCATGAACTGGCCGCACAGTAGCTACAGCGCACTGTACTACGTCATAGTCAATTTATTTTTATACTAAACTTAAAATCTAAATATCCAACTTTTGGTTATAATTTTAAACAAAATTACTATTTACCTACATTAAAATATACCTATGAAGTACCCAGTCTCCTGACTGCATGGTTTAATAATATAGCAGAAGAATATTAATAAATAAAAGGCTCACCTAAGCAGGCCTAGACAAACTATTGGGAAAATACCGTTTGACAGAGTTTATTCCTGTTATGGCAACAATTTATTGACAAGAGATAATCAGTGTTAACTAAATCAATTCCTGTTTCATCAAAGGGGAAATGTAAATACTGTTTTTATTTACGTCAGAAAACAGCTGATTCTGAAGACACTATTAGTTCAGGACATTTTTTTATTTTAAAAAATGATTAACAATAGTTTTAATAATTTAATTATTACAAGTTGTGTAAATTATCTAAGAATTCAATGACACTTTCACTGAAAGTCATATAATTGAATCATAGACACAGAAAAATTCTAAAATTAATATTGTCTCAGATAATTTTATAACACTAAAACAATATACATAATTTTTTTTGTACTGGAAGGATTCATTCATAGAACACAAATATCAACTTTTTTAAAAATACGTAAAGTTACTTTTTTCACATTTTAAATGTTAGTCTGTAATGGCATATACGCCTATAGCATGAACAGGGCGCGGAATAGATACAGTTCATTGCACTATGTCTAGATTTTGTCAAGACTTTGTTTCATAAATTACTATATACCTATATTAAAATATACCTACAAAGTATCCAATCAGGATAGACCTGGTTATAATTTTATTTAATATTACTATCTACCTTTATTAAAATATACCTACAAAGTATCCAGTCAGGATAGATTTGATTGTAATTTTGGTAAATATTTAGACTCATTGCCAATGCAGAAAATTACAACGAAATCTATCCTGACTGGATACTTCATAGGTATTTAGGAATGTTGTATACAATTATAACCATATCTATCCTGACTGGACACTTTGTAGGTATACATTAATATAGGTAAATAGTAATTTTGAATAAAATTATAACCAAATATATCCTTTCTTTGAAAAAAAATTATTTTATCAAAAAAACAAAAGTAAATGTTTACACCAGCAACACTGACTACTTTAACAGATTACCTGAAACCTAATCAGAAATTTCAAAAATCTTACATGAAAAACATGTTTGCAAAAGAAACTTAACCTAACTTTCTATTTTAAAGCTAAGGACCATGGAATATGATCACGTTTTGCATTAAAATAACTTACATGACCTTGACAACAATTAACTTATTCAATACAAATGATAAAAGTCATATCTGTCGTTAATGTAGAAATCTTATCGATTATAGAATTGAATTTTATAATCGTTAATGAAAATTATTGAAAGCTTTATTACTTTATAAGCGTTAACCAAAAACCTTAAACGTTAACCCTGAAAATTAACAACTGAAAAATTTAACTAAAAATAAGTATATATATAATGATAGTAACAAAGCATTTAACAAACCGTCTTTCGAGTTATCTTCTTCTACATCACTTATTTCTACAGATTTAAGTTGTTTTATTTTATTTTGTAAAATATTATCACTTGGTTCCTCCATCTTGTAAGCACAGGCTATGTTGAGAAACAAGGACCACAGTTATTTGGTTCCACAAAAAATAATAATTTATTCATTCAATAGATGCTAGTCACTTCACTTCACTAAAAACATTATCCACATCGAAAACACTTTAATCGGAAACAAATTTTAAATGCTATTAACATCATTAGAATCAAAGTTTCTTTATTTTTCACTAACCGAACCTAAAAGAACCGTTCCGGACGATATTGGAATTCAACTGTAATGGAATATAGCTTCAAAATTCATATACTGCCTTCGTGATTGGTTGTTGTTGATCACGTGAGGGAAGGTTTAAAAATTCATTTGGCGGTTGTGTATATTGCGATTGCCCGTTCATTGCCGATTTGAATATAAACGTTTGATCATACTCAATACATCAGTAATAATGTGTTAATCTTTACACATACAAATAAAACAAGAAAAGCTCAACAATTATTTGTAAATTTTACCTTTAAAATATCAACTTGTGTACTTTAAAAGTGCAATATAATTAAACTTTTGAAAATGACTTTAAAAAGGAATTCCTTGCCACAATACTTTTTATTTAATACTGAAACTCTAGGCTTAACTTGTTAGCACTCGTAATAATTAAATTAAACTCGTTTCAATGGCATTAGCATCATTTTCTGTGAATGTAGCTATAATACAGTATGTCTTAATCTACACACTGTCTAAATATCTAAACAGTTTAATTAACTAATTAATTATACTTGGTAAAAAATTACTACTTACTGATTTTTTTCACAGGATAGTGGTTTTTTGCAAAGTATAGTGACATTAAAATGATTACAACAATCAACTTTATTTAATTATGTTTTTTATTGAGTTAATTTTCCTAAATTCAAATAAATATATATTTTTTAAGAGTTTTAAAAGTACCTAAAATTAAAATTTTGAGTACTGTATATTGTTTTCTGCCATTGTTCTAGATAACTAGGAATGCATTATTTAATTAACTTAATTAATCACTTTAACATTAGTTTATAACAATCTGAACTTTAAATTTTGTCAAAAATTACTGAGACAGAACGTTTCTGATCGCTATGTGGCGATCTTCATCAGTGTCTTCTCACATAGGTTTCTACAAATTTAAAGTTTGGATAGTCCTAAACTAATGTTAAAGTGATTAATAAAGTTTCACAGAACGTAATGGACTACAAAATTCAAGAGTTTAATTAACTTATTAACACTGGAGTGCTCGCGTGAAGTTTTTATAACACGAATACTCGCGTGGACTACTATTATAGTCCATTTTGTTGGTTTTTTTTCTACATATGTTGACTAGCTAACAACTTTATATTATGGTTAATGGTTCTTAAAGAAGTACAAAACATATTTACATAGAAAATAACATTTTATTTTATAAAGAATGAATACTAACATTTTACTCCAAAATATGAACACTTTTTTGTAGTTATATGAGTTTTGAAATAAAATTAAAAATATCTGTTATGAGACATAAATCTTTCATTTTATATTATAAAAAACAAATGAGAAAAAACATTACAATGATTATTCACTTAAACAATAGTTTATGACTATCCAAACTTTAAATTTAGTAAAGTGGTAAATGAGCACTCCAGTGTTAAGCATTTCAGATAACTTCAATCAGTCAGACCTTTCTACATAATCTAGAGCAGTATTTCCCAACAAAATATTTTTAAAGACACCCTCATTGTTTGCTATATTGATAAGGACCCCTCAAATTCTTAAACTTATATTGTAGATTACACGCAAAATAAATTGAGTTGTACTAATTATTAGTAAGTAATTTATTGTTTGCCTACCCACTTATTTAAAGGCGAAAACTGTTCTTACATATGAAAATTAAATGTGATGCTATGATTGATGCTGGACGCCCGTACTAAGAAGTAAGTAAGTAATGTGATGCTACCACAAGTTTAAGATCTAATTTATAGAGATTTTAATATTTGTTGATTCCATCTTCACGTGAGCTACTAGTTTTCACTTAACACTTGTAAATATTTACAAACTTACCTATAGTAGCACTTACTTATATTTTATTAATCACTTAAACAATAGTTTATGACTATCCGAACTTTATTTGAGTAAATTTGTTAAAACTTACTGAGACAGAACGTTTTCGATCGTTATGTGCCGATCTTCATCAGTGTCTTCCACAGTGTGAAGACACTGATGAAGATCGGCACATAGCGATTGAAAACGTTCTGTCTCAGTAAGTTTTAACAAATTTACTAAAATAAAGTTCAGATAGTCATAAACTATTATTTAAGTGATTAATAAGATTCACCGAACGTAATGGACTACAAAATTCAAGAATACTTATATTTGTTGAGGACGGCCGTTTCGGGAGATGTGTCCCATTGTCAACTCAGACCGTAACTGAGTTATTAATAGACATTCTATTAATATAAGTTGTTAAATTGTTAACGTACATCAATTACATTAACAAAATTCTTAGGATCTTCATATTAATAGAATGTTTGGTCGCAAGTAATTTCAAAGTGTAATAAGTGATTAGCAACCAGATTGTCATGAACAACAAAATTTCGAAAGTTGAATTACACTTCCCTATAATGTTACATACTTTTTTGTTTAATCAGGACTGTCGTTCCGGACATGCATCCCATTTTCAACTCAGACCCTAGAGTAGGGTGAGGGTGGGGTAGTATAAGATCTAAGAACAACAAGAATTAACAAAAAAGTAAGCGCTACTATAGGATACATAGGGTATAGGTTGGGACATAACAATATATGTTCAAGTGTGTTATTATAAAATCAGTTGCTCAAGTTGACGTTGGATTAAATTGTATTAATTTGTTTATTTATAATAGATCAACAATAACTTACAAGTAATAATTTGTAAATTGAAATTAAAATATATTGACTGAGTGATGATGTCATCAATCACCATTAAAAATGTAGAATATTTATTAAGCCTAAACTTGCACACATTTTAAAACATATAAACTTGCCTGATATAGCACCTGCTTTATAATTAAAACTGAAGTATCAGGAGATGACGTGGTTTGTCAACCCAGACCACAACAAAATGGGACACCTCCAGAAATACCCTTATCACTATACTCGTATACCTAAGGGGTCTAAGGTTTAAAGAAGTTGCCCAGTGTTGCAAGTATCACCTTCTTCAGCCATCAACAATTAATATGCCTATTCCTCTAACATTAACAAAATATTATTTATATTTCTTGATTCCATCTTCAGTTATGGTCTGAGTTGGCAATGGGACACTTCTCCCGAAACAGCTGTCCTCAACAAATATAAGTAAGTGCTACTATAGGCAAGTTGTAAAATATTTACAAGTGTTATAAGTAATAATTATTTAGCTTTCACTTCTCAGGGATGTTGAAGGATATTTAAAGCTATTGAACAGCAGTTAGCCCTTGTAAACAATCCATTTTTGCATTTCGTTGTGATCTTTCACTGCATGCATGAGGTGACTCCCACAGTTTCATACTACAAAACACACTTTTTTCTATTTTAATAACTTTTCATTAGTTTATTACGATTACATCAGTGAGACACTGATGATCGCCACAAAGCAATTGAAAACGTTAGTAAGTTTTTACCAAGTATATAAAGTTCAGATAATAAACTAATGTAAAGTTATTAAGTTTTACCGAAAGTAATGGACTAAAAAATTCAAGACTTTTCTCCAATTCTGGTGCCTCTTTTTCACATCCTTTTCCTTGGTTTGTCTCTTTTAACTGTTGCAGTATCATGTAATATACAACTAGATTAAGCAATATCCAGTAACAAACTAAAAAGTAAAGAAGACATAGTTTAGACTTGGCCTATTTAAACCATCATGTATCTACCAGTCATACAATGTAGAAGAAGTGCTTCTTTAGTGTATTTTTAGAAGTTTAGTATGTATGTCTTGCTCATCAAAAATTATTTTTATATCATGTATATCTGTTTGAACACAATGTTAAAGGTATTTATTTGTTTAAAATGGTACCGGATTTACCGACCAAGACGTGACTGGGTGATCCAGTTGATTCCGTTTTACAGTATCATACCTCAAAGTTGTAAAAAAGACCTATATTTGAATAATTGCGTATTAAAACATATATTTTTTCATACACCTATTTAAATGTATTTAATTCAGTGCATAATTTGCTACTCCTCTACTATAACCCAGATTTTGTATTTATCTCTGACTTTCACAATAAATTAATCAAAATATCAATGTATTTGATATTTATTATAATCAAATAAATTTTAATTACATGCAACTAATATTATTTAGAAATACAAAATAATTAAATTTGTATTGTTTGTTTCTATCTTAAACTACTTTTATACAAATTTTAAAATACTGTACATATTAGCACTTTAAATAATATGTTACTTTAGGCAAGTATTTAATTCAAATAAATTCAGTATTATTTTAAATTTTAAAAAAATGTTTAGTTATTTAGATAAAATATAAAGCATAAATTATTCGATTAAAGAAACTATCTCACTATTATTAATTAAAAATTATTAAAAACAAAATTTGATCTCAAAGTAAGCTTCCAGAGTTCCTTATGCGAAAGTTTAATGGGGCAACCAGTGAGTCTCCGATATACAGCCAGGAGGTTTAGAGAGTTTTCTTTCCTATAAAAGCCTGGACCTTCTAAATACCTTACATTTAATAAAAGTGCCAGAAATTAGATTTTATAGTCTATTACTTAAAAGTGATTTTTTTTTAATTCTTGGTATACTAACAATTTACTTTTTAATATGTAGATTATTATTTTTGCTAAAACATTTATAAATATTTGCCAACACTAAAATACTGTATTTACAAGTGTTTTAGTGAAAACTAGTAGCTCAGGTGAAGATGGATTCAACATATATGTATATATATATATATATATATATATATATATATATATATATATATATATATATATATATATATATATATATACAAATCTAACCACCCCTGGACACACAAAATTAACACTTACAGTAACTTGATAAATAAAGCAATAAAATACACACAGGATAACAAACAAAAATTAAATGAAGAATTAGATAACATTACAAAAATAGCAATAGAAAATGGATACAACAAACACATTATAAAAAATATATACAATAAATTCACAAAAAAACCTAACCTCAACACAACACTACAACCGGAACACGAAAATAATAAAAATAAAAAAATCTACCTAAAATATAAATACACCAACAACAAAATAGAAAAAATAACAAATATATACAACAAAGAATACTACACTCCAACTTACAAACCATACAACAAAATAATAAAATATCTTAATAACACAAACCACATAACAAATTCAGAAAAACATAACCTATCAGGAATTTACAAAATCACATGCAACAACTGTAACGCTTTTTACATAGGAAAAACAACCAGAACATATAAAATAAGATTTGAAGAACATTATAGAGCATTCAAAAACAAAAATTCTAAAGTATCAAATGTTGCAGCACACCTAATATCCCATAAACACGATATAACAAATTACGAAAATAACCTAACCATACTGGAAATAAATAACAACCCAATAGAACTAAACTCACTAGAAAAATACCACATTTATAAAAACATACACAACAACTTAATGAATCTACAAACAACATATACAGAAGACATACTATACAGAAATATCATACACACAGATCAAGAAAAAGTGCGCGTAACGTCAACAAACACCGGCTTCACGAACGTAGCATCCACAGCAGAGAAAAATCAGTGATTCGACAATGGTCAACGACCGAAAGGTGCCTCATCACTCAAGGTAAAATTATTGCACTTAATGGTGGATAAAATTACTCACATAGTAATATATTAACTTCATATATATATATATATATATTATTTTTGCTTACTTTGTCCGCTTTTTATTTGTAAAACATCAAAAGGTATTATCTTTTATTAGAAATTATACTTGGCATTATTGTTTTTATTTGGGTTTCAACTTCTTATATTTTCATTAATACGAGACTACTATGTCAATTTAGGTACAAAGAAAAATAAGTTTTTTATTTGATGCTCCTATCAATGATAGGATTTACCTTTCATCTGTGATGGTATAAAATGAAATACTTTTCCTCAGTGATGCTTTGATAATGCAAGTACTTACATGCTTCTTCAGTCTTAATTATACATGGGGAGTTTGAATTAAAAGTTTTTAAAACAAATTCGTCTCTTCCTTTTGAAGGCCGATGTTCAAAAATGAATCACAACTCACTAGTTAGTACTTTGAAACATGACAATCAATGAGTTACGATATTCAAATAGTAAAAAAAGTAAATATGACTGGTATAGAGATGCAACTTTTTAATATTATTACTGTTTCTTAGAATTGATAAAGAAAAACGTATTGAATATTATATATTGTTATATGCAATCTAATATTTTACAAATTATTTTAATATTTACCTGCTGCTTTAAACCATGCCACTGCAGTTAAAAGAAGAAACAAAACACTGATATTTACAAAAAAATCAAACATATATATTTTTAAAAGCCACTCTCTTAAAAATGTGTACAATTATTTGAAAAGGCCTTTTTCTTAGTTTTAAAATTAAACACAACCAAAGTATCCATGATTTAAAAATCAGTCCTCCGATGCACAGTTTGTTTGCAGTACAAACCTTTAGTTGGTGCCAAGGGCAGACGCTTGTTAATGGGCTTCTGCCAAAACCTTGTTGAATCATATGTTTTGTTAAATAGGCAGGTGTCATATTTTTCAGGCAGGCTGTAAATGATTGTTTTGTGTAATTATAGATTTGGGTAAATCAGTTTCAATAACCAACAGAAAATATAATCTATTTAATGGTTGTTCAAATATAACAGATGTTTATAGTTACAGGAATTATGTTCCAGGAGGATCACCAACAAAGATTTTCTTTATCTATCTAATGAATAAATCATCTCCCCCACAGTTGTTCCACAAACAAAAATGTAATGTCTAGGAATAGCCATCCTAAAAAAAATATTGATATTTTTAAAGTGAATCAATCAATTTGACTATTATTGCCCATGCAGGTAAGGGAATAATTGTAAATTAATAATAGGTAGAATTATGGTAGGGACACAAACATCTTGGCCTGGAATACGAGGTGACAGACGTGTTTGCCTGTTACTCTTTATTATAAGCAGAGGATAAGTGGAAAGAAGATATGACTATGGAAGGAAATAAAACTCCTTTTGAAGGAGGGTAATTATCTGATGAGGAGCCTCATATAAATTCATCTCTGGTATCTTGGAAGATCAGTAGAAACTCGTGGTACTGTAGTTGAAGAACAGACATGGTTATGTCTGAACGGGCACTTACATAAAGCATTATTTGCCATACTATCTATCTTTGACTACATTAACAGATCAACAACAAAGTACAAAAACCCTTTACTACAAAACAAAAAATACTGCATGTAAAAAAGCTTTAAAGCTCAGTAGTAACTTTTGGATGATGTTATGTTTGTGAAATATGCCTAATATAGTAATCTGAATTTATTTTAAAATTCCTTCTATTAGCTCACATTCTCTTGATATATATCTTGTACAAATTTTCAATCGTTCATACAATACGTTTTTATTCATCCAATCAAGTTCAAATACATTTTTTTAACCTATAGTGGATGGCAATTGATGTTAATACAGTTTTTTTCAAATATTTATTCAATAATTAAATTATAAAATTTTAGGGGTCTATCCGGATTCAAACTCTCAATCTTCATGTTCAACGTTTAGTGTGGTTTGGCACTGCGCCAACCGTCCAATAAAAAAAAAAATGCATTTGTCAAAGACGTATATGAATTTTTTTGCCCCAGTCTGGTTATCGTCAAAACCTCTTTTGAATAACCTTTGCGCCATTGTTACCATAAAATATCATAGGTTAAAAATAGTAGGGTTAAAAATCGATGAAACTAATAAAATAAAAAAAAATTTTTAAATGGAAATAAGCGAACTATGATACAATTTTTCTTTCTTGACCTCAGTAGGAATTTATTCTAAAACAAATTCTATATTACTTGTTTTGTAGCCAAGGGTTTTTCTTGTTTATACTGTAGCTCACATAATGCTCTAAGTTTATTATTGCATAAGATCCTTTATTGGGTAACAAGCCTGAAGCTTTCTTCACCTACATTTTAATTGCATGCTTCTTTTATCTTCCTGTTCTCATCCCTTTAATAAGAAGTGATTTTCCTTAACTTCATGCACCAGAGATAATACATTTCTTCCTCTGAAAACAAAATATTAGCTTCTATAAAAGTTGTATACTGGGTAAACATTTTAGTTTTATTTTCATGTAATAATTTTTTTTTTGAAACTCCAGTTAGCTTAAGTTAGTAAAACATTCAATAATTACCAAAGAATACATTATAAGAATAAAAATTGAACAATGTTTTTCAATAAAAGAACTCTGTTTTTAAAACATCTTTTTCTATAATAATTTATTACGTAAAATTATTCAATACATTTGTTACTAATAACAACTTTAACATTAAAGTTCTTAAGAGGAAAAAAAAGAAAAAATTGCACAATTAAATAAGTTTATACAAATTATAAATTAAATTATATTAAATAATTTGAATAAAAATGTTGAATCATGTATTGTATAAAAATATCTATCTGGGACAGGATCTGTGGTTTACATTAATTTGTCAGTTTGCGAGGTAAAACAGCAGTAAAACTGAAAACTTAATTTTTAATGACAAGTTTATTGTAGGCTATTTACATTGAACAACAACTAATTGTATTTCTGTTGTTAGAAGTTACAATATACACAAGTATTCAAATTCTAGGCCCACTTTGAATTTTTTCACAATTTTGGATACAAAATTAATTTTATTTCAACAATTCAGATGATCGAAAGTAAAAAATAACTATTTCAAGCAAAAAACCTTTATTTACATTAGATGGCTTTATTTATACAAATGATCTATAAAGTCAAAATCCAATCAAGAATAGAAATTATCTCATTTCTCCAATACTTGCTTATCAAAAAACACTCCACAGCTTATATCAAATAAAAAAGAAACTGATTATTTTGATGAAACAAAATGTTTTTTGAAATTAAAAGATGTTTATTACAGATAAATAATGGTTTGAGCTTTGACTTTGTATTGCAATATTAATCTTCTTTAATTGAGAACAATTAATAAACAATATGGCAGAAATGTTTTCTTCAAATAGTGTTTCTGTAATTTTTATAAAACTGGGCTAGCAGCATTGTTCTCTTCAACTGAATAAGAATTAATGTGAATGAATACCATAGAGAAACATTCTGACCTAATTCACTAATTATTTATTAATTTCTACTCTAGGAAACTTTATGCATTTAGTGGTGGGATATGGGCGAAATAATGCTATAATATATGTATAACTGAAGCTGGAGTGTGGAGGATGTTTGTTGCCTGTACATTAGCATTGGTTTTTGAACAAAGTTATGTAATTGTCTCATTGTTGTTTGTTATAACGTGTTTAACTATTAAAGATTAACTGATTTCATACATGACGCTTACTTCATCTTGCTGGCTAACCTCATAGTCATAACTATCACACCGTGGATAACAAAAACCCGCACATTTTCATTGAATCTCTTCTACAACCATAAAAATAGGCTTTTTGTATAGTATCAAGGCAAAGGATGGGGATCTTTGTTTTTTTGAAACCACTAAGGATCCTGCAGTCTACCAATACATTATCTAACAGTTTGACTTACTGCATGAGGTTGAACATTACTACTGGTTGCAACAGGATGGTGCAATTGCCATATAGCTTGCTCTACCATGAAGATGCTACAGGATTGTGGCCACCACAACACCTCGATCTGATTAATCTTGGATTTTGTTCTATCGGGCTAAATAAAAGTAATTTTTTACAGGAGCAATCCTGATATCCTGGAGGAATTAAAGACAAATACTACTAATGTCAGGAATTATATATACAGTGTAAAGCGAACACATAGCCAGGTGCATTGGGAGATGTGTTGAGAGGTGCATATCAATTAATAGACAACATTTTTAACGTAAACTTTAATTTTCAATGTAAATATTTGCCAATAAACTAAATACACACACGCACACACACACACACACACATATATATATATATATATATATATATATATATATAAAGTTATTATTATTACTTGTAAATAATTTTTTCCACCACTAAGTGCAATAATTTTACCTTATGTGATGAGGCACCTTTCGGTCACTTGACCATTGTCGAATCACTGAATTAATTTTCCGGAAAATTAATTCAGTGATTTGACAATGGTCAATCACAATACTCATCACATAAGGTAAAATTATTACACTTAGTGGTGGAAAAAATTATTTACAAGTAATAATAATAACTTCATAAAGTCAGTGCAATGGAAAAATAATGGACAACGTGAAATATTACAATATATATATATATGTATATATATTTTTAGGTTAGTTTTGGTTGGTAAAGATTAATTATATGTATATATATATATAATAATTTATTCATATATTTTAAAACGTTTCTTTTTATTGAACTATAGTGTTGTGATTTTTAGATTTCCAATTTGTTATGGATGTCAAATTTTAAGAGTACTCATTGCCGTTGATGCAATGATCTTCTATTTAAACAAGATCATTAGTCGAAAGATTGTAACAAATCCTGCAGTTTAACACCCAGTGGATCTTCTTTACTTTTACAGTTTATAAGACATTATTGATCTTTAAAATATATTTGCACTATGGGTAGCTTATTGGCTACTGCTCACACCAACTTCAGTGCAGAATTAGAATTCCTTGATGGATTGTTTTTTTTCTACGGTTGTAAGGTCCAAGCAACCTTTCTTCTCCGGCACCCAAATGGAACTATTAGGAAGATTGTGATATGTTTAAATTACTCTTGATTCTTTTAAAGCTTATAGAAAAATGTTAAAAGACACTAACAATCAATAGATTTTATACTGTCTTTCAAGGGTTATATAGATATCAGTAAATGTATTAAGACTTTTTCCATGCTTGGAATCCATTGGTTTATGGCAAAACTCTTTCACCATGGAGATATCTTTAACATAACTCTCAAGACACCAGATAACTGAAATTAACAGTCTCAAGTATATTTAAGGAATTAATTTCAAACTGACAGCTGATGCTGCACGGGGCTACTCTCTTTCTGTCACTATTGTTTAAATTATTTTATACATATTTAATCCTATTTATTATTTATAAACACACCCAACAGTTACAAAAATTATATTTAAAACAGAGAAATTGGAAATACCCTTGTAAAATGGTTTAAAACTGTTATACTAAAATAACCTGCTTAATCTTCAAAAAATTTTAATAATTTAAAAAAATTATACTCCAACTATCTTTATCCTATAAACACAAAGGTCTTTACCCACTAGAACGTATCATACAAGGACTGTGCCCGTAGCAATACAAACAGTCAAACAACCAACATAGTTAGTTCACAACTCCACAAAATTAAATACAAGTATCAATAAATCTAACAAGATAAATATCATTAAAACCGAGTAAAGTATTCCCCTGTATTTACCACGTAGATGTTATCTTGATGACTTGTCCGCAAGAAATGTGTAGCACAGATGCAGGACTCAACTACTATGTGTTGTATACACATTCTATGCGGGTATAGAATGCTGTTGATCTGTTACAGTGGACATAGTAGTGATAAACATTTTTTCTTGTGCCTGACACGGTCCTATGACGGTCACGGCAGGATACCTTCTAGTGGGTAAAGACCTTAATGATATGCACCTCATCTCCCAGTTCCATTAACCCTTTCCTCACGCCTCACCTACCCATATTTATTGGTACACCTACAACGTCATTGCATTTGGCGTAGAGGGAAGGTAGGAGAGTATTTTTTTGTATTGATGTTAATACCATTGTAGAAACGCCTCATTTTATTTATTTTTATCCTACTGGAAGTTTGTTCGTAGGAATTGCTGCCGAAAGCTGACAAATAGCGTCTAAACAAGAGAAAACTCTTACCACTCTGTTGGAACATTCAACACATTCCTTTATATTTTGTACATACATAATGGCGCACATCCTTGATCTGTTGCAACCCCTCCCCCCCCTGAGAGGGGTATAATCTATGCCACTGATTAACAGTCTAGAATTTGGGACATGAACTAAAATATATTTTATGATACAACAAAAACATAAACATTGAATTTAAGGTATTGTTTTGACACCACTTACCAGCCCTAAGAAGAATTTAGACTATTTATAATTTTATTGTATAAAGCAGATCTATGAACATTTTATATTTCTGTATAAGTTTTAGATTGTGGTTGAAAATTAACACTCTTTAAAAGGTTTTGTTATTAATAACAATAAAAATATTACATAACAATGTCACATAATATAACCATAAATGTACACTCGTTGTTTTAACAAGACACACAACTTTCTATTCGGTGTACATTTGTTTTTAGTTATGGGAGAACAACGCCATTACGACTGTCATCACTTATGGAGAATGATAAGCAAGACAACATTATGGTCAGGAAACTCTGCTGGTTTAGAAACAGAGAAGTACTATGAATGAAGGGTCACATTTTTGAGAAAGACCAAATATATTTCAGAGGAGGAGGGGTGTCTTAAAGAAATGCAGACACTACTGTAAATTATACCTGATACACCCTCAAGTAGGGTCAAGGAAATGGAAAGTTGTTGGAATAAGTAGGACTAAGGACAATCATGATTCTGCCTGAAGTAGACTTGTTCCTGCCTCTACAAAAAATGTAGTCTACCTGCTACTCAGAGATTTAGAGGGTCATAAGTCATTATTCACAACCCTTCCCTTTCTGCCATTACCAGGTGATTATATGTCGTAATCTTAGTCAACCTATGATTTATTGTTCTCTAACCCTCTTTCTATATTGGTTGTAACATTTCTTTATATCACCTCAATACAAAGTGTGGTATGCCCAACTCGAGCGTGTAAGCCCCGTATAAGAACCAAGTATATACTAGGGCATTTTTGTATCCATTCCTTAATCCAGTCTGTTTTTGCCATCTTTTCCTTGCCCTTCATACATGATAGTCAAACTGACCCTGTCAACTTAAAAACGTCTACCTCTGCATGACAATATGTTATTATCGTCAGAGTAAATGTATATATGAATGTTTTTGTTTATATATGAGTAATTATGATCATGCAGCATGGTTTGGCTAGTTTTTGCCTCCTGGTGTTCTCAGTCTAAATTATTTCAAATGATTGTAAGAAATATTTAGCTGGAGAAAATTTAATATTTTATTAAGATATGTTTCGTTATATATACGTATACGTTTCATTTTTTATGGTAAAAATTATTTTATACAGAATTGTTTTCCCTTCAAGTGATTTGTAGGGCACAGTTAATTGTTCTTAATTGACAAAGTTCAAACTCTTTATTTATTAGCACTTAATAATTATTTGCAAGTATATACAGATGTGAAGAAACTGTAGGTTATATAAAAAAACATCGCTAATAGAAAAATAATTAAACGTTTCATACTTTTGAATTGTTGAAATAAAACTAACCTGAAATATTTGTAAAAATTTGTTTCTCTTATTATATACAACATTTTACATACAAAAAAAAACAAGTAAAACACAGTTGCTTTTTTTAAAAATTTAATAAAAAAAGAAAAATAAATTTACAGAGTATTTTTGTAGAACAAACATGAGCAAGAGCCTACCACTAACCATCTAAAACAAACAAACCTAAAGCACAATTATATTCACCACTGAAATAACAACTGTAATACTTCAAAAATTAACTCTGTTTATCAATAAATTAGTCAGTTATATTCTTCCCGCTTTAAATACTGGTGGGAAAATATTTAAACACTAAACACAAATCTACAGTAACAAGTACATACATGGCAAATAACACTTGCAAAGTTCTATTTTGGCAATTTTGTTTACTAAATACAATTGCTCTCACCTGCCAACAATATAAAATATACAGATCTTATTAATTCCACGCTGACAAAAATGTGTTAATTTGTTGTTAACAAAGTATAGTAATATTGTCTACCTATTAAAAAAAAAAGAAAAAGAAATGACTAGTGTCAACGTGTTATCACAATTACTGTGGCGGGATTATTATATATACATCACTTAACTAACAACAACACAACATAGCTAACAATTAAAACCAAGGTAGGGAAATTTACAATATTAACAAAAAAAAAGAAAAAATGTACATAAAAATAACAGAATTGCAACAATATGCCAATCAGGTAACTGTATTGAAATGTCTCTTTCTCTCTCTTGTAATTTAATTTCAGTCTGAGACTGTTTTTTAAGTTACTGATAATTTTTTTTTAAATTGTAGTATTCTTCTTCTTTTTTCTCTTTGCTCATTTCCTCCAAAACATCTACAAAATGTTTTCTCTTCAAGATAAATCTTGATTAATATTTAAAAACCTATTTTAATTATAGAGAAGGATAGTTTTTAAAGGAAGAGCTATTTGCAGATAGATGACGTTACACTATGAATTTTCAAGTTCAACTATTCCAGCTAAATCTGCAAACCCTATTGAAGCTTTTCAAGTCCTGCTTTGTTTTTTTTGTTTCTTTACAACAGACTTTAAATGACCATCACTGGATCACAATGTGTTTCAAAGTATTATTTCGAGAAGGGTTTTTAGTTTATATTTATCAACAATTTAGTAATGTTTATAAATAATGTATAATGAAAGAAGAGTCTAATTTATAAATAATGTAAATTATTCAATAAAGAACAAATGAGCATTGGTAATGAATAATATTTAGGTTTAACTGTCATCAGAAATATTGACGATGTCGACCATGTTTATAATATATTTAATTAATTTTTCAATGACAATTTATGTTTTAAGAAACTCTAACTCTGATTTGCAACTTATTGCGTATTGCTTCTTTAGACTTTTGCTTATCCTCGAAGCTGAAGTTTTCTTGAGAAATGGAAGGCTTGTACGGACACATAATTTATGCAATATCTACAATACCAATAGCAGTCATGTTACACCTTTAATTTTAAAATTATTTTTTAGAGAAAAATAAAATAAAAAAAGAAAAATTAAAACCAAGTTACTATATATTAATCAGGATCCACCAGACGGTGGTCAAGAAATCTGTTCAGCTTCAAAATTGAATAAATTTTGTAGTTAATTCAGCTGGTTAGAAAAAATCTGTTGAGTATTTAGTTTTCAATACTTATAATAAATAAAATTACTTACATCTATACTTATAAATCCATAAAATATTTTCTCAACTTCACCAATAAAATGCTTAAAATTTTTTAGAACACAACTGATATTTTAATTTTATTTGGTACAGGACATAACACGAAAGCAAGAAATTTATTTTGTTTCAAAATTATTCAATATTGTTTAACTAAAAATTTTAGTGTTAAAGTATTTAAACATTAAATAACATAAATACACATTTTTTTTGTCAAAAACAGTATTAAAGGCCTACGTGTGACTTAACTATTAATGGTCTGGCAGTACAACACAACTAGCAGTGCAATTAGTAAGAAATCCTTAAAGCACTTAGAGAAGCTTTTAGTCAAATAGTTATCCTTACATACATGCATAGGAATTAAACTGCCCACAAATATTTTCTGAACAATAACAAAAAAAATTATTATAGATTGTTATTTCAAAAGATAAATGAATTTCTTTTTTCACTTTTATGTTATGTACTGCATTATTAAGGCTCTCTTTGAATGAGAAGTTTTTCATGTTTAAAAAACAAGGATTTTTTAACTGGAAAAACTAGTAATCTTTAGAAACAAAACTGCAAAGAGGACACACAGGACTTCAATCTATTAAATACAATTGCGTACTTTGTTATCTCACCAACTTTATAACAAGCAAAAACTTGACTAAACTTGAACTGATCAATATCAATATTCCCTAGAGGAATGAAGAGTTTTAAGTTAATTAGAGCTTAGATTACAAGAATAATCCACAATGGTAAACTAGTGTGCAGTGAGATTTTGAGTGAACCATTTTAATATTTACCATTGTGAGTAAATTTTGAAGATTTTCATACAGTCAACAAAAATTCAAATTGAATAAAGTGGTTTAGCAATTTCTCTCTATAATGTTAGATAATTGTTTTCCTATTTACCTAAACAACTAATAATATACTATTTTTCTACTTTTTAAAAGTTTTAAATTTTTTTTAACCTTATTGGTAGCATTGTTTTTTCTCCCGGTTTATTAAATATGACTAGAGTTTACACACATATATAATAATTTTACATATACACCTACCACTTTTACATGTTCTTGAACCTCTATATTGATTATATTATATTATCCTTATTTTGGCTTTATTCATTTCTATGAGAAAAGTTCAAATTTTTCATATTAATTTCCTAAATATTTTTGTATTTTATGATTATAAGTAGAATAACTTGAATGGTAAAATTATCTAATGAATATCAATGGAATTTTATTATTATTAAACGATTTTTCACACCAAGTTAATGAAAATTAAAGCATTAATTTGAATTTTCAGTGACCATATGAAACATACCAAGAAATTGGAAAATAGTAATATAAATTTGTTATTTTTTTAGATCAAATCATTTTTAAAATTGTGTTTACTAAAGAAAGCTAATTAAATCAAATTGAATAAACATGTATGTCCTCTCAAAATGTAAATTAAGGAATAACCTTATTGATTTCGTTATCTGTGAGGTGTGTACAACCTTATAATGAAAACATTTCAATCTAACAACGTCTTTGATCTTGTAACTTGAGTAAATTTTTAAAAAAACTTGAGACCTTTCGACTATTTTAACCTACCATTAATGTCTAGATTGGGCACTATGATGCAATAATAGTGGAATGGAACCAGTTTTACAGGCAGTTCCTCGAGAATGTGTTCAAGCAGAATCGTATTATATTTGTTTGTTTAATGTCTAGGTTGTACTTGATGTTTTGTGTAAATGTCCTGTTTGCGTAATACTAAGTCGGTTACTTACTGACCCAGGTTGCAGACACTGGAACATTACAAACATAATTCCATACTACATGGACTGCAGACACTTAGCCTCTTAGAAGTGTAGTTCCTAACGGTAAAACTAGACACTGATTGCTTAGTACAATCAAAAACTCATCATTTATTCAGTTATTTTTAAAATTTACTTAAATGTCACGTTCAGCCGAGTTGTTAGATTTCAAACCTTTCATTTTTAAGGATGAATCGCAGAAATTGTGATAAATAGTTTTAAATAATTAATATAAGATTTAATGTATTTTAATGACTGATTAAAGAATTACAAAGCCTGATTCTAATGTAAAATATTTAAAATGATGTGTAAATATATTTTGTTGTAGCTTCTTTGATTTTTCTCATCAAGTAACTTAGAACTAGCTGACAAAAATATACATTTACTATATTTTAGAACAACAGCGACTGAGCTAACAATATATATATATATTATGTTCCGTTAACTATATAATCAATTGACTTTATTTCCTAAAGTGCTAAATACTAAACCTACAGATTATTTACTTTTTCTCATTTACTTCTTATAAATTGAACTAAATCTCTATAATAAATAAAAACACCATAATATCACGCACACATAATATTAACAAAGATCATTGATTGCTGTTTAGAAAGCCAACTGATTTAACTCAAATGTTAAAAAAAAACAACAACAACAAAAACTGTAAAAGGTAACTTGATTAAAGAAAAATAATCTGAAGGGAGGGATCAGCAAGCTGTCCTGTACAACACTCCAATCTGTAACTGTGGAATGAATATTCCTAAAGGCTTGATGCCGAGTTGGCGATATCAAATCATCACCGAATTCGTAGAAACAAATGCACGTCTACAGATATGCTCAGATGAATGCCCAGCATTCGAGTGTTTTGACAACAAAATCTTGATTTGGAGATAATGGTTCATTGCCGTATGTATTACAGGATTCCGTCCGTCCCTGGTAAAGATCGCCATCCAGCCAGAGTCCAAACTTACCACTGAAAAATACAAAATATTTTGTTAAATTAACTGACATTTTTTCACAGAGAGAAATGATATCTTCTAGGCTTCTTTAACTGAGGTTATTTCAGAGAGAGAAATGATAGCTTCCAGGCTTCTTTAAATAAAACAAGCAATATAAACAAAAATATTTAAAAGTCAATTCCTACTTAGGTAAACAAAAGATTTTTCATTTTAGTTACTTTTTATTAAATAATTGCAATGATAATAAATAAATAAAGTAACATAACCTATGCGTTGAAATAACTGTTATATCACATTACCCATAATATAAAATCAGCTTTTTTATTGAATATGTTATCCCTTCTTTTAAGCCAAATGGGACAAAATAACTCCCATACCTTGCCCTTTTGTGTAAAGTTTTCCTCCCATATAAAACTAAAATTAATTCATTTTAAATTTAATTAATGAATTCATATTTGCAAAAATTGTTTTAACATCAAGTGTCATCCACTAGAAGTTTTAGCAAATGCATTTGAATTTGAGTGGATGGATAAATAGTATTTTATTACCAATTGAAATTTTGAACGATATATATATATATATATATATATATATATATATATATATATATATATATATATGTGTGTGTGTGTGTGTGTGTGTGTGTGTGTGTGTGTGTGTGTGTGTGTGTGTGTGTGTGTGTGTGTGTGTGTGTGTGTGTGTGTGTGTGTAAATGTGTGTATTATAAAGGAATTTTTGGACTAGATAGGAGACTGACAGACATACCTAGTGGCAAAGATGTGTATTGGCACAGATAAGACATTTGAGTATTCATAAACATCTGTTATTTATACACATGTGTAGTTCACTTCATTTTTTTTTTTTTTTTTGTTGATAAAGATCATTGTGTAATCGAATTATTTCAATAGTGTGATATGTTATTATGTGTCTATTTATTTATTTTCAAGAGATTGCTGTTTTGGACTATTGCCACTAGGTAAGTCTGTCAGTCTCCTATATAGTCAAAAAATTCCTAAATAAGCTTTAAGCTCTACTAGAACAAACCTAATATAAATACAAATATATATATATATATATATGAAGTTATTATTATTATTTGTAAATGTTTTCCACCACAAAGTGCAAAAAAATATTTACAAGTAATGATAATAACTTCATAAATTCAGTGCAACGAAAAAATAATGGACGTGATTAGTGTATACAAGAAAACAGTGCAGCATAACTACAAATATATATATATATATATATATATATATATATATATATATAGGAATTTTTTAACTAGATAGGAAACTGACAGACTTACCTAATGGCATAGTCCAAAACTGCAATCTCTTGGAAATAAACACATAGACAGGCCAACTGCTCAACACGCTGCTAGTCACAACATCATATCTTTCAATGATTGTTATACCACCAAAATAATTAAGGCCCTCCCCTCTGATTGCAATCCTTCAGAATTGAGAAGATGGGAGTTACCATATCAGTGGTACACCAAATCTAGAGAGCCTCCTAACCTCAACACCAGATAAAACTCCTTTTATATTCTCCCAAACTTATATCATTTTTAACAACTCCATTTACTTTCCTTCTGGCAGACTATTAATATCTAGTTTCAAGTAACAATATTTACACAAATCACATATATCGCTATATCATAAACTATAAATCTGTGAATCAGTGACATTTGAATATTTATACACATCTGTGGTTCACTTCAGTTTTTTCTCTTCTTTTTCTCTTTCTTGACTGATGAAGATCATTTTTGATCAAAATATTTCAATAGTGTGTTTAGTTTTTATGTGTTTATTTCCAAGAGTTTGCAGTTTTGGACTATTGCCATTAGGTAAGTCTGTCAGTCTCCTTTCTAGTCCAAAAATTCCTAAATAAGCTTTAAGCTCTACTAGAACTAACCTAAATATATATATATATATATATATATATATATATATATATATATATATATATATATATATATATATGTGTGTGTGTGTGTGTGGTGTGTCTGTGTGTGTGAACTTACAGAAACAATTTAAATAAGTAGCAAGTTTGGGTAGATATGGTAACTCTAAAATAAAGCCTTCACTGTATGAACCTCAAAGTGATATAACAATAAAAGTATGGCTTAAAACTTCTAATGTTTACACTAAGAAACATTTTGTTGGTCCTATTGTTGTTTTTATCTGTGGTGATGTACTCCTAATTGCCTAAATCAGTCATTTAAAAAATTAAAATGTATGTAACATATAGGTCAACTCATTGTGGAATTGCAGCCTCAACTAATGTGTCATTGATTATTTTCTTCAAATTTTCTAATGGTTTTTTATAGCCAGTATATCAGCTGCTGTTGAAGTCAAGCTCTTAATCATTCAGCTACATATTATTTTGTGTGTCAGAATGTCTGAGTTGGACCATGCTACTCGATAGTGTTCAATGAACATAGTGATATCGCTGATACAGTTGTTCTTAAGTAATTAGTGTAAATATATTTTTGAAATTATTTTAGATCTTTACAATTGTAAAGGAACAGTTAGTTGTGAAAGCCTATAATCTATCACTAAGCATCAGACCATAAATAATATTTTATTATTTGAAATTTATTTATTTTACATATTTGTTTTTTAAATAAGAATGAATATTTTTATTAATAATAATGATTACAAAGAATCATTTAAATTTATCCTTTAATTTTGTTCAATTAAATAATTATTACTAACCAATAACTATCTCATTTGAATAAATGATAAGCTGGTTGAGTATCGAGTCAAAAGTTTATTTATTTACTATAACGTTTTGGCAACTAATTTATTGCCCTTATCAAGGCTGAAAACAATTTTACATTACATTATAAATATGCATAAAAATACAAGTACCCTCACAATAAAAATTTTAAACTTAAAAAAATTTCAATGAAATTTTAATCAAAAACTTAATAAATTAACCCATCTACATGGTGAGAATCATAAATTTATCTAAAATATAATTTAAAATTATTTATTAAAAAATAAACAAAATAAATTATTTTGTTTGGGTGTTTTTATATGTACATTGTTATTCTCTCAGTTCTGTTACTGTTTTAAATTATATTTTAGATGAATTTATGACTGACTCTCACCACATAGGCGGGTTATTTTATTAAGCTTGTGACTAAACTTTCATTGAAAATTTTTTAGTTTTAAGTTTTTGTTGTGAGCGTTTTTTTTATTTTTATGCGTATTTATAATGTAATGTAAAATCGATTTCAGCCTTGATAAGGGCAAAAAATTAGTTGCCAAAATGTTGCACTAAATAAACTTTTGCCTCAATATTCAACCAGCTTATCATTTATTCAATAGATATCTCTAGTGGTCACATAAACATGAATTATCTTATTTAATTAAATAGTTAATACTTAACAACAACTTTTAATACCTTATGATACCTTTATTTATAATAAAACTTATAAAATTATTAAGGCAACATAATTCAGTTGCCGTGTCCACTGAGTTTGAAATTAATTCGTAACCGCTGCTTGGAATGTGAATCATTTATTTTGCAATGGGTTAATAGATGTCTAAATCATGAGTTATATATTAAAAAATTATAACTATTAGTTGTTATAAAAAATGTGAGTAAAGTTAGAATACATGTGTAATAAACTAAAAATAAAAAGATAAATGTAGCTAGTTACCTCTCACACTCTCTCCCGCCCCCTGGTAAGTTCATTCCTTAGGCTATGTAGAGGTAGCTTTTTATTCCTCTAAGAGTTTAAATATATTTATAAAAAAACAAAATTGTAAATTTAAAATTATTTGCAAATTACATTCAGCCCAATTTGTTAACTATAATAACTATAGTTGGCATTAATACTACAGTTAATTATTTACCTAATTAATTAATCTTTGTTTTGCACCCCTCTTTATCAGTTTGAGTTAAAGCTGTTTAGGCTTAAGGTAAGTAAATAATGTGCAACCTGCTGTAAGTAACCCATCCTAGTAAGTTGAAGACTTTACTATTTCTATTTAGCTGTTAGGGAAAGGGAGCTTTCCACTACACAGAGTCCAAGGTGAAGGAGCATGAGCTACCAATTACATACCTCAAATATTTACATTATATTTACACACACTACCTGTCTATTTACATAGGAATACCTATTTTTTGTAGAGCATAGATCATGAAAAATTTTTCATAGTAGTTTCAAATTATGGCATTTTTTATAGTTGAAATAGAAATATTAAGATCTAGAATTTGTATAAATTTGTAATTATAATTCCAACCACTTGTTTGACTTATAGTATACAAACTGATGCTTACTCTCCAGCGCCTATTGAAAGCGACTCATTGTTGCCCTTAATGAAGTACATGTTATCCCCTGTCCAGTTGTACACACGGATTTCTGGGTTGAAGTTGAACAGTAATGATTCTCCCGTCCCGTAGAAGTGATCACTCATCTTCAATGAACACGATGTTAAGGCGCCAAATACCTGTTTTTAAATAAATGCTAAGATTATTATAAAATATTCAAGTATGAGATATCATAAATTTTAATGTTTTAAAAAAATAACTCTCTCCTAAAATTATTGAATAACATGGAAATAAAATTTTGAAAATTTAACCCCTAAGTAGATTATTATATATGTAATATTTTCAGTTGTTTTTTTTGTGATTTAGGACAAAAACACATCTAATGTTTAACCTCCAAAAATATGAAATAAAATAGAAAAACAGAAAAAACTCCACCCTTAAATACTCCAGGCCTAACACAAGACAAATCTAGATGAATAGATTTACCTTGGGTAAATTAGACATGATTATGTTAGTGGATACAAAATTAACTTCAAGGTTCTGAAGTACAGAAATTATATTTCTTAAGATTTTATGGAGTAGGCCACAGTTACATCTCTCTATGACTACTTTCTAAATTTGTACCAACACATTTCTAAATCTGATTACACAAATTTACTTTATAGAAGCAAGTCCAGGTTCATGAAGCACAGTTTCTTACTGTCTTCCAATACAAGCATATTTCACGTTTATAATTTAATCCTGCACATAGTTAATCATATCAACTCCAAGGAAGTTATTAATTTAATGGATTAACATGTTAATAACGAGTAACAAAGGTGTCATCATTGTAATTCCCTGTAACCATGGAAGATTAATAACAGCTTGTCATCACTTCTTTTTTTCTCTTATATCTCACCAATGACTCTAAGATTAAGTAACAACAGCTGCTGTGAATTTATCAAATTAAGTATAGTTACGAAATTGTCCAAATATCCTCCATGCATGCAAAATAATTAGGAAATCGTCCTACAATATCCATGTATGCAAAATAGTTGGGAAATTGTCAAAATATCCTCCATGCATGCAAAATACTTGGTAAATTGTCCAAATATCCTCCATGCATGCAAAATAGTTGGGAAATTGTCCAAATATCCTCCATGCATGCAAAATAATTAGGAAATTGTCAAGTAGGCACTCAACAACTTGGAACAACTGTAGTGTAATTTTTTTATTTTAAATAAATAAAACTTCTTAACCAAAAATAAATGGAATTTAGGAAACCCAAAAGGACCTATGGTATTTAATTCCATAGGTACATTTCGATCGCAAAGCAATCACCTGTAAAAACTCTATTACAATTATCCTTATAATAATGCTCATTGAAGATGATTAGTTCGGAATCGAAATGTACATAATGGTTTAAATAAAAACCTTTGTGGTTAATAGGCTTTATTTATTTAGCACAGTTAGAAATATTTCTGAGGTAAGAGGTCCGGGAGTGACTGAACAAATGTTGAAAAAGAGGTGCACTTTATGCCTGTGTGTTCTTGTTAGGAGATTTCTTCTGCTTTGATAGTGTAGGCTAATCTATAATATTATAGATATAATGCATATTATTTTTGCATATTAAGCAAAAAGTAAAAGTGCTACAGGCAAGTGGCACATACCTGCCCCTTGAGCAAGGATCCTAGTCTGTTCTTACACCCTATCCAGGAAGGATGCGGAAGGTTATTGACAGAAAAATTAATACATATTCTGCACAATATAATAAATAACTTACATTATTATCAGTATCTTCTATCACCATAAGAATTGGGCTTTCGATGCGCGTCATCTTACGATACATAGAGTTAAGGGAAAAACCATGTTGCGACGTACTGAACACCAAAGTCCATACATAACCTGAAAAAAAAAAAAAATTAATCAGACTAATGAACGTATTGTAACAGCAGGAAAACAAGATTACGCAAATGTATTTAATGAAAATATCTCTATAAAAAAATAATTAGATAATTCCTTATTAAATATATACTTCCTACATTAAAAGATATTATCTCCACTATTAAGCAAGTTCTAGGACAAAGACTTAAATATTAATATCTTCACTGCATTGTTGTCTTCATTGAAACTGAGTGAATCATTTTGCTAAATATGCTAATTCAGTGACGGACAAAACCTGACTCAAGTACATACAAATTAGCTTTTGTACGCTCAACACCAGTGTCAATCATTTACATCAATTATTAATATCAATGTTAATTATAGATTTTTTAAAATTATAACCATGTGTTATTTGAACCATAGACAACTTACCTGCAATAATTTACTAAACTATTTACAAGTTAATTTAAAAATGTTGAAGAAACAGGCTCTTATTTTATTAGAAACTTTAATCACAATTGAAAGGTAACTGGGGCAAGCATATTATATAACTAGTAAAATTACAAAAAATGTCATTTTAGTTACTTTTTATTAAATAATTACAATTAATATAAATAAAAATAACATAACCCATGTGTTAAAACATCTGTTATGTATTTTTAAGCCAAATGGGACAAAATAACTTTAACTATTTTGAATACCTTGCCCCTTTTGTGAAATTTTTTCTCCTATATAAAACTAAAATCAATTCATTATTAAAATTAATTATTATTTGGAAAAAAAACTGTAATAACATTAAGTGTTATTCACTACAAGTTTTAAAAAAAATTTTGAACTTGAGTGAATGAATAAAAAGTATTTTATTAACAATTGAAAATTTGAACAAAATTATAATCTGTATTAAAACCCTAAAAAAAATTTTGAAAATGGGTGCTCACATTATATAATTTTGAAAATGGGTGCTCACATTATATAATTTTGAAAATCTGTGCTCACATTATATAATTTTGAAAATGGGTGCCCACATTATAACTTTAAAAATGGGTGCTCACACTATATAATTTTGAAAATAGGTGCTCACACTATATAATTTTGAAAATGGGTGCTCACACTATATAATTTTGAATATGGGTGCTCACACTATAATTTTGAAAATGGGTGCTCACACTATATAATTTTGAAAATGGGTGCTCACACTATATAATTTTGAAAATGGGTGCTCACACTATATAATTTTGAAAATGGGTGCTCACATTATATAATTTTAAAAAGTTTACCTATTTTAAATTGCATTAAATTTTACTGTTAAAGTTTTATTATCAGCAATTAAAGCAGTTCAAGGAGAACGAAACACTCAGTTGTAAAATGACATCATCAATATAAAAGCAAATGAAAATCGGTAATCAAATAGCAATTACTCATGATGTTATAAAAACAGGCTTATTTTCCTTTTCAGTGTTCAACTTTTTAATTGCATCCCTGTTATTACAAAAACATAAATTATTATGCAACAAACACAACGGGAGAATTGAAAGTACATATAAAAAAAAATCATTTTCATGAAAACCTATTATATGTGGTGCTACCTAATAATGACACTAATACACAGTATCTCTGCCTCAGGTATTATATGACACTCTTTAATCTACAGACCAGGAAAAGTTTTTGCCCTCATGTTATTCTACTTAAGATTTAATACTCTTTCCCCATCCCCCCCCCAGAACAATAAAACCCTTATTGTGTTATTCCTTTTAATCTGACAAACTGAAAATTCCTATGAAAAAAATTGCAAAGTCCTAGAAAACAAATTTTTAGAATTTTGTTAAAATGAAGTGAGATAAAATCAGGAATATTCATTTAAAAAAGTAAATACAACTGAAATAATTAAAAACATTAAGTACTATTGTATAAGTTTCATGGGAAGTAAGTGTTATATACTTGAAATTTACTGCTAAGTAATACCAACCTGCATTCGAGGTATAATGCAAAGGTAGCATTGGCAAAAGAATACAGACATTTAAAAAAATGTTGTCAGAAGACCTTTGGAAAGGCATTACAAAAGACTAGTCACATATTTTGGGTAAAATAGCACTTTATGTCCCCATACAGAAGATATTTAAAATGAAATGAGGATTTAGAAAAATTAAGTATAGTTATTAAGAACGAACCTAAACTATTCCAGTTTTTCACAATTTTTTTGTCCCTGATTGGACTTGCCTTATTTTGGGAAAGTAATACTTTCACCAACAAAGAATCTACTTTGGTAACTTAGACCTATCCCTTTGGCCCTTATTAATCTACTTTTCTGCCAGTTCAGTGTTCTACTCCCAGTTTAAAAACTTCTATACTTTTGAATAACCCTTTATCCTTTAAAAGTAACATATCTTTTTAAACACAGCAAACCTTAGGCCTATAGATTTACACTAGATCTAAAACAATACTTTTTTTCTGATCTAGAACTTACATTTTCTTTATAATATATATATATATATATATAGATTTTTTGGACTAAATAATCTTTACCAACCAAAACTAACCTAAAAATATATATATATATATATATATATATATATATATATATATATATATATATATATATACATATTCTTGTAATATAATAAATAAATAAAAATATTTCAAATACAAGAATATATCCATTAAAAATGGATATAAAAAAAATATAGATAAAATTATAATCATAAAATGAGAAAACAAAAAAATAACAATACCCTTTTAAGTAATACAAAAAAAATTGTACATATTATAAATTGTATATATATATATATATATATTCATAGGAAATGAAATAAATAAAATTAAAAGATTATTTAGAAAAACCAATATACTAATTACTTACAAATCCGATAATGAAATTAAAAATATAATAAACAATAACAATATTAAAAATAGTATGCACCAAATAAAGTGTGTGTATATAATATAAAATGCCAAGATTGTAATAAATCATATGTAGGACAAACAATGAAAACATTAAAAGAAAGATATAAAGAACATCTAAACTCTTATATAAAACTGAACACAAACAAATCAAGTTCGGCTACACATTGTATCAATAACTGAGATAGATTTTCTGAAATCAAAACACAATACTATTTTCAAGGTCATTGATGTCATGGCAAAAATTACAAAGAAGTATAAATACCAGTAAAGATATAATTGAATTGTAGTGCATATGATTGTATTATGTGGGAACACATTGACTCTGTTATACCATTGCTTTTCCTGAAGATACTAATAGAGCTACGTTTATTAGCAAAACCTTTTGCAAAAATATGTTTTATTGTTTAATAATTAAAAACAACTCAGGTTATTCAAATATAAGAATTATTTATTAATTTATATTAAATTATACTCAATTTATAATCAATTATTTGATTGTATTATTCATTCCTGATTATGTTGGTACTGTTTATCAAGAAAAAGCTTTGAATATAAATTAATAAATATTCTTGTATTTGAATAACCTGAGTTTTTTTAAATAAATAAATAAATATATATATATATATATATATATATATAAACACACACACGCACATCTGATAAATAATAATATATCAAATGGTAATTAGTGGGATGAAGTTGCGCATGCGAGCAAGAACTGACAATTACACCTACCAAGATGTATTAGCAAGCACCTCAATACATACCTTCAGCTCTGGCAGGTAAATGTCTGCATAACTGTTTCCTGTGGTCCTCAGATAATATTTCCGTAGCTCCAACCAAGTCTGGTAAACACACCTCAAGATCCAATGATCCGGCACTGCTTGCATAGAGAGCTCGCCGCAGCTCTTCGCTCATAGACAATACCTAAACACAAAAATCAACAAATAATTAGACAAGTTCGGGTAGCATTATTTCAATATTGTCCTACAAATTATTTTCATCAAACTATTTTACTTTCCTTTCTTTCTATGTTTAGCCCTGAGGCAACACCGAGTACTACACAATGCCATGTCTTGAGAATTAGCCTGGCAATGCCAGAAAATATGTATTGTTGTCTAGCTTTACATATACTGACACATTACAGGCCTCAGGTAACTCATGATCTCCACAGCTTTCTAGTTTTCACTCCACTGGGAGTTTCACTTCAAGTACACACTCTTTCTACTCCAATGGAAATCACCCACCTGATCCCCAAATACAATTTCTCTAGAATATAATTTTGATGTTATATTTTCTAAGTGTTATTAGTGTAATCCGCTGATTATAAACTGTGAACTATAAGTTTTAACTAATATAAATTTTTTAAAATTATTTCCATAAAACTGATTAGAAAAAAGTTTAGTTTTGAACTATAAAATAGGCCTCCTTAACTAAGTATTAGTGAAGTGGAATGTTTGATGACAGAAACTGTAAAAGAAAGAGGTTATTTCAAAATGTTAATAAGATTTAAACGTCATTTCAAAAGATTAATACGTTGTTTAACAAACTTAACTTTGATGCAAATCAATGATACAAACCATATAACATGCAGTTTTGGGGTTGTACACCTTTAGGTTTCTGAATAATATTTACTTAGAAATAATCAACAAATAACCACTACTCACTAATGTTTCTCAGTAGACGCATTTTGCATTTTTTAATGCTTTGAGCCACGGACAAGATTCAAATGCGAAACACATCTGTTCAGTGGTTAACGCATCAGTAAGTGGTGGTTTTTTGCCAAGAGAATTAATAACTAAACGATAAAAAGACTTTATAGAGGGAAAGAGGCGCAATAAATTAAAAAGTCAAACTGCCTTGAACATACATGTATAATGCTTCTTCATTTGCATCTCTTACAAAACCTTTGCACCTTGGTGATTACAAGCAGTCAATCATGTGTCATTCCTTCCGGCAAGTTGTAAAGTCAGATGATATAAATGATTATGATCTTTGTTCAAGATCATACACCAAAGATCTCTAACAACTGAGATTTTGGACCTACTCAGGTACTCATTTTTAGGTCTCTGTTACTGCTATCAATGATCTAGTGCACTAGCATCCTTGATTGATAGAAATTTGAATATATTTCAGAAAAAGATAACATCACTAAACATATCAGCTTACTGCTGCTTGAATCTACAAAAAATGATCATGTTACTCTCAAGATGGCCACTGCAAATACTAGCTTCAGTTACATTTAGCACTACTGAGATCTGGACGTTAAAACGCTTAAATATGTTGAACTGACTGTTTATATGCAAAGTGATATAAAACAGGTCTATGTACCTCATGCTGTAAAATTATGCATCCTGTTTAAGAAATATTTGAACAAGGTAATTTCATATAGAGAAGTATTCTACCATCAGGAATGGCTTCACTCACGTAGTGTCTGTCAGTAATAAAGTTATTGGATGTAAGCTAAAATGTTAAATAATAAATTGAGAAATCCCTTAATGCTATCGCACCTGCACTAGATGGCTCTGATTACTGTGTAAGTTACTGATAAAAAAACTGCAATTTTTTCAAAATTTAATATGGCAAAATATTCGTTACTACTTCAATATTAGTCATTTAATTGAAATATCAACAATGTGAACAAATAATTGTTTCAAATACAGGCCTTGTGTTAGTGTTAATGTTTTGTGAGGCTCATCTTAGCATAAAGTGGGCCAAGGTCAGTTAGGTCATGAATTTATCCATTCCTTTTACTTTCCTCCACAAACCTTCAGAAAGGATGTGTGAGAAATAAAATATGAAATTAAAATTTCATATCTAATTAGCTATTAAATATTTAAGACCTATCTACAAAATCGTTTATACACAATAAAATACAAAGATAAATTGCACCTACAAAAAATTAATGGCTTACTTTGTAAACAAAACGCCTGAAATAGATATTTCCACAATGTAAGCAACAAATGACAATGTTAATATGTTATTTTCAAATACTGGCAACATTTCCAAATAAAAATATTTTACAAATTTATGAAAGATAAAACATCTTATCCATAACTCTTTGCATACAAATAGCCAATGGTGAACCTATTTTTATATACATATATGAAGAGGGATTTAATTGGAGTTTTGTTTTCAGAGGACATTTTAAGGGGATCAGTTAATCTGAAAACTAAAAACACTTGGGCAATGTTATTGTGTTATACAACCTAACATGCTATAGTAGCACCTACTTCTTTTATTATTGAGGTCGGCTGTTTCGGTGGATATGTCCCATAACTGACCTCTTGATTGTTATAGGTTAGGGTGAGGGTGGGATATTAGGGTAGGGATGATTGTGTATTTTAAAGAGTATTGGGGTTATAATGTCAAAGAGTGTATGTGAGTTATAATGTAATTGGGTGTTGAGTATGTGTGTTGGATGTAGTCTGAAATGTTTGTATAGTTCACACTGGTTGTGTATCATTGGTTATTTCTGTTTTGTTTGGGTAGAATTTGTAGGCTTATGTTAGGTTTGTGGATATAAGATGTTCAGCAAAGTTTGATTGGAAGTGCTTTTATGAGTTCTTGGTAGCATGTGTAAAAAGACCTCCATGTCTGGCCTATGTAAAAACTGGGGCAAGAACTGCAAGTTAGTTTGTAAACATCAGCTGAGTTTATATATCATAGTTTGTAGTGTTGTGTTTAAATTGTTTGTTGAAGAAGTTGAGTGTAGAGTAGGCTATTCTGTAATTGTATTTACAAAGTGTTTGGTTAGTTTATGGGGTTTGAGTGATCTGTATGATAGTGATGAGTATTTCATGGGTTTGTTGTGTTGTTGGAGGTGGGTTAGTTTATGGGGTTTGAGTGATTTGTATGATAGTGATGAGTATTTCATGGGTTTGTCGTGTTGCATATTTGGAGGTGGGTTAGTTTATGGGGTTTGAGTGATCTGTATGATAGTGATGAGTATTTCATGGGTTTGTTGTGTTGTTGGAGGTGGGTTAGTTTATGGGGTTTGAGTGATTTGTATGATAGTGATGAGTATTTCATGGGTTTGTCGTGTTGCATATTTGGAGGTGGGTTAGTTTATGGGGTTTGGGTTATCTGTATGATAGTGATGAGTATTTCATGGGTTTGTTGTGTTGCGTATTTGAAGGCGGGATAGTTTATGGGGTTTGGGTGATCTGTATGATAGTGATGAGTATTTCATGGGTTTGTAGTGTTGCGTATTTGAAGGCGGGATAGTTTATGGGGTTTGAGTGATCTGTATGATAGTGATGAGTATTTCATGGGTTTGTCGTGTTGCGTATTTGAAGGCGGGATAGTTTATGGGGTTTGGGTGATCTGTATGATAGTGATGAGTATTTCATGGGTTTGTCGTGTTGCATATTTGGAGGTGGGTTAGTTTATGGGGTTTGGGTTATCTGTATGATAGTGATGAGTATTTCATGGGTTTGTCGTGTTGCATATTTGGAGGTGGGTTAGTTTATGGGGTTTGGGTTATCTGTATGATAGTGATGAGTATTTCATGGGTTTGTAGTGTTGCGTATTTGAAGGCGGGATAGTTTATGGGGTTTGGGTTATCTGTATGATAGTGATGAGTATTTCATGGGTTTGTCGTGTTGCGTATTTGGAGGTGGGATAGTTTATGGGGTTTGGGTGATCTGTATGATAGTGATGAGTATTTCATGGGTTTGTAGTGTTGCGTATTTAAAGGCGGGATAGTTTATGGGGTTTGGGTTATCTGTATGATAGTGATGAGTATTTCATGGGTTTGTCGTGTTGCGTATTTGAAGGCGGGATAGTTTATGGGGTTTGGGTGATCTGTATGATAGTGATGAGTATTTCATGGGTTTGTCGTGTTGCATATTTGGAGGTGGGTTAGTTTATGGGGTTTGGGTTATCTGTATGATAGTGATGAGTATTTCATGGGTTTGTCGTGTTGCATATTTGGAGGTGGGTTAGTTTATGGGGTTTGGGTTATCTGTATGATAGTGATGAGTATTTCATGGGTTTGTAGTGTTGCGTATTTGAAGGCGGGATAGTTTATGGGGTTTGGGTTATCTGTATGATAGTGATGAGTATTTCATGGGTTTGTCGTGTTGCGTATTTGGAGGTGGGATAGTTTATGGGGTTTGGGTGATCTGTATGATAGTGATGAGTATTTCATGGGTTTGTAGTGTTGCGTATTTAAAGGCGGGATAGTTTATGGGGTTTGGGTGATCTGTATGATAGTGATGAGTATTTCATGGGTTTGTAGTGTTGCATATTTGGAGGTGGGTTAGTTTATGGGGTTTGGGTGATCTGTATGATAGTGATGAGTATTTCATGGGTTTGTAGTGTTGCGTATTTAAAGGCGGGATAGTTTATGGGGTTTGGGTGATCTGTATGATAGTGATGAGTATTTCATGGGTTTGTAGTGTTGCGTATTTAAAGGCGGGATAGTTTATGGGGTTTGGGTGATCTGTATGATAGTGATGAGTATTTCATGGGTTTGTCGTGTTGCATATTTGGAGGTGGGTTAGTTTATGGGGTTTGGGTGATCTGTATGATAGTGATGAGTATTTCATGGGTTTGTTGTGTTGCGTATTTGGAGGTGGGTTAGTTTATGGGGTTTGGGTGATCTGTATGATAGTGATGAGTATTTCATGGGTTTGTAGTGTTGCGTATTTAAAGGCGGGATAGTTTATGGGGTTTGGGTGATCTGTATGATAGTGATGAGTATTTCATGGGTTTGTTGTGTTGCGTATTTGGAGGTGGGTTAGTTTATGGGGTTTGGGTGATCTGTATGATAGTGATGAGTATTTCATGGGTTTGTAGTGTTGCGTATTTAAAGGCGGGATAGTTTATGGGGTTTGGGTGATCTGTATGATAGTGATGAGTATTTCATGGGTTTGTCGTGTTGCATATTTGGAGGTGGGTTAGTTTATGGGGTTTGGGTTATCTGTATGATAGTGATGAGTATTTCATGGGTTTGTTGTGTTGCATATTTGGAGGTGGGTTAGTTTATGGGGTTTGGGTGATCTGTATGATAGTGATGAGTATTTCATGGGTTTGTAGTGTTGCGTATTTAAAGGCGGGATAGTTTATGGGGTTTGGGTTATCTGTATGATAGTGATGAGTATTTCATGGGTTTGTAGTGTTGCGTATTTGAAGGCGGGATAGTTTATGGGGTTTGGGTTATCTGTATGATAGTGATGAGTATTTCATGGGTTTGTTGTGTTGCATATTTGGAGGTGGGTTAGTTTATGGGGTTTGGGTTATCTGTATGATAGTGATGAGTATTTCATGGGTTTGTCGTGTTGCATATTTGGAGGTGGGTTAGTTTATGGGGTTTGGGTGATCTGTATGATAGTGATGAGTATTTCATGGGTTTGTAGTGTTGCGTATTTGAAGGCGGGATAGTTTATGGGGTTTGGGTGATCTGTATGATAGTGATGAGTATTTCATGGGTTTGTCGTGTTGCATATTTGGAGGTGGGTTAGTTTATGGGGTTTGGGTTATCTGTATGATAGTGATGAGTATTTCATGGGTTTGTAGTGTTGCGTATTTGAAGGCGGGATAGTTTATGGGGTTTGGGTGATCTGTATGATAGTGATGAGTATTTCATGGGTTTGTCGTGTTGCATATTTGGAGGTGGGTTAGTTTATGGGGTTTGGGTTATCTGTATGATAGTGATGAGTATTTCATGGGTTTGTAGTGTTGCGTATTTGAAGGCGGGATAGTTTATGGGGTTTGGGTGATCTGTATGATAGTGATGAGTATTTCATGGGTTTGTCGTGTTGCATATTTGGAGGTGGGTTAGTTTATGGGGTTTGGGTTATCTGTATGATAGTGATGAGTATTTCATGGGTTTGTCGTGTTGCATATTTGGAGGTGGGTTAGTTTATGGGGTTTGGGTTATCTGTATGATAGTGATGAGTATTTCATGGGTTTGTAGTGTTGCGTATTTGAAGGCGGGATAGTTTATGGGGTTTGGGTGATCTGTATGATAGTGATGAGTATTTCATGGGTTTGTCGTGTTGCATATTTGGAGGTGGGTTAGTTTATGGGGTTTGGGTGATCTGTATGATAGTGATGAGTATTTCATGGGTTTGTAGTGTTGCGTATTTGAAGGCGGGATAGTTTATGGGGTTTGGGTGATCTGTATGATAGTGATGAGTATTTCATGGGTTTGTCGTGTTGCATATTTGGAGGTGGGTTAGTTTATGGGGTTTGGGTTATCTGTATGATAGTGATGAGTATTTCATGGGTTTGTCGTGTTGCATATTTGGAGGTGGGTTAGTTTATGGGGTTTGGGTTATCTGTATGATAGTGATGAGTATTTCATGGGTTTGTAGTGTTGCGTATTTGAAGGCGGGATAGTTTATGGGGTTTGGGTGATCTGTATGATAGTGATGAGTATTTCATGGGTTTGTCGTGTTGCATATTTGGAGGTGGGTTAGTTTATGGGGTTTGGGTTATCTGTATGATAGTGATGAGTATTTCATGGGTTTGTCGTGTTGCATATTTGGAGGTGGGTTAGTTTATGGGGTTTGGGTTATCTGATGATAGTGATGAGTATTTCATGGGTTTGTCGTGTTGCATATTTGGAGGTGGGTTAGTTTATGGGGTTTGGGTTATCTGTATGATAGTGATGAGTATTTCATGGGTTTGTTGTGTTGCATATTTGGAGGTGGGTTAGTTTATGGGGTTTGGGTTATCTGTATGATAGTGATGAGTATTTCTTGGGTTTGTTGTGTTGCATATTTGGAGGTGGGTTAGTTTATGGGGTTTGGGTTATCTGTATGATAGTGATGAGTATTTCATGGGTTTGTCAAGTTGCATATTATTGCCTATAAAGGATAAGGATTTGAATCATGTTGGGATTTCATGTTCTGGACTAAAATACCAAGTAACACTCTAAAGATATGAGTTTTAAGCACATGTAGGAAGAATAGAATTAGAATTAGGAGAATGAAGTGACATAACAATCCCCTATTATTGGGAATAGGGTACAATTTTGACACTGACTTGAAGTAGATTTACTCTCTACTGGGGTCAGAGAGGTGTTACAACATATTCTATATAACAGTGTCGAAGTTAGTTTCTAAGAACAGAATCGTTTGTCTCTTAAGTGAAGTAAAGTTCATTAGAATTACAGAAAAGTTGTATCTCCTACTGTTAGGAACTAAATTTGGGAAATAAAATAGTAATTTGTGTGATTGCAACTGGTTGTTTTTAAATGTAAGCAAAATGTGTCTCAGTTATTACAGTGAATCATACAGTCAGATAATGGATTACATAAGATCCAGAAATGTTCATTAGCGATTCCATATCAGATACTACTGGTACAAACTGGTCCCTTATTAATTTATGAAAATGAATATAAATTATAACATAATACTTCATGGAATCATCCATGCATTATGTATACTGCATAAAGCTGTCTGAGCAATTTTATTTACAGTTTGTGGTTTTAAATAACAACAAAACTGCCTGTAAAATGCCTGTTTTCCAGAATATCACTAAAAATACTTGAATACTACAGAAATAGAAAAGTCGATTCTGTTGTTACAAACAATCACATTCTAATTTGATTTAAAGAAAATAGACTAAAAGGTTTAAGCGATGTGCTCAAAGAAGGATATTAGGGTCACTTGATGGATAATTGGACTGTAAAATAGCTACATCGCCATTATCTCATAAAAAATAGGGGTTCAAACACCTATTGCATTCTACTTGGACTGTAAAACCTTCTTTCAGTTTTAACTTGCCAAATTTAGCTAGAATTTTCTAAAAGAAGTTTTTATCATAAAATAACATTGTGCTGGATCTCTGTGTCAACATGGTCGGATGTCTAATATGAAGGCAGTTGCAACCTCCCAATGACCTTTGCAAAGATAAGACCTTTCTCTAAGAGCTTTTTTATTATAGTTTACTGAACAAATTATTAAACTCTGTAGTTAACAAAAGTTATATTTAGTATATATTTGTCCCATTTCTCTTATAAGTGCGGATGATACAGTCCCTCTCCACAATATATCCACACTATATAAAACCGTATTATTTCCAAATGCAAAGGTTTTTTTGAAGTTTATATTAACATGTGACGTAAGAGGTTTTGTTTAAATTATTGATTTTGAACTATCCAAATCATACAATATATCACCATATTGTATTAAACAAATAGCCATGCATACAAGTAGATAACACAAAGACCACCAATCCTCCAACACACTTCCAAATTGTCCCGGTAGATCCCTTTCTATTAAACGGGTCGAATATATAATAAAAAGAGTTATAAAATTAATATAGTTTCAACACACACACACACACACTAACACATATCAAACTCTCCAGTCTCACATACAACAGATATGTAAGTTATATATAAATTTTTAATACTGACAATTTTTTCATATACATAGCGTGTATAATGGATAGACAGAGAAGCAAATCAGTTCAGGAGCCACATAGGGGATTTTTTGTATCACCTTGTGCCTAAATTAAAGAGTTAGAATACCATAATTTTAAAAAAAAGTGTGTCGTTAGTATTATACATTCTCATCAGAATGTCAAAATCCAAACCCGTCTTCACAGAAAGAAACTCTAGTTGAGAAACTCTGCCTCATATTAATTGTATGTTATGGTACTTTGTAAATTTACAGACTGTTATGATTATAGTGACCAATTATTTGGATTTCTGGCTTCGCTAGTGAATCAGTTTACATACGATTGGCATTACCCCTCTGGTTCCAACTGGATATATTTAAATATGTAATATCTTTAAAACAACATACTCAAACCCAAATTATTTTACCAGCAGATATATTTCCAAAATTAGTGGCAACCTATATTCACAAAAGCTGTCACATCCATTGCACACAGTGTCTAAACCACATTCCTTAAACAGGATTGCCTTCAAACATCGATTAGTCTGCAGAAAGCATGGAAAGGCTTTAAGTTAGGTTGTTATGTAAACCTTACTTCTAATTTGTCAAAATAAAGGAGTTTATTCAACAAAGTAAATAGTAACTTTAGATTGTATTTTAATTCCTTCTATTAGCTCACACTCTCCTTATATATATCTTGTTAAAATATTCAATTCCTAATAAAAATACTTTTTATCCATCCACTCAAGTTCAAATATATTTTTTCAAACTTGTAGTGGATGACACTTGATGTTAATATAGTTTTTCAAATATTAATTCATTAATTAAATTTATTAAATTAATTTTGGTTTTTATAGGAGAAAAATTTTTCACAAACGGGGCAAGGTATGCAATTTAGTTATTTCGTCCCATTTCGCTTAACATAAGTGAATAAGTAACACGCGAATTCATAAAACAGCTAATTTTATGTTACAGGTTATGTGGTAGAACAGCTGTTTTAACGGATGTGTTATGTTACTAAATTAATTTTCTATTGTTGACCGAAGGAGGAAATGATTTTAAATTTTTATCCTGCATTACTTATTTCTAGTAGTTGGGACAGACATTGTTCTCTGCTAGTATGAAGACAAGACAAGACAAGACATTAAGAGTTAAGATGGGTCATGTAAGGACAGATGAGATAAATCTGTGGGGTATATTTAGAGACAATAGGCTATAATTACAACTATTGTGTACTGCAGTCAATGACTTATCAGCAAGCTGAATGACTGACAGGTTCATACAATGCAAAACCTTTCCACTCACTCCACTCAAGTCTTATATTTTTCCAAACTTTGTTTGACCTGCCTCGGAGAAGAAATCCTTTAATATTGCCATTAGTGCAATATTTGTAATGGAACAAACAAGTATGACAAATGGTAAAATCAAATGTTCACAATAAAGTGGACCTAAATTGTTCCATGCATTGTAAGTAAAGAGGTTTGGAAAGAATCCTTCTAAAATGAGAAATCAGAGAACAATACTTACACAGGGGAGTAGCCAGGGGGCACGCAACCCCCTAAACCAACTAATTTCAGCAGACAAATATTAACCTATACAAATTTATTCTACTCCAGCAATGCTAGGAAGTAAAACTAATATTGACTATTTTTGTAAAGCGAAACTATGAACCACGACTTTTCACCTGGCTTGACAGCAAAGCTAGCGTCTGAGTGACAACACATTGTAATCTTAGATGCTTATATACAAAATGCATTTTATGGCCTAGTATGTTTTAGCAAAACAGTTTCCTGACGATCCAACAATTGTGTAATTGTAAGTGTCAAAATAGCATAAAATATGATTTCTAGAGTTTAAAATTTTCCTAGGGGGTTCTACCTCTTTCGTTGTGTCCTTCCTATACATCGTCCTGGCTACGCCCGTACTTACTCACTGATTATCATGACAGAAGATAATGGAAAAAGAAACGTGAGATGCACCACACACAACTCTTTAAAGAAATGAAAGAAAACTGGTGTCAAATTAAAAACATATTCTGAAGAAATAACGCCTTACCATACAAATACTAAATACAGTGTAATAGTGAAAGCAGAAGGATTATAATGTTAAAGTAAGCATTTGTTTGGTTGCCCCCTCTGAATGTCACCCAGGGATCCAACCTGTTACAGCTGTAGCTCACATACAAATGTTACAAGGCTAGTCTGCACCTGTTAACAACTTCAGCAGGGCAAACCAATGAGAACCATCAAACCAGTCGAGTAACTGCAGGAAAAGAGATGATCTAAAAACTTATTATTACACTAGAAACTAGTAATATACACAAATATTTTTAAAAGCCAATCCCTACTCAGGTCAACAGAGAAAATTTTCATTTCCGTTACTTTGTACTAAATAATTACAATTAATATAAATAAAGTAACATAACCTATGTGTTAAAGCAGCTGTTTTATGTAATCAAATGTTATCACTTATTTTAGGTAAAATTGAACGAATAATGATATTGCATACCTTGCCCCTTTTGTAAAAAGTTTTTTTCCCATAAAACTAAAATTAATTTAATAAATTTAATTAATGAATTTATATTTGAAAAAACTGTATTAACATCAAGTGTCATCCACTACAAGTTTAATAATGTGCATCTGCACTTGAATGGATGAATAAAAAGTATTTTATTCGGTTGAAAAATTGAAAAAGATATTAATATATAATGTAAAAATGTATTTGAACTAGATATATATGTGAGAGAGCAAACTAATAAAAGGAATTGAAAACAGATTAAATAAGATAGCAAAAAAACAAAAGTGAGTTTTTAATGCCCCTATCGCAACATGCAAGGGGAATCTTTAGTGGTATACTCCTGGATGTGGGTTACAATCGACGATGACGCTCTGCAACACCTACTGGACAAGGTGCGCTCGCCGCTGGCCACAAGGTGTGGCTGCAATCCGCACGTCCGACCAGTCTAAAAATAGAAACCAGCAACCTTCAACGCCGATTGTTTGCATCGCTGTACAAGTAAAGTTTCTCTCATTTGTGTAATCAAAGCGGGCGCTTAGTGAATGCACCCTCACACTATACGTGACACGCACTATGCAAATACTGCCTTCTTACAATGGATACAAAACATCAGGACGGATATACAGTATTTAGTTACAGAAACAGAATAAGTTTCCAAACCTAAGGGAATAGGTTAGCAAGTACATTGACCTCCAGGTTGATGTGTATTATCCCATTACAAAACACAAGAAGGCCGCTATGTTTCAATTCAAGTAGCAAATGGTTAGCTCGCATAACAATATAAAAATAAAAAAATTAAAGGCAATTCCTTTATAGGTCAACAAAGAAAAAATTTATATTACCTACTTTTTATTAAATCATTTCAGAAAATATAAATAAAATATCATAAACTATGCGTTAAAGCTGCAGTTCTACCACATAACCTATAATAAAAAATCAGGTGTTTTAAGAAATCATATGTTATTGCTCATTTTAAGCCAAATGGAACGAAATAACTATATTGCATATCAAGCATACTCTTTTGTGAAACATTTTTCTTACACATTAAATTCAATTAATTAATTATTAATTTTAATTAATGAATTAATATTTGAAATAAAACTGTATTAACATCAAGTGTCATCCACTACAAGTTTAAATAAATATATTTAAACTCGAGTGTATGAATAAAATGTATTTTATTGACTGAAAATTTCAACACACACACACACACACACACACACACACACACACACACACACACACACACACACACACACACACACACACACACACGCACGCACGCACGCACACACACACACACACACACACACACACACACACACACGCACGCACGCACGCACGCACATACACACACACACACACACACACACACACACACACACACACACACACACACACACACACACACACACACACACACACACACACACACACACACACACACACACACACACACGCACGCACGCACGCACGCACGCACGCACATACACACACACACACACACACACACATACACACACACACACACACACACACACACACACACACACACACACACACACACACGCACGCACGCACGCACATACACACACACACACACACACACACACAGACATGTATATAGAGAGAGTGTGAATAAAAGGAATTGAAAACTAGATGAGTTTGAAATAAAATGGTTATAAATACTGTATTAGATAAAACTATGGAACAGACATAAACCTATTTAGTCATGGCTTTATTTATGCAGAGCTAAACACCTGAAGCACAACCTCTCTCTTTAATGGCCATTGGGGGTTGCTATCAAGGCTAAGTAATATGTAAAAGTACTGTAGAATGAAGATGAAAAACAAAAAAAAATCATGTGTGGAACGTATATAAATAGTGTGTTTTAACAGAGAATGTATTCTAACCGGACACATTGTAGTTATAGAGTGAGGTTAAGTGAGATAGTTTTGGGGTATCAGGGTCGGGTATATAACCAACAAGCGTAAATGAGACAACTGTAGCGGATCGGTGCGGCTGAAGCGTGTGACTACTTGCGTGGATCTATAACCAGAAGGTATTTCAGTAATGCTAGGAGTAAATGTTTGTCAAAAAGCAATTTGGCAACAGCGTCTCCGTCGCCAGAAATCCGACTTCCGACCCTGAGGTTGATCGAGGCCATCGACGCATCAATCTTTGCATAAACACACAGACTGGTTTTCTGTTGCAATACATAAATGTAAACAAGAATTGTGACGTTGACGTGGCCGCTTGCACGTTTGTCGGCTGACCTCGCATCTCGGGCCCGACTGAACCTTTCACCAGTTCCTACCCATCACGACCTGATCTAACAAACCCTATCCTCTGAGCACTGCGAACTTGTCACGCATTGGGATCAGGGCTAGTTTTGCCCAAACGATTCAAAGTTTACTAATTTCGTCAAGAACTAAAACGTTTTAAAGTGTTCCTACTCCGATATTTTTATGCACGTATCGGAATGATGACGACACTAAGCTGACAAAACCACGACAAAGGAACAATAAATGACGCGAGCAACTTGTAAGTTGTCCAAGTTCACCTATGTTTTCAAATAAAAGGGCCGTAAGTTTTATAAAGTGAGAGGAACGACTAGAATAGCTGAAGTAACCTCTGCACATGCGCAGACTCAGTTCCCACGCCATTATTAAAATATACTCAAGTGATACATATGCTTAGTTTTTATTATTATTATTTACATAATAGCTTTTATTTGTGCTACTGTCTGGGCACAGCGTGTATGTCTAAACAACCAAGTACTATGGCTGTACTCCCGCTACAACAGATGCAAACACCTGTTAAATCATTACAAAAACCCAAACTAAAATAAAGGCTCACCTTTGACTTCATCCTCAGGTATTTTGCCAGTTTCAAAATGGCCGCCGCCGGTGACTTTGGTTTAGGCATTGTGTATCACGCTTATAAAAATTGTGCACAGGATATGTGAATGTTTTTTAAACGCACAGTATATATATATAACACTCAATTAATAAAACCACGTGTCTATAGCACATAAAGTGTTTATTTACACCACATATCCCCTAAAAACGAATGGTTCTTGAAACAAGTATAAAATAATGACAAACAGCAATACCGTTGCCATGGCTACAAGTGGACTCAAAACGGGATTGTAGTCAAGCGTGGGTAAATCTTTCGGAGGAAGAATAAAAAACGTTGCTTAAAAGCAAAAAATTTTGCAGACATAACATGTACTAACGATAAATGTGTCAACAGTTTGAAATTTTATAAAACATATTACAAAATGTTTTTTATACTATTGGGCTATGTGTAAACATTTCTTGTAACCGACGAATTTTCGAAAAACGAATATTTTTGTGCATAGTAAGTTGAAAAGTTGTCAACATCGAAAGAGAAGGATTAAAATCGGTTTCTGAAAATGTTCTGATATATAAAACTCTTCTGGCAAAAATAAATATAGGCTACCTGGCGATGCAGAAAGTCTTTGAAAAGAAGGGAAAATAAAAAAAACCTGGTGTGAGACCACAGACATTTTTAACATTTTTGAAAAGAGACAAAAATGAGTAAACTTGTCACAAGTTGGAATCTTAACAGACTTTATTTATTTATTTTTTTAAACCAAATTTTTCCCAACTTTGTAGCTATATTTAATATATTGTAACTGAGCGCTCAGTTTTATAGGAAAATGTGTTTTTAAAATCGCGCGCGCGCGTGTGTGTGTTTTGTGAAGTGGAATTATTTTTGAACTTTTAAAAAGTTTTAAACTCTTTGTACGTCGGTCGTCACCAAAGTGACATTAAGGTAAACACTTTTGAAGTTACAATTAACTTCAATTACAATTTACTTTGTACACATGTAACTTAAACAAGAAATATATAGTTCTAAACACAGCGAACCATGAATAACGATTATTTATAGCCATAAAAACATTACTTTACTGAATTTAGACGCTTTATGAAGCGAGACTTGAGAAATTACGCACTATGTAAGCCTACACCGCAATACAATATCCGATGGGTAGATTTGGTTAAACAAAAATTAAATTTCTAAAGTTAACTAAACGATTACTGAAGTGAAGTGTTGTAAGTTACAAAAATGTATTATTTTTTAGATTAATATTATTAATTTAATAATATTATTATTTGATTCTATTTTCATTTTTTTATTAAAATTATAATTATATTGGAAATAGCAACAAACTGACTACTTAGAAACCTGGTTATAAAAAAATAAAACTTATTTGCTACAGTAACATAACCGGTTTCTGAACTGAATGATAACGTAAAACCAGTTGTTATTATTTTATTATTATTAGACGCCACTTATATTTTTGTATAACCAAACCTCCAATTTTGCCCCTACATAGATATGCAGTAATTTAATGTGGTCCTTTTTATAAAGAAACCTTCAGCTTATTTTAGTATTAGTAATTTTTGAAATTCCAACCACAACTTGTGGTTTACGACATTTGAAATAACCCTTTTCTTGTTTACAATGTATTTATAATCTACAAATGAAAAAAAAAAACTGAGTTAGGTGATAGTTTATCAAGGAGCGAGTTCGCCTACAGCGAGATAGGTGTAACCGCAACAATGTAAACGCTTTTTACGGCGAAGCTGCAGGGTCAGAAATTGAAATGGATAAAAGTTTAAGGGAGGCGCTACAGAGAAGGGGATTCCCATGGTTTGGACATGTAAAGAGGACGGCCACGAAGAAGCAATGACTCCAAGACACCTAGAAGAAGCACAAGAAATTGGGAATTGGGGACGGCGAGGTGGCGACAGCTGTGCAGACGAACCTAACCTCACACTAGTGGGCGGGCAGTGGGAAACGTTTACCCACAGTTCACGGTATGCACTGGTACAAACAACGGTAACCACTAATGATACATTTGGCCCTCCTGACCTAAGGCTCGTTGTGACACACGAAGCAACGTCCTCAGAAGGTACAAACTAACTTACAGACTACTTACTTGGTAAGCACACAGTAGTAAGCTAGTTTGTATTCTGCACTTCTGACGATGTTGCTTTTGCGAAGTGTACAATCTATATAATACAAGTTAGTTACAATTTCGGCTCTAAGAGTTTGACTCTAAAACGGCCACCATTACGTAAAATTAAATATTCACCAATGAACGTGTATAATTCGAGCGCGCGCCTTCCCGTAAGAACAACACCCACTCGCCGACAAACACTGTCGCACAGACGCACACACACAACTGACCGGTCGTGCCAGACGACGATGTGTGTAACCGATTTCTCTTCCTCACGCCGAGCCCTCCCCCTCTTTCTCTTCCGTGTTTGCAAGTTTTATTGATAATTAAAAAGTACAAACATAATCTCACGCGTCACAGTGACTCATCGCACTGGCCAAATCTAACGTGGCCCTATGCTGATGTCAAGCCGGTGTGTGTGTGTGCGTGTACGTAAGTGTGCGTGTTACAGGTTAACATTGAGATGTGCCCTAGTCGGACCACGTTTTTTCGCGCTAATTAGTCAGAAACTTAATATACTCACCTCTAACTTTACAATATTTTCCTCTGTTGACCCTCGAGTAGGATTTAAGTTTTAAAAATGGGGTCATTCCGAAACTCGTCAACAGAGGAAAATTTTGTAAAGTTAGGAAAGGCAGACAAAAGGTACTCGAATTTATAGCCAGAAACTATGACTAACTGAAAACAGCGGATGAAAATATAGAATTTCTTCTTTCTTTTCGTATAAGAAACATCTTGTTGGACTGAATATTAACAGAGATATGACTGTTTCAAGAAAGGCTTGCATCGTGCAAACCTGGAAATGTGAAATCAGGCTGTATTTTTATCACTTTAAAGGCATATAACTCCTAAACCGTTAAATATATCGAGCTCAAATTTTCATAAGTTTCTTCATTGAATTCCCGTCTTCAAATTACACACACCCGCAACACACACACACACACACACACACACACACACACACACACACACACACACACACACACACACACACACACACACACACACACACACACACATATATATATATAACTCTTAGCCTATAAATATATCAGTCATTTCACACACCAATCATGATATCACTCCTTAAAATGCTTAGAACAGAAACACTACACCATATAATGACAAATTTCAGAAGTCTAGCTTAAATTCAAGTAGACGTCTCAATAGTTCCATTATTTTACTATTAACTACAATAAATGTTAGCCTTTACTAAATGCATTCCTCAAAAAATATAAATGTAAATTTTAACACATTTTTCATTCAATTTTTACGTCTTTAATTAAGGAATGTATTTAATAAAGACTATTACTATAATAAAATAAAGTGGGTAACAAAACAATTTATTAGATGTTTACAGAATACAAATGTTTTAAACAAATTCAATTCTAATCAGTTCTTTAAAAAGCATAAGTCGGACCTAAAAATGTTTCCATTTCAAAAATTGGATTAAAAATACATGGCTTATTATTATCGTTATATTGAATTATTTGTTTTGAGATTTGTCCAAATATATTTTACCTGATAACACTATATAGGCCTATTACACAAATATTCTACGATTATAAATAAACAATAATCTCCGTATTCTAAAATATAACGGCTGTTCTACAATACAACACAAAATCAGCTGTTAATGAAATCATATAATGTAAAATATGCGCTGTAAGGTATGCGTTTCTGAAATAGCGTGACGCGAAAGCAATGATTTAAATCTCATGTTTGGTTCACCGGGCGTATGGAAGTTATCGCTTCAAAAATTTACAATTTTGTCTACGTTTGATATAAAAACTTTGCTAACACAGAAATGCAAATAACTCATAAACTAGACAAAATTTTGGAAAACTATTGGCCCCACGTCACTACTTTGAATGCTGCTACAATCTGTGCATATAACAGAAAATCCGTTTGTTCATATAAATTTATGAAAAAGTTGAAAGAAACTTGGAAATGTAAAATGAAGGCTGTATTTTTAACACTTTAAACGTGTGGAAAAGATATATTTATAAGTATCGGGGAAAGTCGGGTATGTCCGTGTTTGTTTTGGACGAGTTGAAGGTAAGAAATAGCACTACTTACGCTAGTCGTCTCCCTACGTTAAATAAAACCAGTTTCCCCGGGATAATAACAAGGTAGGCAAACTGTGTTGAACCGTCTTCATCTTCCCCTTTGAGGGTAGACTACAAAGGGGATGATTTACGAAGTTTTCCCGAAACGCGTTAGCCTCACGTACATTTAGATATAATAGAATTAAAATTAGAAAGGTATTTACGTCACGCTAAACCCACTAAAACCAATTACTTGGCTGTAAACCCTAAAGAAATTGGCTGTATTTGTTACGACTACAATATAGTTTCAAATTGCACAATTCTAGAAATAACAAACCTAACCTATCGCTCTTCTTTGTCATAACATTACTTATATTAACAACTTATCAGATATGGCATTCAATGGCCTCCATAACAAACAAAAAGTGATTTATATTTTAGTTTCACTATCTATCGCCAGAAAGCGCTTATACTAATGGCTTTTAGTACTGCTAACTTCCGCTATAGAGCGCTCTTAAAAATCGTCCCACAAGCTATAAATTCACTTAATTATAGTCAATGGCAAAGGTTATTTATTTCAATATGTAAATTATTTAACTGCGCAGCATTTGACGAGATCCGGGTCATCTATTTGCGCTGTATGCATACGGCTAGGCTGGTTTAATTAATCAACTGTGCTGGTCCCGTTTTAGGTGGAAACTACCAGTAAGATTAAAAATAAACTGTCTAATGGCCTACAGGAGAGAGCCATTAGGGGAGTCTGTAGGACTCCGTTAGGCTATAACATGGTGAATAATACGGAGAGCAGGGCAGAGCTAAGTGGCTAAATGCTACACAAAACAAAAAACTTCCTCCTATTAGCAAGCAGTTTCAACCAGTTAAAAAGCTGGCTGTAAATCGAGTATATCTGGGCGCTCGCATGAGTGTATAACGGCTGCTGACCAAGACAAGTGCGGTTAAGCACATAAGTAAGTTCATTCAGAGAGCGAGTAGAAAGAGTTATACGAAGGAACCACGAACTGTTTCATTCTGCATAACTGCACCACTGAATGGTAAAATCCGCAGAGCATGAGTGTATAACGGCTCCCAAGACAAGTGCGGTTAAGCACATAAGTAAGTTCATTCAGAGAGCGAGTAGAAAGAGTTATACGAAGGAACCACGAACAGTTTCATTCTGCATAACTGCACCACTGAATGGTAAAATCCGCAGAGCATGAGTGTATAACGGCTCCCAAGACAAGTGCGGTTAAGCACATAAGTAAGTTCATTCAGAGAGCGAGTAGAAAGAGTTATACGAAGGAACCACGAACTGTTTCATTCTGCAAAACTGTACCACTGAATGGTAAAATCCGCAGAGCATGAGTGTATAACGGCTGCTGACCAAGACAAGTGCGGTTAAGCACATAAGTAAGTTCATTCAGAGAGCGAGTAGAAAGAGTTATACGAAGGAACCACGAACTGTTTCATTCTGCATAACTGCACCACTGAATGGTAAAATCTACAGAGCATGAGTGTATAACGGCTGCTGACCAAGACAAGTGCGGTTAAGCACATAAGTAAGTTCATTCAGAGAGCGAGTAGAAAGAGTTATACGAAGGAACCACGAACTGTTTCATTCTGCATAACTGCACCACTGAATGGTAAAATCCGCAGAGCATGAGTGTATAACGGCTGCTGACCAAGACAAGTGCGGTTAAGCACATAAGTAAGTTCATTCAGAGAGCGAGTAGAAAGAGTTATACGAAGGAACCACGAACTGTTTCATTCTGCATAACTGCACCACTGAATGGTAAAATCTACAGAGCATGAGTGTATAACGGCTGCTGACCAAGACAAGTGCGGTTAAGCACATAAGTAAGTTCATTCAGAGAGCGAGTAGAAAGAGTTATACGAAGGAACCACGAACTGTTTCATTCTGCATAACTGCACCACTGAATGGTAAAATCCGCAGAGCATGAGTGTATAACGGCTGCTGACCAAGACAAGTGCGGTTAAGCACATAAGTAAGTTCATTCAGAGAGCGAGTAGAAAGAGTTATACGAAGGAACCACGAACTGTTTCATTCTGCATAACTGCACCACTGAATGGTAAAATCCGCAGAGCATGAGTGTATAACGGCTGCTGACCAAGACAAGTGCGGTTAAGCACATAAGTAAGTTCATTCAGAGAGCGAGTAGAAAGAGTTATACGAAGGAACCACGAACTGTTTCATTCTGCATAAATGCACCACTGAATGGTAAAATCCGCATTATACAAAACCTGGGCCTAGTTCGTTCAACTGGCCGCAAATAAAGCAGGGAAAGCGAGAAATACGTTTGTTGTACTTTCACGCGGGTATTTTTAGCTCGGAAAGTTGGCAGTCATGGCACGTTTCTAGAATGCGGTTAGACTGGTGAGCAGAAGGGAAAACGAAATCCTGCAAAATGACACGTTTACACGTTTGTTGTTCAAGGACGAAGAATTTCTCAGAAACATTCTGATAGCCTAATTTTCCAGTTAAAGAAACACGGAAAACCTGGCTGGGATTTCTAATACTGAAATAACTCTATATTTGGCATTTGTCTAATATTGGCTCAGGGATATGTACAAATGAGCTTGAAGTATAAAGTTTATACAAAAAAAGGTAAAAAGAGTGTTTGTTAAGGTATTTAATGAGTAGTAGTAAAGAGGATATATTTTTGTTAGGCTCGTTACTAGATACACACTACTAACCACGTGAGCCATGATGGTTTCTTAGACATATTCTACCCACATAATGATTTCTTTACAGAATTCCTCTAAGTAGGCCTGCAACCATGACTCCCTCCCCTAAATTCGCACAAAACGTTAGACTCGTTATTGGATAAACACCACTAACCACGTGAGCCATGATGGATTCTTAGCTATATTCTACCAACATCATGATTTCTATACAGAAGTCCACTAAGTAGGCCTGCAACCACGACCTCCTCCCCTAAATTCGCACAAAACGTTAAACTCGTTATTGGATAAACACCACTAACCATGTGAGCCATGATGGTTTCTTAGACATATTCTACCCACATAATGATTTCTTTACAGAATTCCTCTAAGTAGGCCTGCAACCATGACTCCCTCCCCTAAATTCGCACAAAACGATAGACTCGTTATTGGATAAACACCACTAACCACGTGAGCCATGATGGATTCTTAGCTATATTCTACCAACATCATGATTTCTATACAGAAGTCTAGTAATGTGTCCAAACTGGGACAGGTTAAATTATAAAATAATCAATGTTCTAGCCCCATTCCTTCTGATACAACACATGCAACAGGTAGGCTTAGTTAAGTAGAAATAGTTTTACAACAATGTCTAAAGTTAATTCGGACTCACCCTAAAACCAGCAACACAGAAATAAAATCACTTCAGAACTTACCACAACCATTACCCTCTTCTTCCACGCACAACTAACAACAAGACAGAGTAGCCACTATTTAAGTGCGGGAAATCTGTACAAATGCCTATTAGATAGCAACTTTTTAAACCGGCCACAGATGAATCATATTCTAATTGCGCAAGATTACAGAACTGTGACGAGTTTTGTACATAGTTTGTAGGCCTGACGCATCACAATGCTTTTTATGCAGGTTGTGTTTGCTTTTGTTGACGTGGCCGAGACACAGGCGAATAAAACATTTTGCACTTCATAAAACAGCTGTATAAATTTTATTTTTCCATGATGTTGCAAGGTTACCCAGACGACCAGAGCTACCCATTGTAATCTGGCATCGACCACTTGGCATGACATGTTACCCAGTGCAGCTAACTGGGAGCTACTTTACAGAGCGTTAGGACAAATAAAGCACTAGTTTACGAGAGAACTATTACAAGTAGTTGCCATTACACCAAAGGTCGCCAAATGGTCAACCCAAGCTGGGAATACGCTTTGATGCTTGTATACCCACAATTCTTGTTGCTATATGGCAAAACAAAATTGTTGCAGTTGTTTATTATTTACTAGAAAAGCACGTTCTTTGGTTAAATGGCTCAATGTGATGGTTAAGAAAAAATCTAATGTTTTCATAATGTCTGCTTAAGTTTACAGTGGCTTAACGCAGTTTATCATTTCGCCATCAGATGGCATTGGGTTTAACGACCCATATCTATGTACATACAGGTGACACTGGGGAGCATCTCCAGGGCCGGAGCCCCCAGGGTTTCTGCAATATCTGTCACGGGTTTTTTTTGGCAGGGTTTCTTTCTTGCCAGGTTTTTCATCTCACTCTTGGGCGACACTTACGAGCTTCGTACATGGGCAATCAATCCCGTTTCCTTCACTCGCGGTAGGGATACTAACCGTATGCGTAAGTGACTCGGAGGCAGCTCGTTAGAGGGCTGGAAGGGTTACCGGGGGCCAACAGCCGGGTAAAAAAAAAGAAATAGGAAAAGTGAAATGTTCAGAGCGAATCACTCGGCATGGAGTCCTACACAGAGAAGACTGTGGTTAGGTTAGGCGCATTCTTGGACTACTGTGCAACAATGGGCGTGACCACCACAACGTGCACACAGAACACTTGCCGTCCTTGAGGCAATGTCCTACGAACGCACTTGGCGCGAAGTAAACAAACAAATCAGGGGAAGCGCCGCGGACGTAAACAACGGCCGTCGCCCGTTTTCCCACTTCGCCGACTCTCACTCGCCGTAAACAACTACAAAACAAACTTACCGACAAGACAAACAGATCTTCCTATGCGGCCTACATTCCGGGAGGTTGCGTAAGCTGAGACATAAACTTGGCTGCGGCTGGTGGCCGAACGAGGAGAAATGCACACGCCAGTTCAACCACCCTCTACACCCTTGTATTTGTACAGACTGAGAAGCAGATCGATATGTGTGTCTTACGACTTAGAAGGAGCCGGCTGCCCCGTATCATTAAGATTCTCAAGACTCCACACAAAGACTTTGGAAGGGAACTACCTACTAGCCAGCAGATCCATTACCCCCACGCCACCTTCCTCTGCTCCGGATTCGCTATGGTGGCCCCTCACGATCCCGTGGTACCAGTACTGGTCACCAGCCCGTCGACTGCCCCCTCCTGCTTTGGCTCCACTTCATGTTACATGGGGGACTGAGTAGCAGCACTGGGTTCTACACCCCAACTCCAGTGAGGCAGACATAACACAAAGCCAGACTTGGGGCTATGTCATGGATTACGGAAAGGTTTAATGAGCCGCTTACGAAGAGCCAAGTAAGGTCCCCTATTGATAAAAGAGTGAGTGTTCATACAATGTGGTTATGTTTGTACGCATACCTATAACTAGCCTCTATTGAGGGTTAGGTAAAAACTTTTGTTTTCGTCACGTACCTACAATTTCTTCTACACACCTGCAAAAATGTAACTATGCATACCAATTTTGTAATTCTGGTGTTGTCACCACACTACCTACCCCAAGGGAGGACGTTGAAGAAATGTCGTTCCCGTTGTAGCTTGATAGGCGTCTCGTGGCTGTATAGCGACGGCCTTTAAGACAATGTAAGAAAACAAAACCCAGTTTCCGCCTCGACGTGTTGGCGGCCTTGAAAGCGACACGCCACTCCATCCACGGCTCTAATACGCATATATAAAATTTGTTTTCCACACCGGTTAGAATTCCATCGATGTTATGTAAATCTTTAACCTGAAGGTTTAAATTAATTGGTTGTTGTGTACAGTATCTCTGAAGGCACATAAATTGTTAAACCTAGTTCTGTTGTTATTGCAACCATGGAAACGGCGTTAATCTTCAGAATACTGTGTCCAAGTACTTCGTAGAAAGTTTCTCCAACGCTGTCGATGATGTTACTTGGAGGGCAGCAAGTTGGAAATGCGAGACAGTAGCTCTCGCCTATGTTACGCATTCCAACCATTTGTGTACACTTCCTTGTTACGCGGGTAGTGTCGCTATTATTGAAGGGGTACTGTTTACACTTTCTACAAAAAGGAACGTTCCTAAGATGTTTAAACTTGAATTTACACTCGTTCAGTGGCGAATTCAGAAAATTATATTGGAAGGGGCTGGCGGGTGAGAGGAGGAGAAGCGGGTCCCCCACGCAAAGAAAATATTCAGGCAATATAGTAGCTATAGTGTAAACTCTCATGGTCTTCTATCTGAGGGAAATAGTTACAGGCCTTCTCTGTGGCATTACACTGTCATTAAATAGCCGCATTTACCAGACACTAAAACCTTTACACTTGCAAGTTTATTAGTAAATTACTTGTATTTTTACATCAAGAATTACAACAAGATCAGACTCGCGAATACTGCAGGCGCCCTACTTCAGTTTATACTAGAAAACCACCTATTTATTACATTGTAAGTGGGCGTATTTGTTAATGAATATAGTATAGTATTATAGTGATTAATATGGGTTTGTGAACGTATTTTGCTAACTAATAAATAGATTTAAATCTGGGATGAACGCAAACATCATAAAGGACATTTTAGTTTACATTTCTAGTGTTATTTTAAAATCGTATTGGAGATAAATAAATTATATCTGAAGGCAAGGCCGTTAGTCTGTGGAGACTATATGTAGAGCTGTGTGCTATGCTTTTGTGTGGGATTCTTGTTGGGTGAATATAAAGCAGGTTTCTCTATATCCTTTAATCACGGGTTACTTAGCTAAGGGAGGGATTTATGAGGCGTAATGCACTAGCTACGGTCACTTGAGGGCATTGTTACTAGTGACAGCAAGCAGGCTCTTGACCTTGGACCCACTTCACGGGGCAATAGTTTGACAGCAAATTAACGACAGATTTACACGGTCCCTCTGCTGAGCCCAGACTTTCTTCCTGGTCATGCAGTGTCCCTCCAATGGACCTTCACATGGCTGCTCAATGAATTCGGCGGTGTAACTAGGAGGAACCGATTCCCCCGAGGCAATACCGCCATGTTACAGTGCCGGACTATGTCTGGAGAATCCGTCATGACATTGGGCTCATCAAATTCGTCAAACCAATAGCAAAATAAACTTTGATAATTATTTTTCCTCAAGGAGAGGTACTTAAGAGAACACGATGGGGAGAGAAGAAGTATTACTAAACCCCCTGAAAACATAATATGGTAGCAACAGGTCTTGCTGTCGCGAATAACCACAGATGTCTATTCTCCGGTTAGTTCACCTTATCTATGCAAGTGAAATGGGATTTACGCCTGTTGGACGGGTTTGTTACTAAGTAGTCAGGAACCTTGGGCAAGAAAGTACAGGCCAACAAGCATTGTATGCAGATGTGCTGGACCACGTGACTTAGTAGCGCGCATTCACGCATGTGTTTTGAAAAGTTCCATGATGGTGGACTATAACAGTTGCACTTTTATGTCTCCGTTTATCCTGGGATACTGTGGATTACAGGGATAATCCCGGGACGTATGGACATTCGCCTCGAGGAAGGGTTAAGCCAGCAGACAAGGGCAGAAACAGTTGCGTAAGCAACAGTAAAGAAGAGGGACTGCTTGAGCAGTAAAGTATAACTAATTCTGGAGGTTCTATCAAGGAGCGGTGATTTCCATGGAACTGAAATGTTTGCCATGTTTCTCATTGCTCTGGTTTCCCCCTTCTCCAAACATCCTCCAAACATCCTATCTACAGCCTCCCTTATTGCTTCCGAAGCACAGAACTTACGTGAAGTTGTGGAGGGGGTTGCAATGTAATGCTATTAATATGTAAGTGCGTGCAGCCAGACTCACGCGGATACAAACGTGAGACCCACATGGGCGACGCCCCGCGGTTTCACAATTCTTGAAATGAAAGTTGTTTTTCTTCTAGTAACAACGTGTGCTTGAGTTTCCGACGGGTTACAGCTCAAGTACGCTACACCATTGGCTGGCATCGCATGGCGAGGAGGTTAGTCAGTTACTACGCGTATGGAAGAAGTGGAGACAAGATTAACGCATGGCCACCAACTAACTCCCTTCCACTCCAGCAATCTTTTAGTTTATAGGAAACCTGATTTTATTTTATATCCAAATAAATAAAATAGCCGGATGCTTCGTCCTATATTTGAATATGACGGCGTTTATCTTCCCAAATCTATTGCGGTAACTTGCCCAAGCTTCATCCCCCCTTGTTGTAATCGATGTAACCGACCATCGGCGACAAGAAACAGCCAGACTTACACCCGTAACAGCTGCAGCTGGCATTGGGTCCAGTAAAAGTGATATAGTATTAGGTTAAAGCCAGACGCCGAAGATCTCTGGGAAACTTATCGATCGGGACACGTCGATAGGTAAAGCAGCCATACTTGGGGAAACCTGACTCATTGGAGGCAAATAAACATCGTCTAAAAGCAATTAGCAAGGCTCGACCAACGCAATTAATATGGAAGCCCCCGTTATCTGTAGCGTGCCCAATGATATACGACAAAAACGCTTTCAGTTTCCTGTCCACTCCTAATCGATACTGGCAAAATAGTTGAGCCAGGCGATGCAGGAAGTTTACCTTACTAAAATCTGGAGTATTTTTATAAAACAGAGCAATATATTAAACGTCAGAATATAGCAACAAAAAATCCGGTTAGGAGAGATTTGGTTTGGAACAAGCACTATAAACAACATTTTTAAAGTCAATTCCTACTTGGGTCAGTTAAGAAAGATTATATTTCAGTTACTTCTTATTAAATAATTACAATTAATATAAAGAAAGTAACACAACCTATGCGTTATAACAGCTGTTCTACCACATAACCTATAATATAAAATCAGCTGTTTTATGAAATCATACGTTATCACTTAATTGGAGCCAAATTGGACGAAATAAAAATATTGCATACCTTGCCCCTTTTGTGAAAAGTTTTTCTTGCTCACAAAACTAAAATTAACTCATTAAATTTAATTAATATTTGAAAAAACTATTAACATCAAGTGTCATCCACTACAAGTTTTAATAAATGTGTTTAAAGTTGAGTGGATGAATAAAAAGTACTTTTATTAAGGAGGCTACCGAAAGGTTGAAGAGACTTCATTGTGGTACATCGCTACACGGAGCAGGGAAGCAGTGTTTAACGCTTTCAACTCGTTACATCGTGCTTTAGTAAACACTATTCATTTTAAGAACAAAACCTAGCCTAACCTGCCACTTAATAGCTATATTCCATGTTGTACAACTCAGAGCTAAGTTTTATAAAAAGACGAGATTTTAAAAAGTTACCAACAAAGTAACCTCTGCACATGCGCACAGTGCTAGAAGCAGTTCCCACGGCATTAATAAAATATATTTAGGTGATACATGTGGGTCCGTAAGAAACTAATAGCTTTTATTTATGATACTGTCCAGGCACTGTCTAGACAACCAAGTACTATGGCTGTACTCCCGCTACGATAGTCGCAAACACCTGTTAAATCATTACAAAAACCCAAACTAAAATAAATAAAGGCTCACCTTTGACTTCATCCTCAGGTATTTTGCCAGTTTCAAAATGGCCGCCGCCGGTGACTTTGGTTTAGGCATTGTGTATCACGCTTATAAAAATTGTGTACAGGATATGTGAATGTTTTTTAAACGCACAGTATATATATAACACTCAATTACTAAAACCACGTGTCTATAGCACATAAAGTGTTTATTCACACCATATCTCCCCTAAAAACGAATGGTTCTTGAAACAAGTATAAAATAATGACAAACAGCAATACCGTTGCCATGGCTACAAGTGGACTCAAAACGGGATTGTAGTCAAGCGTGGGTAAATCTTTCGGAGGAAGAATAAAAAACGTTGCTTAAAAGCAAAAAAATTTGCAGACATAACATGCGCTAACGATAAATGTGTCAACAGTTTGGAATTTTATAAAACATATTACAAATTTTTTAAACAATTTTGTCACATTCAATCTCTTGTAACCGAATATTTTTTTCATACAGTTGTTTGAAGATTTTCTGAAGAAGTTCGGAAATGAAGACGCTTTCGGTAACTGTTACCTAAAATTACGTTTTTATTCGTACATCAGGTCACTATGCTATTCTACATCGAAACATAGCTCTACAAAGTGACCGCTCGTATGCTATACCCATCCTCACACATGCGTTATGAAGGCACGTCGACACACAGACACGCATACAATCCTAAAGAACTTGCTGTAACCAGGAACCGGTAACAATCTCTAATTTAAACAAAATTGTATTACTTATGGACCACAGCCCATATAGTCACGGCAAAAAAGATTTACATTTTTAATAAAATGTCACGTCGGCATTGTTTCCAAAGCACTGACAACATGCACTCTTCGCCAGTGGCTTCAGAACACGGCTTAAAAGGTTAGACAGACAAAGCAAGCATAAAACACACACATACACAGTAAGATATAAGACCTCTGCTACACAACTCGACGAATACCAGACACAAACACAACTAAAACTGGCTGCAAGCTTTCGCAGAGTTGAGCGCACCTATGGCGATCTCGCAAACTACCCATCTTATTTTAGCTTTGCTCAGCTGATATCGTCAAGGTCGCACACCACCCGTTAATTAATTAGGCCGTTTACCTCATACACTATGGAGCCAAGCATTTCCTTTGGACGCTTACACCCTCGTTTAGGAAGGACAATTAAATAAGGCAGGCCTAAGAATCAAGTTTCAGTGGACAACACTTACTTATGGAATCAAGTAGCCAAGGTCATGTATCTAAAGAGACGTACTCTCTACCGGGGTTGTTAGGAAGCCTCTACTCATTACATTGAAAATATGGCATCCCCTGGACAAGGTCGACTACGTAAACCATCTCCTGGAACCGGGTCTACTGGGGGTCATTCAGAAGCCTCTACCCCTCACACAGATAATGTGGCATCCCCTGGATAAGGTCGCCTACGTACACCATTACCTCAGGTCTCTACCGGAGTGGGTTTGGCAGATAAGTCTGTGGAGGATGGATGGGATAGATAGAATATTGTTCGTTGTCAGGGTCGCTCATCTAAAGCACAAGAGTAAGGATGAGAGGTTTGTGACGGCTCCCAGTCCAAGACTAGGTGTCACAATGGTACGACCAGTCAGAGGGGAGGTTCTGGTAATGTCAGCACAAGTTGGCTACAGCTTCCAACAAGTTGTATGTGTGCGTGCAACAATAGAAAATGTAACAAGGAATACTGTGCTGTGGTTACATCGGCAACTCCAAAGCGTGTATATTTAGTGAGGCGAGGCGAAACCAATCGATAGCTGAAGCATTACTACAATCAGTGGGAAGACAACGACTGAAGAATCAAGGTCAGTTGTTATAACGCCTGGCGGAAAGTTTAATGCTGATTGGGAATAAAAGGGGCGACCTTCTGCCAAGCTAAGACGGAACCGTCTGCAGAGTGGATGGAGAATATCCCTTACATAAAATGGATCTCAAAGCCTGTTCTCGACTGTTAAGGGCTACCGTTGCGAGCGATCATCTACCTTCTAAGTACATACACAAATCATACTAGACGTTATCTATTCGTCCCGTGAGAAATCAGAATGTGTCAACTGAAAACAGGAAATTAAAACCAGGCGGGTTTCAATCAAAATTATAAAGGGAGTTTGGAGTCGTAGCTATTGTTGTCACGGCTAACCGGAAACGGAAACGTCCACCGGCAACAATACAGTGTATGCTTTGTTCTCATGGATAAATACCGCCGCCATTGCAACACGGGTATGTAGGGTATAGCCAATAACACTCACAAAAGATTAGAATGTTTTAGCGGGTTTATTGATGCTATTATCTGTTAGGAAAGGGTTGCGACCTCTAGGAGGGCCTTCCATAACGAGTTACATCCTGTGTACGAGAGAATACAAGGAACAGCCATTTTGTCGGAGCTTGAAAATATGAAACTTTAAAAAACTGCCAAATTTTAGCCAATAAAGAATACCTTATCCGTAAAATACCATTGTTTTACGACTAAATACAGCAAAAACCGGGGACCAAGTTAACAACTTTAAATAAAAATAAAATATTACACAGCAACAATGAAACTTTCCAAATGCAAATATTTTACCATTTATTATTGCGGATCTATTATTAGTTTAGGATACGGCCAGAATTTTTTAAACACTTTATTAAAGATTTCTATCGAAATATGTTGTTTATATATGGCGACTAAGAACTATTCAGAAGTGTTGTAGTACGGTCGGCCCCTTCAGATAGGTAGGTATACACAGTAATGTAACGTTACGTTGCTTGTGAGTGGAGAAGTGCATAACTTAATCATTGTAGGCGTTACAGTTTAGAACTAAAATTTAGAAAACGTTTTACTCAATTTAAAATATGAAAATAAATGGGCCTATTATTAAAATATTACATACACGCACGCACGTGCACGTGCATATAAAATATAATGACTTATAAATGTATTCACTATGTATTTTAACTGCTGAGCCATTTAGAAACTACATTATACAATTAAAATAAAATTAACATCAAAATTCGCAGCCTCTGTGATATCGTTTCAACAATGTAATATCCAACTTTAAGATTTCACAGATTTACTTTATGTGTAATCTTCGGAATTTTATTATTCCTGAAGTGACGAGAAGCCAGGAAGGTAAGTGGTACTGTATCAATTCCTGTCCACCAGCAATACCTCAACTATTAGACTAAGTGTAACATACTAAGAAGCAATGGGATGCACAGGTCCAAGGTTTCAGCTGCGTATGATTTTTTCCTGAAGGCCATTCCACAGTAATCGTTGGGTTAGATTTCTATTCGAACAATGGCGGCAGGAGAGAATTTCTATTAATTTTTAACAACAACGTATTGTTAATTAGTAACAATGCACGCAAGCTATGTATGCCGTGGAAATTTGAATATTACACGCAACAGTTTAAAGTCGGGTATCATTACAGCTTTGTTTACAAATCGAATGAAAGCCATGTTTTATTGCTTCGGGAGTGTTTATCCAAAGCAACGGCCTGGAACGAATGTATTGTACGTAACTATGCGGTCAGGCTATGTGGCCTGGTTTGCTTTTGTGTTACGGCGACCGTGTATAAAGGATGGGAGCAGACAGCACATAAAGCACTGGTATCCGAGAGGAAGTCAGGTTAGGAACACGTCACCGCCACATCGCAGATTTCTATCCTACCCACGAATAGTAATTCACGTCTCCTACACAAACACAAATTAGCTTGTTCACTACGATAAAGGAGACCTTCCAGGTCGAATGGTAAACGCCGTGGCCAGTTATTTGTGGTGTTAGGGGAAAATGAAATACTTTTTTTGTCGTTAAAAATCATCTACTCTTGGCGAGTTCTGTAGTTATCCTCCTGCGAATAGAACATGGGATATACCAAACGGACTGGAAGGTATGAGGACGCATTCTCCCTTTAAAACTCCATCAAGGAGGAAAGATAAGAAAGCGTAGGTATTAAAGTATGATCAAAGAAGGCGCGTATCTCCCTTTACACCTCCATCAAGGAGGAAAGATAAGAAAGCGTAGGTATTAAAGTATGATCAAAGAAGGCGCGTATCTCCCTTTACACCTCCATCAAGAAGGAAAGGTAAGGAAGCGTAGGTATTAAGGTAGGGTCAAGGAAGGCGCATATCTCATTTACACCTCCATAAGGAAGGAAAGATAAGGAAGCGTAGGTATTAGGATAGGATCAAGGGAGGCGCATGTAATCCTTTACACCTGCATCAAGGAAGTCGCATGTCTCCCTTTACACCTCCCTCAAGGAGGAAAGGTAAGGAAGCGTAGGTATTAAGGTAGAGTCAAGGAAGGCGCATATCTCATTTACACCTCCATAAAGAAGGAAAGATAAGGAAGCGTAGGTATTAGGATAGGATCAAGGAACGCGCATGTCTCCCTTTACATCTCTATCAAGGAAGTCGCATGTCTCCCTTTACACCTCCATCAAGGAGGAAGGATAAGAAAGCGTAGGTAATAAGGTAGGATCAAGGAAGGCGCGTATCTCCCTTTACATCTTTTATCAAGGAGAAAAGATAAGAAAGCGCAGGTAATAAAGTAGGATCAAGGAAGGCGCATGTCTCCCTTTACACTTCCATTAAGGAGGAAAGATAAGAAAGCGTAGGTAATAAAGTAGGATCAAGGAAAGAGCATGTCTCCTTTTACTACTCCATCAAGGAGGAATGATACGAAAGCGTAGGTATTAAGATAGGATCAAGGAAGGCGCGTATCTCCCTTTACATCTTTTATCAAGGAGAAAAGATAAAAAAGCGTAGGTAATAAAGTAGGATCAAGGAAAGAGCATGTCTCCTTTTACTACTCCATCAAGGAGGAATGATACGAAAGCGTAGGTATTAAGATAGGATCAAGGAAGGCGCGTATCTCCCTTTACATCTTTTATCAAGGAGAAAAGATAAGAAAGCGTAGGTAATAAAGTAGGATCAAGGAAAGAGCATGTCTCCTTTTACACCTCCATTAAGGAGGAATGATAAAGAAGTGCTGGTATTACGGTAGGGCTAAGGAATGTGTATATCTTCCTCTACACCTCCATCAAGAAGGAATGATAAAGAAGTGCTGGTATTACGGTAGGTCCAAGGAATGTGTATATCTTCCTCTACACCTCCATCAAGAAGGAATGATAAAGAAGTGCTGGTATTACGGTAGGGCTAAGGAATGTGTATATCTTCCTCTACACCTCCATCAAGAAGGAATGATAAAGAAGTGCTGGTATTACGGTAGGGCTAAGGAATGTGTATATCTCGCTTTACACCTCCATCAAGAAGGAATGATAAAGAAGTGCTGGTATTACGGTAGGTCCAAGGAATGTGTATATCTCGCTTTACACCTCCATCAAGAAGGAATGATAAAGAAGTGCTGGTATTACGGTAGGTCCAAGGAATGTGTATATCTTCCTCTACACCTCCATCAAGAAGGAATGATAAAGAAGTGCTGGTATTACGGTAGGTCCAAGGAATGTGTATATCTTCCTCTACACCTCCATCAAGAAGGAATGATAAAGAAGTGCTGGTATTACGGTAGGGCTAAGGAATGTGTATATCTTCCTCTACACCTCCATCAAGAAGGAATGATAAAGAAGTGCTGGTATTACGGTAGGTCCAAGGAATGTGTATATCTTCCTCTACACCTCCATCAAGAAGGAATGATAAAGAAGTGCTGGTATTACGGTAGGGCTAAGGAATGTGTATATCTTCCTCTACACCTCCATCAAGAAGGAATGATAAAGAAGTGCTGGTATTACGGTAGGGCTAAGGAATGTGTATATCTTCCTCTACACCTCCATCAAGAAGGAATGATAAAGAAGTGCTGGTATTACGGTAGGGCTAAGGAATGTGTATATCTCGCTTTACACCTCCATCAAGAAGGAATGATAAAGAAGTGCTGGTATTACGGTAGGTCCAAGGAATGTGTATATCTCGCTTTACACCTCCATCAAGAAGGAATGATAAAGAAGTGCTGGTATTACGGTAGGGCCAAGGAATGTGTATATCTCCCTTTACAACTTCATCAAGGTGGAATGATAAAGAAGTGCTGGTATTACGGTAGGGCCAAGGAATGAGTATATCTCCCTTTACAACTTCATCAAGGTGGAATGATCAAAGAAGTGCTGGTATTACGGTAGGGCCAAGGAATGGGTATATCTCCCTTTACACCTCCATCAAGAAAGAATGATAAAGAAGTGCTGGTATTACGGTAGGGCCAAGGAATGAGTATATCTCGCTTTACAACTTCATCAAGGTGGAATGATAAAGAAGTGCTGGTATTACGGTAGGGCCAAGGAATGGGTATATCTCCCTTTACAACTTCATCAAGGTGGAATGATAAAGAAGTGCTGGTATTACGGTAGGGCCAAGGAATGAGTATATCTCCCTTTACAACTTCATCAAGGTGGAATGATAAAGAAGTGCTGGTATTACGGTAGGGCCAAGGAATGGGTATATCTCCCTTTACACCTCCATCAAGAAAGAATGATAAAGAAGTGCTGGTATTACGGTAGGGCCAAGGAATGTGTATATCTCCCTTTACACCTCCATCAAGAAGGAATGATAAAGAAGTGCTGGTATTGCGGTAGGGCCAAGGAATGAGTATATCTCGCTTTACACCTCCATCAAGGAGGAATGATAAAGAAGTGCTGGTATTGCGGTAGGGCCAAGGAATGTGTATATCTCGCTTTACACCTCCATCAAGAAGGAATGATAAAGAAGTGCTGGTATTACGGTAGGTCCAAGGAATGTGTATATCTCGCTTTACACCTCCATCAAGAAGGAATGATAAAGAAGTGCTTGTATTACGGTAGGTCCAAGGAATGTGTATATCTCCTTCTACACCTCCATCAAGAAGGAATGATAAAGAAGTGCTGGTATTACGGTAGGGCCAAGGAATGTGTATATCTCCCTCTACACCTCCATCAAGAAGGAATGATAAAGAAGTGCTGGTATTACGGTAGGGCCAAGGAATGTGTATATCTCCCTCTACACCTCAATCAAGAAGGAATGATAAAGAAGTGCTGGTATTACGGTAGGGCGAAGGAATGTGTATATCTCGCTTTACACCTCCATCAAGGAGGAATGATAAAGAAGTGCTGGTATTACGGTAGGTCCAAGGAATGTGTATATCTCGCTTTACACCTCCATCAAGAAGGAATGATAAAGAAGTGCTGGTATTACGGTAGGTCCAAGGAATGTGTATATCTTCCTCTACACCTCCATCAAGAAGGAATGATAAAGAAGTGCTGGTATTACGGTAGGTCCAAGGAATGTGTATATCTTCCTCTACACCTCCATCAAGAAGGAATGATAAAGAAGTGCTGGTATTACGGTAGGGCTAAGGAATGTGTATATCTTCCTCTACACCTCCATCAAGAAGGAATGATAAAGAAGTGCTGGTATTACGGTAGGGCTAAGGAATGTGTATATCTTCCTCTACACCTCCATCAAGAAGGAATGATAAAGAAGTGCTGGTATTACGGTAGGGCTAAGGAATGTGTATATCTCGCTTTACACCTCCATCAAGAAGGAATGATAAAGAAGTGCTGGTATTACGGTAGGTCTAAGGAATGTGTATATCTCGCTTTACACCTCCATCAAGAAGGAATGATAAAGAAGTGCTGGTATTACGGTAGGGCCAAGGAATGTGTATATCTCGCTTTACACCTCCATCAAGAAGGAATGATAAAGAAGTGCTGGTATTACGGTAGGGCCAAGGAATGAGTATATCTCCCTTTACAACTTCATCAAGGTGGAATGATAAAGAAGTGCTGGTATTACGGTAGGGCCAAGGAATGTGTATATCACCCTTTAAAACTCCATCAAGAAGGAATGATAAAGAAGTGCTGGTATTACGGTAGGGCCAAGGAATGTGTATATCTCGCTTTACACCTCCATCAAGAAAGAATGATAAAGAAGTGCTGGTGTTACGGTAGGGCCAAGGAATATGTATATCTCCCTCTACACCTCCATCAAGAAGGAATGATAAAGAAGTGCTGGTATTACGGTAGGGCCAAGGAATGGGTATATCTCGCTTTACACCTCCATCAAGAAAGAATGATAAAGAAGTGCTGGTATTACGGTAGGGCCAAGGAATGTGTATATCTCACTTTACACCTCCATCAAGAAGGAATGATAAAGAAGTGCTGGTATTACGGTAGGGCCAAGGAATGTGTATATCTCGCTTTACACTTCCATCAAGAAAGAATGATAAAGAAGTGCTGGTATTACGGTAGGGCCAAGGAATGTGTATATCTCGCTTTACACCTCCATCAAGAAGGAATGATAAAGAAGTGCTGGTATTACGGTAGGGCCAAGGAATGTGTATATCTCACTTTACACCTCCATCAAGAAGGAATGATAAAGAAGTGCTGGTATTACGGTAGGGTCAAGGAATGTGTATATCTCGCTTTACACCTCCATCAAGAAGGAATGATAAAGAAGTGCTGGTATTACGGTAGGGCTAAGGAATGTGTGTATCTAACTTTACAACTCAATCAAGGTGGAATGATAAAGAAGTGCTGGTATTACGGTAGGGCCAAGGAATGTGTATATCTCCCTCTACACCTCCATCAAGGTGGAATGATAAAGAAGTGCTGGTATTACGGTAGGGCCAAGGAATGTGTATATCTCACTTTACACCTCCATCAAGAAGGAATGATAAAGAAGTGCTGGTATTACGGTAGGGTCAAGGAATGTGTATATCTCGCTTTACACCTCCATCAAGAAGGAATGATAAAGAAGTGCTGGTATTACGGTAGGGCCAAGGAATGTGTGTATCTAACTTTACAACTCAATCAAGGTGGAATGATAAAGAAGTGCTGGTATTACGGTAGGGCCAAGGAATGTGTATATCTCCCTCTACACCTCCATCAAGGTGGAATGATAAAGAAGTGCTGGTATTACGGTAGGGCCAAGAAATGTTTATATCTCACTTTACACCTCCATCAAGAAGGAATGATAAAGAAGTGCTGGTATTACGGTAGGGCCAAGGAATGTGTATATCTCACTTTACACCTCCATCAAGAAAGAATGATAAAGAAGTGCTGGTATTACGGTAGGGCCAAGGAATGTGTATATCTCGCTTTAAACCTCCATCAAGAAGGAATGATAAAGAAGTGCTGGTATTACGGTAGGGCCAAGGAATGTGTGTATCTAACTTTACAACTCAATCAAGGTGGAATGATAAAGAAGTGCTGGTATTACGGTAGGGCCAAGGAATGTGTATATCTCCCTCTACACCTCCATCAAGGTGGAATGATAAAGAAGTGCTGGTATTACGGTAGGGCCAAGGAATGTGTATATCTCACTTTACACCTCCATCAAGAAGGAATGATAAAGAAGTGCTGGTATTACGGTAGGGCCAAGGAATGTGTATATCTCGCTTTACACCTCCATCAAGAAGGAATGATAAAGAAGTGCTGGTATTACGGTAGGGCCAAGGAATGTGTGTATCTAACTTTACAACTCAATCAAGGTGGAATGATAAAGAAGTGCTGGTATTACGGTAGGGCCAAGGAATGTGTATATCTCCCTCTACACCTCCATCAAGGTGGAATGATAAAGAAGTGCTGGTATTACGGTAAGACCAAGGAATGTGTATATCTCCCTCTACACCTCCATCAAGAAGGAAGTGCTGGTATTACGGTAGGGCTAAGGAATGTGTATATCTTCCTCTACACCTCCATCAAGAAGGAATGATAAAGAAGTGCTGGTATTACGGTAGGGCCAAGGAATGTGTATATCACCCTTTAAAACTCCATCAAGAAGGAATGATAAAGAAGTGCTGGTATTACGGTAGGGCCAAGGAATGTGTATATCTCGCTTTACACCTCCATCAAGAAGGAATGATAAAGAAGTGCTGGTATTACGGTAGGGCCAAGGAATTTGTATATCTCGCTTTACACCTCCATCAAGAAGGAATGATAAAGAAGTGCTGGTATTACGGTAGGGCCAAGGAATGTGTGTATCTAACTTTACAACTCAATCAAGGTGGAATGATAAAGAAGTGCTGGTATTACGGTAGGGCCAAGGAATGTGTATATCTCCCTCTACACCGCCATCAAGGTGGAATGATAAAGAAGTGCTGGTATTACGGTAGGGCCAAGGAATGTTTATATCTCACTTTACACCTCCATCAAGAAGGAATGATAAAGAAGTGCTGGTATTACGGTAGGGCCAAGGAATGTGTATATCTCACTTTACACCTCCATCAAGAAGGAATGATAAAGAAGTGCTGGTATTACGGTAGGGCCAAGGAATGTGTATATCTCGCTTTACACCTCCATCAAGAAGGAATGATAAAGAAGTGCTGGTATTACGGTAGGGCCAAGGAATGTGTGTATCTAACTTTACAACTCAATCAAGGTGGAATGATAAAGAAGTGCTGGTATTACGGTAGGGCCAAGGAATGTGTATATCTCCCTCTACACCTCCATCAAGGTGGAATGATAAAGAAGTGCTGGTATTACGGTAGGGCCAAGGAATGTGTATATCTCACTTTACACCTCCATCAAGAAGGAATGATAAAGAAGTGCTGGTATTACGGTAGGGCCAAGGAATGTGTATATCTCGCTTTACACCTCCATCAAGAAGGAATGATAAAGAAGTGCTGGTATTACGGTAGGGCCAAGGAATGTGTGTATCTAACTTTACAACTCAATCAAGGTGGAATGATAAAGAAGTGCTGGTATTACGGTAGGGCCAAGGAATGTGTATATCTCCCTCTACACCTCCATCAAGGTGGAATGATAAAGAAGTGCTGGTATTACGGTAGGGCCAAGGAATGTTTATATCTCACTTTACACCTCCATCAAGAAGGAATGATAAAGAAGTGCTGGTATTACGGTAGGGCCAAGGAATGTGTATATCTCACTTTACACCTCCATCAAGAAGGAATGATAAAGAAGTGCTGGTATTACGGTAGGGCCAAGGAATGTGTATATCTCGCTTTACACCTCCATCAAGAAGGAATGATAAAGAAGTGCTGGTATTACGGTAGGGCCAAGGAATGTGTGTATCTAACTTTACAACTCAATCAAGGTGGAATGATAAAGAAGTGCTGGTATTACGGTAGGGCCAAGGAATGTGTATATCTCCCTCTACACCTCCATCAAGGTGGAATGATAAAGAAGTGCTGGTATTACGGTAGGGCCAAGGAATGTGTATATCTCACTTTACACCTCCATCAAGAAGGAATGATAAAGAAGTGCTGGTATTACGGTAGGGCCAAGGAATGTGTATATCTCGCTTTACACCTCCATCAAGAAGGAATGATAAAGAAGTGCTGGTATTACGGTAGGGCCAAGGAATGTGTGTATCTAACTTTACAACTCAATCAAGGTGGAATGATAAAGAAGTGCTGGTATTACGGTAGGGCCAAGGAATGTGTATATCTCCCTCTACACCTCCATCAAGGTGGAATGATAAAGAAGTGCTGGTATTACGGTAAGACCAAGGAATGTGTATATCTCCCTCTACACCTCCATCAAGAAGGAAGTGCTGGTATTACGGTAGGGCTAAGGAATGTGTATATCTTCCTCTACACCTCCATCAAGAAGGAATGATAAAGAAGTGCTGGTATTACGGTAGGGCCAAGGAATGTGTATATCACCCTTTAAAACTCCATCAAGAAGGAATGATAAAGAAGTGCTGGTATTACGGTAGGGCCAAGGAATGTGTATATCTCGCTTTACACCTCCATCAAGAAAGAATGATAAAGAAGTGCTGGTATTACGGTAGGGCCAAGGAATGTGTATATCTCGCTTTACACCTCCATCAAGAAGGAATGATAAAGAAGTGCTGGTATTACGGTAGGGCCAAGGAATGTGTATATCTCGCTTTACACCTCCATCAAGAAGGAATGATAAAGAAGTGCTGGTATTACGGTAGGGCCAAGAAATGTGTGTATCTAACTTTACAACTCAATCAAGGTGGAATGATAAAGAAGTGCTGGTATTACGGTAGGGCCAAGGAATGTTTATATCTCACTTTACACCTCCATCAAGAAGGAATGATAAAGAACTGCTGGTATTACGGTAGGGCCAAGGAATGTGTATATCTCACTTTACACCTCCATCAAGAAGGAATGATAAAGAAGTGCTGGTATTACGGTAGGGCCAAGGAATGTGTATATCTCGCTTTACACCTCCATCAAGAAGGAATGATAAAGAAGTGCTGGTATTACGGTAGGGCCAAGGAATGTGTGTATCTAACTTTACAACTCAATCAAGGTGGAATGATAAAGAAGTGCTGGTATTACGGTAGGGCCAAGGAATGTGTATATCTCCCTCTACACCTCCATCAAGGTGGAATGATAAAGAAGTGCTGGTATTACGGTAGGGCCAAGGAATGTGTATATCTCACTTTACACCTCCATCAAGAAGTAATGATAAAGAAGTGCTGGTATTACGGTAGGGCCAAGGAATGTGTATATCTCGCTTTACACCTCCATCAAGAAGGAATGATAAAGAAGTGCTGGTATTACGGTAGGGCCAAGGAATGTGTGTATCTAACTTTACAACTCAATCAAGGTGGAATGATAAAGAAGTGCTGGTATTACGGTAGGGCCAAGGAATGTGTATATCTCCCTCTACACCTCCATCAAGGTGGAATGATAAAGAAGTGCTGGTATTACGGTAGGGCCAAGGAATGTTTATATCTCACTTTACACCTCCATCAAGAAGGAATGATAAAGAAGTGCTGGTATTACGGTAGGGCCAAGGAATGTGTATATCTCACTTTACACCTCCATCAAGAAGGAATGATAAAGAAGTGCTGGTATTACGGTAGGGCCAAGGAATGTGTATATCTCGCTTTACACCTCCATCAAGAAGGAATGATAAAGAAGTGCTGGTATTACGGTAGGGCCAAGGAATGTGTATATCTCCCTTTACACCTCCATCAAGAAGGAATGATAAAGAAATGCTGGTATTGCGGTAGGGCCAAGGAATGTGTATATCCCCCTTTACACCTCCATCAAGAAGGACTGATAAAGAAGTGCTGGTATTACGGTAAAGCCAAGAAACGTGTATATCTCCCTTTACACCTCCATCAAGAAGGAATGATAAAGAAGTGCTGGTATTACGGTAGGGCCAAGGAATGTGTATATCTCCTTTTACACCTCCATCAAGAAGGAATGATAAAGAAGTGCTGGTATTACGGTAGAGCCAAGGAATGTGTGTATCTAACTTTACAACTCAATCAAGGTGGAATGATAAAGAAGTGCTGGTATTACGGTAGGGCCAAGGAATGTGTATATCTCCCTCTACACCTCCATCAAGGTGGAATGATAAAGAAGTGCTGGTATTACGGTAGGGCCAAGGAATGTGTATATCTCACTTTACACCTCCATCAAGAAGGAATGATAAAGAAGTGCTGGTATTACGGTAGGGCCAAGGAATGTGTATATCTCGCTATACACCTCCATCAAGAAGGAATGATAAAGAAGTGCTGGTATTACGGTAGGGCCAAGGAATGTGTGTATCTAACTTTACAACTCAATCAAGGTGGAATGATAAAGAAGTGCTGGTATTACGGTAGGGCCAAGGAATGTGTATATCTCCCTCTACACCTCCATCAAGAAGGAATGATAAAGAAGTGCTGGTATTGCGGTAGGGCCAAGGAATGTGTATATCTCGCTTTACACCTCCATCAAGAAGGAATGATAAAGAAGTGCTGGTATTACGGTAGGGCCAAGGAATGTGTATATCTCCCTCTACACCTCCATCAAGGTGGAATGATAAAGAAGTACTGGTATTGCGGTAGGGCCAAGGAATGTGTATATCTCCCTCTACACCTCCATCAAGAAGGAATGATAAAGAAGTGCTGGTATTGCGGTAGGGCCAAGGAATGTGTATATCTCGCTTTACACTTCCATCAAGAAGGAATGATAAAGAAGTGCTGGTATTACGGTAGGGCCAAGGAATGTGTATATCTCCCTCTACACCTCCATCAAGAAGGAATGATAAAGAAGTGCTGGTATTGCGGTAGAGCCAAGGAATGTGTATATCTCCCTTTACACCCCCATCAAGAAGGAATGATAAAGAAGTGCTGGTATTGCGGTAGGGCCAAGGAATGTGTATATATCGCTTTACACCTCCATCAAGAAGGAATGATAAAGAAGTGCTGGTATTACGATAGGGCCAAGGAATGTGTATGTCTTCCTCTACACCTCCATCAAAAAGGAATGATAAAGAAGTGCTGGTATTGCGGTAGGGCCAAGGAATGTGTATATCTCGCTTTACACTTCCATCAAGAAGGAATGATAAAGAAGTGCTGGTATTACGGTAGGGCCAAGGATCGTGTATCTCCTCTACACCTCCATCAAGAAGGAATGATAAAGAAGTGCTGGTATTACGGTAGGGCCAAGGAATGTGTATATCTCGCTTTACACTTCCATCAAGAAGGAATGATAAAGAAGTGCTGGTATTACGGTAGGGCCAAGGATCGTGTATCTCCTCTACACCTCCATCAAGAAGGAATGATAAAGAAGTGCTGGTATTGCGGTAGGGCCAAGGAATGTGTATATCTTCCTCTACACCTCCATCAAGAAGGGATGATAAAGAAGTTCTGGTATTACGGTAGGGCCAAGGAATGTGTATATCTCGCTTTACACCTCCATCAAGAATTAATGATAAAGAAGTGCTGGTATTGCGGTAGGGCCAAGGAATGTGTATATCTTGTTCTACACCTCCATCAAGAAGGGATGATAAAGAAGTTCTGGTATTACGGTAGGGCCAAGGAATGTGTATATCTCCCTCTACACCTCCATTAAGGAAAAATGGTATAGAAATGCTGGTATTACGGTAGGGCCAAGGATCGTGTATCTCCTCTACACCTCCATCAAGAAGGAATGATAAAGAAGTGCTGGTATTGCGGTAGGGCCAAGGAATGTGTATATCTTCCTCTACACCTCCATCAAGAAGGGATGATAAAGAAGTTCTGGTATTACGGTAGGGCCAAGGAATGTGTATATCTCGCTTTACACCTCCATCAAGAATTAATGATAAAGAAGTGCTGGTATTGCGGTAGGGCCAAGGAATGTGTATATCTTCTTCTACACCTCCATCAAGAAGGGATGATAAAGAAGTTCTGGTATTACGGTAGGGCCAAGGAATGTGTATATCTCCCTCTACACCTCCATTATGGAAAAATGGTATAGAAATGCTGGTATTACGGTAGGGCCAAGGATCGTGTATCTCCCTCTACACCTCCATCAAGAATGAATGATAAAGAAGTGCTGATATTATGGTAGGGCCAAGGAATGTGTATATCTCCCTCTACACCTCCATCAAGGAGGAATGATTACGAAGTGCTGGTATTACGGTAGGGCCAAGGAATGTGTATATCTCCCTTTTTACCTCCATCAATAAGGAATGATAAAGAAGTTCTGGTATTACGGTAGGGCCAAGGAATGTGTATATCTCCCTTTACACCTCCATCAAGGAGGAATGATAAAGAAGTGCTGGTATTATGGTAGGGCCAAGAAACGTGTATCATGAGCAGATATAATAATTGCTTTACGTGAGCTGAGGCTGCGGCTTAGGACCACATTAGGTTTGTAAGGATGCTCTGGAAGAGACTCACGATTGGTTTTGCAGGTGGTATTTGTAAGTATCAAGGACAAGTCCAAGACACATTTGATGCAACCGCCACTTTTTACGTAACACAATGACACACAGCCTCTCCGCGAAGCCTTGATCAGGGCTATCGATATATCGAAGCTTTCACAAGTATCATGTCCGTTCCAAGGCCGCTCCTTTGTCACCGTTACAGATGGTTAGGGTCAGCTGTTCTACTGTAGCATAATATTGCCGCAGAAATAGGACAAGGGAAACCCTCCCGTTGGTTACGCTTAGTGATGTAAACGTCTTTATGGGAGGGACACGGGGCTTTAAGGTGGACTGTGCAGCTCTCCTGCCTGCTAAAGCAATGAACAAGAAGGAATGCCAGGCAGTATACCGTTATCTTTAAGAACGGATTTGCATGATTTTACCCGACGCCGGCGTATCTGTGCTGCTACTTTGAACCAGTTATTGCGCAACGAACCACTGCAGTAACACTATTACGGGACTCCGACGGACAGACGACAAAAGCGCTGCCTTCAGAACTGGAATAGAACCCGCGGCATAAACTAGCCTAGATGTTGGAAATACGATATAATGACCGGCTATCCGCATGAAATTAACTTTTACTCTAGAATAATTACTTACAATACTTATTTAAATTTCTCTTGCAACAAACGATTGAATCAATACAAATTATAATTTTTTTAGTGCCCACCATGGTACAACTCCTCGTAACCAGAGAAGCTTCCAGTCATGCATCCACAGGATCCCGAAGGCTGGAAGAGATGGACCTCGAGGAGAATTAGCCAGGAGAGTATATCAGAGGACATGGAACAGTGCGGTGGCATTAGGCGGCTGGGCTCTTGTGGGATTTCCCCTTGCCAAAACCTAAAATTTATAATCCTTTTGGACAGCGGGTTGCATCCAAACTACCTCAGACGACTTGATGTGTACATACTCTTTAAACGGTTAACTGTGTGAAGGTCAAGCGTGACGTAACTGTGGGAGGGAGGGAGTTACAGAGAGAAAGAGAGGAGAGGGTTAAGAAAGATGTAACACTTACGAGGCATAGTAGATATAGGCATTCTCTATCCTACGAGGTTAGTAGATATTTCCGGGCAACCAACTTTAGAAACAACTGCACAAACACAAACTCTTCATAGCTTCACAGTAGGGCAGGTTAGGTAAATAGGAACCTGTTCTTACAGACGTGCCAGCCATCGTCAGTTAGAGGTCCGGTTAGGTTCTCCTTCAGGCAAGCTCTTGTACTTAGACTGGCCGGCGTGTTACTGCACAGAGAACAGATGCCAACACATTGCTCGAAACAGCAATGAGTTTAGTAATTACAGTACACTTGTTTCGGATCCAGTTTACGACTTCTTTGTGGGTAATCTTGGTAACAAAATATATATATATACAGTAGCCATACATTTTATTAATGTTTAACAAGTGTAAACAATAAAGACTATACTCGTAACTAATGTAGGAGAAATAAACAACTATACTTTTACGAAAAGTTTTAAACACAGTAATTGCATTCAAACCTCCCATTCACTGAACCATTAGAATACAATAATAACATGGCAATACGGAAGCAATATTGCTATTCTCTGTGGCGGTGGATAATGCTTGTGTGTTGAAATGTAGGGAGGTGTCTGCCATTCAACTTGGGAAATGATTTGGGTAATCTTGACAGTAGCGCCCCAAGGACCCAGTGACTGAACTAGCATTTAAACTTTTGCCTTTTAATACCTTCGCCGCGGAATGTTCCTATACTCTGTGGTTGACGGCTGCTGTAATTTGTTTCAGTGGGCCTGCTATTGAGGTTAGGTCAGATGAAACGGTGCAATATCTTGCCTTATACACACGCAGGTATCCATCAAGGACAGGAAACCTCTGGATGCACTATATAGGGACGCAGCGAGAAGGTTAACCTGCCCTTAAAACGAATATAAAGTATCTGTTAAACCCTAAACCTCTGGATGCACTATATAGGGACGCAGCGAGAAGGTTAACCTGCCCTTAAAACGAATATAAAGTATCTGTTAAACCCTAAACCTCTGGATGCACTATATAGGGACGCAGCGAGAAGGTTAACCTGCCCTTAAAACGAATATAAAGTATCTGTTAAACCCTAAACCTCTGGATGCACTATATAGGGACGCAGCGAGAAGGTTAACCTGCCCTTAAAACGAATATAAAGTATCTGTTAAACCCTAAACCTCTGGATGCACTATATAGGGACGCAGCGAGAAGGTTAACCTGCCCTTAAAACGAATATAAAGTATCTGTTAAACCCTAAACCTCTGGATGCACTATATAGGGACGCAGCGAGAAGGTTAACCTGCCCTTAAAACGAATATAAAGTATCTGTTAAACCCTAAACCTCTGGATGCACTATATAGGGACGCAGCGAGAAGGTTAACCTGCCCTTAAAACTAATATAAAGTATCTGTTAAACCCTAAACCTCTGGATGCACTATATAGGGACGCAGCGAGAAGGTTAACCTGCCCTTAAAACTAATATAAAGTATCTGTTAAACCCTAAACCTCTGGATGCACTATATAGGGACGCAGCGAGAAGGTTAACCTGCCCTTAAAACGAATATAAAGTATCTGTTAAACCCTAAACCTCTGGATGCACTATATAGGGACGCAGCGAGAAGGTTAACCTGCCCTTAAAACGAATATAAAGTATCTGTTAAACCCTAAACCTCTGGATGCACTATATAGGGACGCAGCGAGAAGGTTAACCTGCCCTTAAAACGAATATAAAGTATCTGTTAAACCCTAAACCCCTGGATGCACTATATAGGGACGCAGCGAGAAGGTTAACCTGCCCTTAAAACGAATATAAAGTATCTGTTAAACCCTAAACCTTTGGATGCACTATATAGGGACGCAGCGAGAAGGTTAACCTGCCCTTAAAACGAATATAAAGTATCTGTTAAACCCTAAACCTCTGGATGCACTATATAGGGACGCAGCGAGAAGGTTAACCTGCCCTTAAAACGAATATAAAGTATCTGTTAAACCCTAAACCTCTGGATGCACTATATAGGGACGCAGCGAGAAGGTTAACCTGCCCTTAAAACGAATATAAAGTATCTGTTAAACCCTAAACCTCTGGATGCACTATATAGGGACGCAGCGAGAAGGTTAACCTGCCCTTAAAACGAATATAAAGTATCTGTTAAACCCTAAACCTCTGGATGCACTATATAGGGACGCAGCGAGAAGGTTAACCTGCCCTTAAAACGAATATAAAGTATCTGTTAAACCCTAAACCTCTGGATGCACTATATAGGGACGCAGCGAGAAGGTTAACCTGCCCTTAAAACGAATATAAAGTATCTGTTAAACCCTAAACCTCTGGATGCACTATATAGGAACGCAGCGAGAAGGTTAACCTGCCCTTAAAACGAATATAAAGTATCTGTTAAACCCTAAACCTCTGGATGCACTATATAGGGACGCAGCGAGAAGGTTAACCTGCCCTTAAAACGAATATAAAGTATCTGTTAAACCCTAAACCTCTGGATGCACTATATAGGGACGCAGCGAGAAGGTTAACCTGCCCTTAAAACGAATATAAAGTATCTGTTAAACCCTAAACCTCTGGATGCACTATATAGGGACGCAGCGAGAAGGTTAACCTGCCCTTAAAACGAATATAAAGTATCTGTTAAACCCTAAACCTCTGGATGCACTATATAGGGACGCAGCGAGAAGGTTAACCTGCCCTTAAAACGAATATAAAGTATCTGTTAAACCCTAAACCTCTGGATGCACTATATAGGGACGCAGCGAGATGGTTAACCTGCCCTTAAAACGAATATAAAGTATCTGTTAAACCCTAAACCTCTGGATGCACTATATAGGGACGCAGCGAGATGGTTAACCTGCCCTTAAAACGAATATAAAGTATCTGTTAAACCCTAAACCTCTGGATGCACTATATAGGGACGCAGCGAGAAGGTTAACCTGCCCTTAAAACGAATATAAAGTATCTGTTAAACCCTAAACCTCTGGATGCACTATATAGGGACGCAGCGAGATGGTTAACCTGCCCTTAAAACGAATATAAAGTATCTGTTAAACCCTAAACCTCTGGATGCACTATATAGGGACGCAGCGAGATGGTTAACCTGCCCTTAAAACGAATATAAAGTATCTGTTAAACCCTAAACCTCTGGATGCACTATATAGGGACGCAGCGAGAAGGTTAACCTGCCCTTAAAACGAATATAAAGTATCTGTTAAACCCTAAACCTCTGGATGCACTATATAGGGACGCAGCGAGAAGGTTAACCTGCCCTTAAAACGAATATAAAGTATCTGTTAAACCCTAAACCTCTGGATGCACTATATAGGGACGCAGCGAGAAGGTTAACCTGCCCTTAAAACGAATATAAAGTATCTGTTAAACCCTAAACCTCTGGATGCACTATATAGGGACGCAGCGAGAAGGTTAACCTGCCCTTAAAACGAATATAAAGTATCTGTTAAACCCTAAACCTCTGGATGCACTATATAGGGACGCAGCGAGAAGGTTAACCTGCCCTTAAAACGAATATAAAGTATCTGTTAAACCCTAAACCTCTGGATGCACTATATAGGGACGCAGCGAGAAGGTTAACCTGCCCTTAAAACGAATATAAAGTATCTGTTAAACCCTAAACCTCTGGATGCACTATATAGGGACGCAGCGAGAAGGTTAACCTGCCCTTAAAACGAATATAAAGTATCTGTTAAACCCTAAACCTCTGGATGCACTATATAGGGACTCAGCGAGAAGGTTAACCTGCCCTTAAAACGAATATAAAGTATCTGTTAAACCCTAAACCTCTGGATGCACTATATAGGGACTCAGCGAGAAGGTTAACCTGCCCTTAAAACGAATATAAAGTATCTGTTAAACCCTAAACCTCTGGATGCACTATATAGGGACGCAGCGAGAAGGTTAACCTGCCCTTAAAACGAATATAAAGTATCTGTTAAACCCTAAACCTCTGGATGCACTATATAGGGACTCAGCGAGAAGGTTAACCTGCCCTTAAAACGAATATAAAGTATCTGTTAAACCCTAAACCTCTGGATGCACTATATAGGGACGCAGCGAGAAGGTTAACCTGCCCTTAAAACGAATATAAAGTATCTGTTAAACCCTAAACCTCTGGATGCACTATATAGGGACTCAGCGAGAAGGTTAACCTGCCCTTAAAACGAATATAAAGTATCTGTTAAACCCTAAACCTCTGGATGCACTATATAGGGACGCAGCGAGAAGGTTAACCTGCCCTTAAAACGAATATAAAGTATCTGTTAAACCCTAAACCTCTGGATGCACTATATAGGGACGCAGCGAGAAGGTTAACCTGCCCTTAAAACGAATATAAAGTATCTGTTAAACCCTAAACCTCTGGATGCACTATATAGGGACGAAGCGAGAAGGTTAACCTGCCCTTAAAACGAATATAAAGTATCTGTTAAACCCTAAACCTCTGGATGCACTATATAGGGACTCAGCGAGAAGGTTAACCTGCCCTTAAAACGAATATAAAGTATCTGTTAAACCCTAAACCTCTGGATGCACTATATAGGGACGCAGCGAGAAGGTTAACCTGCCCTTAAAACGAATATAAAGTATCTGTTAGACCCTAAACCTCTGGATGCACTATATAGGGACGCAGCGAGAAGGTTAACCTGCCCTTAAAACGAATATAAAGTATCTGTTAAACCCTAAACCTCTGGATGCACTATATAGGGACTCAGCGAGAAGGTTAACCTGCCCTTAAAACGAATATAAAGTATCTGTTAAACCCTAAACCTCTGGATGCACTATATAGGGACGCAGCGAGAAGGTTAACCTGCCCTTAAAACGAATATAAAGTATCTGTTAAACCCTAAACCTCTGGATGCACTATATAGGGACGCAGCGAGAAGGTTAACCTGCCCTTAAAACGAATATAAAGTATCTGTTAAACCCTAAACCTCTGGATGCACTATATAGGGACGCAGCGAGATGGTTAACCTGCCCTTAAAACGAATATAAAGTATCTGTTAAACCCTAAACCTCTGGATGCACTATATAGGGACGCAGCGAGAAGGTTAACCTGCCCTTAAAACGAATATAAAGTATCTGTTAAACCCTAAACCTCTGGATGCACTATATAGGGACGCAGCGAGAAGGTTAACCTGCCCTTAAAACGAATATAAAGTATCTGTTAAACCCTAAACCTCTGGATGCACTATATAGGGACGCAGCGAGAAGGTTAACCTGCCCTTAAAACGAATATAAAGTATCTGTTAAACCCTAAACCTCTGGATGCACTATATAGGGACGCAGCGAGAAGGTTAACCTGCCCTTAAAACGAATATAAAGTATCTGTTAAACCATAAACCTCTGGATGCACTATATAGGGACTCAGCGAGAAGGTTAACCTGCCCTTAAAACGAATATAAAGTATCTGTTAAACCCTAAACCTCTGGATGCACTATATAGGGACGCAGCGAGAAGGTTAACCTGCCCTTAAAACGAATATAAAGTATCTGTTAAACCCTAAACCTCTGGATGCACTATATAGGGACGCAGCGAGAAGGTTAACCTGCCCTTAAAACGAATATAAAGTATCTGTTAAACCCTAAACCTCTGGATGCACTATATAGGGACGCAGCGAGAAGGTTAACCTGCCCTTAAAACGAATATAAAGTATCTGTTAAACCCTAAACCTCTGGATGCACTATATAGGGACTCAGCGAGAAGGTTAACCTGCCCTTAAAACGAATATAAAGTATCTGTTAAACCCTAAACCTCTGGATGCACTATATAGGGACGCAGCGAGAAGGTTAACCTGCCCTTAAAACGAATATAAAGTATCTGTTAAACCCTAAACCTCTGGATGCACTATATAGGGACTCAGCGAGAAGGTTAACCTGCCCTTAAAACGAATATAAAGTATCTGTTAAACCATAAACCTCTGGATGCACTATATAGGGACTCAGCGAGAAGGTTAACCTGCCCTTAAAACGAATATAAAGTATCTGTTAAACCATAAACCTCTGGATGCACTATATAGGGACTCAGCGAGAAGGTTAACCTGCCCTTAAAACGAATATAAAGTATCTGTTAAACCCTAAACCTCTGGATGCACTATATAGGGACGCAGCGAGAAGGTTAACCTGCCCTTAAAACGAATATAAAGTATCTGTTAAAACCTAAACCTCTGGATGCACTATATAGGGACGCAGCGAGAAGGTTAACCTGCCCTTAAAACGAATATAAAGTATCTGTTAAACCCTAAACCTCTGGATGCACTATATAGGGACGCAGCGAGAAGGTTAACCTGCCCTTAAAACGAATATAAAGTATCTGTTAAACCCTAAACCTCTGGATGCACTATATAGGGACGCAGCGAGAAGGTTAACCTGCCCTTAAAACGAATATAAAGTATCTGTTAAACCCTAAACCTCTGGATGCACTATATAGGGACGCAGCGAGAAGGTTAACCTGCCCTTAAAACGAATATAAAGTAACTTTTAAACCCTAAACCTCTGGATGCACTATATAGGAACGCAGCGAGAAGGTTAACCTGCCCTTAAAACGAATATAAAGTATCTGTTAGACCCTAAACCTCTGGATGCACTATATAGGGACGCAGCGAGAAGGTTAACCTGCCCTTTAAACGAATATAAAGTATCTGTTAGACCCTAAACCTCTGGATGCACTATATAGGGACGCAGCGAGAAGGTTAACCTGCCCTTAAAACGAATATAAAGTATCTGTTAAACCCTAAACCTCTGGATGCACTATATAGGGACGCAGCGAGAAGGTTAACCTGCCCTTAAAACGAATATAAAGTATCTGTTAGACCCTAAACCTCTGGATGCACTATATAGGGACGCAGCGAGAAGGTTAACCTGCCCTTAAAACGAATATAAAGTATCTGTTAAACCCTAAACCTCTGGATGCACTATATAGGGACGCAGCGAGAAGGTTAACCTGCCCTTAAAACGAATATAAAGTATCTGTTAAACCCTAAACCTCTGGATGCACTATATAGGGACGCAGCGAGAAGGTTAACCTGCCCTTAAAACGAATATAAAGTATCTGTTAAACCCTAAACCTCTGGATGCACTATATAGGGACGCAGCGAGAAGGTTAACCTGCCCTTAAAACGAATATAAAGTATCTGTTAAACCCTAAACCTCTGGATGCACTATATAGGGACGCAGCGAGATGGTTAACCTGCCCTTAAAACGAATATAAAGTATCTGTTAAACCCTAAACCTCTGGATGCACTATATAGGGACGCAGCGAAAAGGTTAACCTGCCCTTAAAACGAATATAAAGTATCTGTTAAACCCTAAACCTTTGGATGCACTATATAGGGACGCAGCGAGAAGGTTAACCTGCCCTTAAAACGAATATAAAGTATCTGTTAAACCCTAAACCTCTGGATGCACTATATAGGGACGCAGCGAGAAGGTTAACCTGCCCTTAAAACGAATATAAAGTATCTGTTAAACCCTAAACCTCTGGATGCACTATATAGGGACTCAGCGAGAAGGTTAACCTGCCCTTAAAACGAATATAAAGTATCTGTTAAACCCTAAACCTCTGGATGCACTATATAGGGACGCAGCGAGAAGGTTAACCTGCCCTTAAAACGAATATAAAGTATCTGTTAAACCCTAAACCTCTGGATGCACTATATAGGGACGCAGCGAGAAGGTTAACCTGCCCTTAAAACGAATATAAAGTATCTGTTAAACCCTAAACCTCTGGATGCACTATATAGGGACGCAGCGAGAAGGTTAACCTGCCCTTAAAACGAATATAAAGTATATGTTAAACCCTAAACCTCTGGATGCACTATATAGGGACGCAGCGAGAAGGTTAACCTGCCCTTAAAACGAATATAAAGTATATGTTAAACCCTAAACCTCTGGATGCACTATATAGGGACGCAGCGAGAAGGTTAACCTGCCCTTAAAACGAATATAAAGTATCTGTTAAACCCTAAACCTCTGGATGCACTATATAGGGACGCAGCGAGAAGGTTAACCTGCCCTTAAAACGAATATAAAGTATCTGTTAAACCCTAAACCTCTGGATGCACTATATAGGGACGCAGCGAGAAGGTTAACCTGCCCTTAAAACGAATATAAAGTATCTGTTAAACCCTAAACCTCTGGATGCACTATATAGGGACGCAGCGAGAAGGTTAACCTGCCCTTAAAACGAATATAAAGTATCTGTTAAACCCTAAACCTCTGGATGCACTATATAGGGACGCAGCGAGAAGGTTAACCTGCCCTTAAAACGAATATAAAGTATCTGTTAAACCCTAAACCTCTGGATGCACTATATAGGGACGCAGCGAGAAGGTTAACCTGCCCTTAAAACGAATATAAAGTATCTGTTAAACCCTAAACCTCTGGATGCACTATATAGGGACGCAGCGAGAAGGTTAACCTGCCCTTAAAACGAATATAAAGTATATGTTAAACCCTAAACCTCTGGATGCACTATATAGGGACGCAGCGAGAAGGTTAACCTGCCCTTAAAACGAATATAAAGTATATGTTAAACCCTAAACCTCTGGATGCACTATATAGGGACGCAGCGAGAAGGTTAACCTGCCCTTAAAACGAATATAAAGTATCTGTTAAACCCTAAACCTCTGGATGCACTATATAGGGACGCAGCGAGAAGGTTAACCTGCCCTTAAAACGAATATAAAGTATCTGTTAAACCCTAAACCTCTGGATGCACTATATAGGGACGCAGCGAGAAGGTTAACCTGCCCTTAAAACGAATATAAAGTATATGTTAAACCCTAAACCTCTGGATGCACTATATAGGGACGCAGCGAGAAGGTTAACCTGCCCTTAAAACGAATATAAAGTATATGTTAAACCCTAAACCTCTGGATGCACTATATAGGGACGCAGCGAGAAGGTTAACCTGCCCTTAAAACGAATATAAAGTATCTGTTAAACCCTAAACCTCTGGATGCACTATATAGGGACGCAGCGAGAAGGTTAACCTGCCCTTAAAACGAATATAAAGTATCTGTTAAACCCTAAACCTCTGGATGCACTATATAGGGACGCAGCGAGAAGGTTAACCTGCCCTTAAAACGAATATAAAGTATCTGTTAAACCCTAAACCTCTGGATGCACTATATAGGGACGCAGCGAGAAGGTTAACCTGCCCTTAAAACGAATATAAAGTATCTGTTAAACCCTAAACCTCTGGATGCACTATATAGGGACGCAGCGAGAAGGTTAACCTGCCCTTAAAACGAATATAAAGTATCTGTTAAACCCTAAACCTCTGGATGCACTATATAGGGACGCAGCGAGAAGGTTAACCTGCCCTTAAAACGAATATAAAGTATCTGTTAAACCCTAAACCTCTGGATGCACTATATAGGGACGCAGCGAGAAGGTTAACCTGCCCTTAAAACGAATATAAAGTATCTGTTAAACCCTAAACCTCTGGATGCACTATATAGGGACGCAGCGAGAAGGGTAACCTGCCCTTAAAACGAATATAAAGTATCTGTTAAACCCTAAACCTCTGGATGCACTATATAGGGACGCAGCGAGAAGGTTAACCTGCCCTTAAAACGAATATAAAGTATCTGTTAAACCCTAAACCTCTGGATGCACTATATAGGGACGCAGCGAGAAGGTTAACCTGCCCTTAAAACGAATATAAAGTATCTGTTAAACCCTAAACCTCTGGATGCACTATATAGGGACGCAGCGAGAAGGTTAACCTGCCCTTAAAACGAATATAAAGTATCTGTTAAACCCTAAACCTCTGGATGCACTATATAGGGACGCAGCGAGAAGGTTAACCTGCCCTTAAAACGAATATAAAGTATCTGTTAAACCCTAAACCTCTGGATGCACTATATAGGGACGCAGCGAGAAGGTTAACCTGCCCTTAAAACGAATATAAAGTATCTGTTAAACCCTAAACCTCTGGATGCACTATATAGGGACGCAGCGAGAAGGTTAACCTGCCCTTAAAACGAATATAAAGTATCTGTTAAACCCTAAACCGGTTAAAAAATTACATTAAATTTCCGAGTTACGTAACATATTCAAACAATATAACTTAAATAGAGTTTTTCCACAAAACCTGTAGATAGTAAGTCTAGAGCTGGTAATAAACACGCGATGGCCGCATATTTGGGAGATATAACTGCTAAGAGCGTAAAAATGCCCTTGCTAAGGCTTATATACATGAGAAGGTCGCTCTAACAGAGGACGGAGGTTTTAGCCAACTTCCAAAGAAGTATTATTGATTCAAGATTTCGTTATAGAATTGTCGTTTGCGAACACGAAATTTAATGTAGTAAAATAGAAAGTTTTCTTTTAAAGCCTTGTTATTTCTTGAAAGGCTTTAATCTATTTTCTAAATAAATACCGTCCTGTACATGATTTCAAATTTAATGTTCGCAAAGTTGGAATGCGTTCAATTCAGAACAAATTTAATTAGCTCATTTTGTGAACTTGTGTCTAACTTAAAGTTTTAGAATGACGTAAATTGGTATGGGGTATAATTATGCCAATACGCAAACCTCCCCCCAGGAGGAATTATGACCCCGTCCCAACTACAGTAAGACTATAAACAACACAGGCTGAGTAGGTACTTACAATTTTCACCACAGTTTTGCCCAGGCCGTCCATGGCCATCGCCGAATTTGTCCCACTTTCACTCTATCCACAAACACGAACACCGCACATTCTCCAACAATCCGACCGTACGAGTTTGTGCTTTTATTATGTCGAAAATACAGTCCAGCCTCGGGCACTGACAACTGGGCTGGCAAAGCTGTCTTAGACAAAACTTTTTCACTTCTCTAACAACACACTAAAACCGCTCGAGAACAAAATTCCATTCAATGATTATTTGTAAATACAAAATTTAACAAAAGGAAAAGGTTAAATTAAAGAAAATTAAATAAACTAGAGAAAATAACTAGCGATAAAAAAATAATAAGTCCTATTTCGTTCAATAGAAACAAATTTTATTTTTAGTTACTTTTTATTAAATAATTCCAATTAATATAGATAAAGTAACATAACATATGCGTTAAACCAACTGTTCCACCCCATAACCTACAACATAATATCAGCTGTTTCATTAAATCATATCTTATCACTTATTTTAAGCCAAATTGTACAAAATAACTATATTGCATTGTGAAACGTTTTTCTCCCATAACAAAATAAAATTAATTAATTAAATTTAAAAAACCAATAAATATTTGAAGAACTGTTTTAATTCAAGTGCCATTTCTCACTACAAGTTTAAAAAAAACGTATTTGAACTTGAGTGGATGAATTCTATAACCGATTGAAAACTTACCGATATATATACATACATACATATATATATATATATATATATATATATATATATATATATATATATATATATATTATAACATAAAGTAGGAGGCTTTAGAGTAAATTCAGTTAGTTGCTAAAATAATTATCTGTAGGATTAGCAAAGAAAGACACAAATAGTTTTGTAAAGTGCCGACAAATCAGGTACCATCCATTATCCTTTTCCAGGAAAGCTATAAACTGTGTGCCGGCAATTTGACAGTAGAAGGGTCCACACTTATTAAGACGGGAAATCCACTGATCGATATAGTCTGGGAAAATAACCGTGTACCGTTAGATGGAAACGGTGGGAACTTCCGACGTTTCGCTAGAATGTCATCTAGTATTGACGAGGTGAACCGAACAACAGTTGGCTCGCTCTTCTTGAATCTCATCTAGCGAAACGTCGGAACTGCGATTTTTTGGACTGTAGAATGAACGGATGTACTCCAGATAGTGACAATTCATCATATATATCGTCTCTTTCTTCATTAGATGTCTTATTCTGAATCTCCCCTATTCTCCTTCCACACGACTCCTACAGGGAATAGACCTACAATGGGTCTGTCGCTCAGGTTTTCAACGGATAGGATTTAGTACATCTAGTGTTGAGTGAATGGCATTACACGTGCTCGCAAAGTACCAGAGAACAGGTCTGTGAACGCCCCGAGTGGGCGCATGCGTGGTGCCAGCGAGACGTCATCACAACAACAGCGAGACCATGCGGCAAGCTAGGACGAGTTTATTTTTATCGCAAACTACATTTCCCATAACTAGAAGTAACATTTTGGATGGTCAAGGAATGTTGTGTTTTACACAATTCTCCAGCACCTTGGTGTAGATCAGGGGTTCTCAACCTTTTAGGCTCTGAGCCCCCCTTCACACTTTGGTGTGAGGTCACGCCTCCCTTCACGGATTAAGTTAATTTAGACTTACATATGATAAATTTACTTACAATATGTTTAAGTAATAACCAGAAAAATGTTCGCTACTTTTGTAGTGCTAGTGTGAGGGCTGGCACTGTTTCTCGTTAACTATTTTTTGTATGTTTGGATGAAATTTTGACAAAGAACACCGCAGGTCACTTTCCACATCTAGTCTGGCTCGATATTTAGATTTTATATTAGCCAGGGCTGAAAATCCTGTCTCGCATAGATAAGTTGATGAAAATTGTACAAGCAACTTGACTGCCTCCATTGTCACTTCTGGGTAAACAGGAAGATATAGTAGCCCGAAATCTTCGAGATCCATGTTTGGGAAATCCAATTTAGCTTTGGAATCACATTGCAAGTCAATTGTTTGTTCTTGAATGTGATCAGGAGGTATATCAATGTTGATTTGAAAAGGGTCTCTTGTTAACTTGAATTCCCAGTTTTCCGAGCTTATATCTGGGAAATAGGCTCCGATTTTGTTCTTCAGAGACAACAAATGCTCAGATATTAGGTCCTTCATTTCATTTACTAGGTCTTTTGGAAGACTTTGGGTATCATCGACGAGATTTTGGAAAGGAAGAAAAGTTCGTTGAGTAAAGAAATAGAGCTTTATAGCTCTATTAAGCTATAAAAAAATTTCAATGATTGTGTGTTTGTGTCCAACATCAAATTCAATTTTTTAAAAAATTTGTTGACGCCTCCCCTGGAATTCTTCTACGCCCCCCCAGGGGGGCGCGCCCCCCAGGTTGAGAACCGCTGGTGTAGATAAACCCCATACGAGATGCCTCCTGTCTGTCGGTTCCAGTAACACACTCTCCACTTCTAGGTATAATCACTTTCTAAGATTAAACATCGTATTTACCCGTTATTTTTGTACTCACAATTCGTAAAAGGAGGTTTTTAGATCCGGAATATTGTCCATATTCCCGAGTCCCGTTTGTCCCAAGTGTTAAAAGTAACCAATGTGGAGAAATTAACAAAGCTTAGTTGCCACATGCTTTGTACGTTGATCACGTGACCTGCCGTTCATTGGGATTGCTTAGGTTACGTCAGTCACTTGTAGGATCAGGGTGCTGTCTACACCACGGGACCGGCACCTCGCCAGTTACTTGTAGGATTAGGGTGCTACCTACACCACAGGACCTACATCTCGTCAGTTACTTGTAGGGATAAGGTGCTACCTACACCACAGGAGCTACATCTCGTCAGTTACTTGTAGGGATAAGGTGCTACCTACACCACAGGACCTGCATCTCGTCAGTTACTTGTAGGGATAAGGTGCTACCTACACCACAGGACCTACATCTCGTCAGTTACTTGTAGGATTAGGGTGCTACCTACACCACAGGACCTACATCTCGTCGGTTACTTGTAGGGATAAGGTGCTACCTACACCACAGGAGCTACATCTCGTCAGTTACTTGTAGGGATAAGGTGCTACCTACACCACAGGACCTACATCTCGTCAGTTACTTGTAGGGATAAGGTGCTACCTACAACACAGGATCGACGTCTCGTCAGTTACTTGTAGGAATAAGGTGCTACCTACACCACAGGACCGACGTCTCGTCAGTTACTTGTAGGAATAAGGTGCTACCTACACCACAGGACCGACGTCTCGTCAGTTACTTGAAGGATTAAGGCGCTGTATACACCACAGGATATGTACCGTGTCAGTCACGTGTAGGATTAGGGTGCTATGTAGACCACATAATCGGAATCTCGTCAGTCATTTGTAGGACTATAGTGCTATATATTATCACAAGAACGGCGTCTCGTCAGTCATTTGTAGGATTAGGGCACTGTATACACTTCGTATACACCTGGTCAGTCACTTATAGGTAAAATATGTGTGGTAAAACAGTCGTACTCGCGAAAAAATTATATCAAGTAAAATATACATGTATGTTCCTATGACAAAGGTCCTTTGAGATAAGAACATGTTAATTTTGATGATGTGTGCAAATATCACCAATTTACATGAGGTAACCTGGTTGCCGTTAGTACCTGGTAGGCTAAATGTGGCAATACTAACGCACCAAACATATCCACTAACATCATGATAAACCGCCTTCTAGGGTTTACAATTTTACAGGAGGTAACCTAACAAACACTAATAGTAATAGAAACAGTTTAGTTAGTACCTGGTGAAAATGGCCACACTGTAATGCACCAAAAATTCAACTCTTACACGGCAACCGACTAACATCATAAAATACAGCTTTTTAAGGTTCTCAATTTTGCAAGAGGTAACACAACCAAACGTACAAAAAGAAATAGTTTAGTTAGTGCCCGGTAAAGCGGCAACAGTGTAATACAAACATCTAACACAATTATCTACATTGTATGAATACCGGTAATTATTGCAATAAATAAATAATTAGTATTATTACGCGTATTATTATAGTTACTTTAACCTAAATGTAATCATAAAGTTAGGTTATATTTATAAAAAACACTATCACGTGGTCACACTGCAGGCGCACAATATATACACAGAAAGGCAACAAGTCGCGAGCACACACCTTCTGGCCGACTGCAAAGAATAGAGTGGAAGTCGTAGCAAAGCGAGAGAATGTGTGTGTGTGAGAGAGAGAGAGGGAGGACAGATTCTGCCTCCCGGTAATCATACATAATCAAAGAACACTGATCAATTATACGACTTCCGGTTTGAGTATCAGCGAGCCAAGGAATTAGCGTTGGTTAATTGGCGTTGATTGCAGTTAACAAAAACAATTTTCTCACAAATTAATAGAACAATGAACGGTTTGTTTTGGCTGCACAATAAAATGACGCGCGACGCATGTGACCTTGCAAGCCGCGCTGTCTAGACCCGTCATTACTAACAGTTCTTTTTGTTATTCTTTCGTCCGTTCCTAGAATGCTCAACAATTACTGAAATCTGTCGCTGCTATCTCGTCTCGCGTGTGCGTGAGGTCGTCCTCTGAGCGCGACTTACACGTTGGCTATAAGCCAATCGTTCTTTCCTAGTTTGAACGGGTCACGCTGTTTTCCCGGAACACCCCCGTGTTGGAAGTATGAGCGTAGAACTGAGGTGTAGACAGGAATACGTACCTCCCACAACCAGTTTAAGGCGAGCACGGTGTAAGGCGTTGAATAGTTCTTGCATTGTGCTGGTTGGAGTAGGTTGGCTGTATACATATGTGTTCCTATTGTTATTTGAAAGCGAGATAGTTTCCAAAGTGAAAGAGAAAGTGAGCGTGGGGCCGCCTTGTCGCAAAATGACGTCTCGCCAGCATTCCGAAGTAATAAGATGCACACAGATACGACAATGTTTTGTCGTAAAAATTATAAAACTTCCACAAATACATGTCAAAATCCACAATATTCCCTGATTACGAGGGTGCCGCAGTCAGTAACAGCGGCCAACAAACCTCCCATAATAGTCCCTAATGACGAGGGGGCTGCATTTAGTACTACCGGCAACAGAACCTCCCATAATAGTCTGTAATGACGAGAGTGCTGCATTTAGTACTACCGGCAACAGAACCTTCCATAATAGTCCCTAATGACGAGCGTGCTGCATTTAGTACTACCGGCAACAGAACCTCCCAAAATAGTCTGTAATGACGAGGGTGCTGCATTTAGTACTACCGGCAACAGAACCTCCCATAATAGTCTGTAATGACGAGGGTGCTGCATTTAGTACTACCGACAACAGAACCTTCCATAATAGTCCCTAATGACGAGCGTGCTGCATTTAGTACTACCGGCAACAGAACCTCCCATAATAGTCTGTAATGACGAGGGTGCTGCATTTAGTACTACCGGCAACAGAACCTCCCATAATAGTCCCTAATGACGAGGGTGCTGCATTTAGTACTACCGACAACAGAACCTCCCATAATAGTCCATAATGACGAGCGTGCTGCATTTAGTACTACCGGCAACAGAACCTCCCATAATAGTCTGTAATGACGAGGGTGCTGCATTTAGTACTACCGGCAACAGAACCTCCCATAATAGTCCCTAATGACGAGCGTGCTGCATTTAGTACTACCGGCAACAGAACCTCCCATAATAGTCCCTAATGACGAGCGTGCTGCATTTAGTACTACCGGCAACAGAACCTTCCATAATAGTCCCTAATGACGAGCGTGCTGCATTTAGTACTACCGGCAACAGAACCTTCCATAATAGTCCCTAATGACGAGCGTGCTGCATTTAGTACTACCGGCAACAGAACCTTCCATAATAGTCCCTAATGACGAGCGTGCTGCATTTAGTACTACCGGCAACAGAACCTTCCATAATAGTCCCTAATGACGAGCGTGCTGCATTTAGTACTACCGGCAATAGAACCTTCCATAATAGTCCCTAATGACGAGCGTGCTGTATTTAGTACTACCGGCAACAGAACCTTCCATAATAGTCCCTAATGACGAGCGTGCTGCATTTAGTACTACCGGCAACAGAACCTTCCATAATAGTCCCTAATGACGAGCGTGCTGCATTTAGTACTACCGGCAACAGAACCTTCCATAATAGTCCCTAATGACGAGCGTGCTGCATTTAGTACTACCGGCAACAGAACCTTCCATAATAGTCCCTAATGACGAGCGTGCTGCATTTAGTACTACCGGCAACAGAACCTCCCAAAATAGTCTGTAATGACGAGGGTGCTGCATTTAGTACTACCGGCAACAGAACCTCCCATAATAGTCTGTAATGACGAGGGTGCTGCATTTAGTACTACCGACAACAGAACCTCCCATAATAGTCCCTAATGACGAGCGTGCTGCATTTAGTACTACCGGCAACAGAACCTCCCATAATAGTCTGTAATGACGAGGGTGCTGCATTTAGTACTACCGGCAACAGAACCTCCCATAATAGTCCCTAATGACGAGGGTGCTGCATTTAGTACTACCGACAACAGAACCTCCCATAATAGTCCATAATGACGAGCGTGCTGCATTTAGTACTACCGGCAACAGAACCTCCCATAATAGTCCCTAATGACGAGCGTGCTGCATTTAGTACTACCGGCAACAGAACCTTTCATAATAGTCCCTAATGACGAGGGTGCTGCATTTAGTACTACCGATAACAGAACCTCCCATAATAGTCCCTAATGACGAGCGTGCTGCATTTAGTACTACCGGCAACAGAACCTGCCATAATAGTCTGTAATGACGAGGGTGCTGCATTTAGTACTACCGGCAACAGAACCTCTCATAATAGTCCCTAATGACGAGCGTGCTGCATTTAGTACTACCGGCAACAGAACCTCCCATAATAGTCCCTAATGACGAGCGTGCTGCATTTAGTACTACCGGCAACAGAACCTCCCATAATAGTCTGTAATGACGAGGGTGCTGCATTTAGTACTACCGGCAACAGAACCTCTCATAATAGTCCCTAATGACGAGCGTGCTGCATTTAGTACTACCGGCAACAGAACCTCCCATAATAGTCCCTAATGACGAGCGTGCTGCATTTAGTACTACCGGCAACAGAACCTCCCATAATAGTCCTTAATGACGAGTGTGCTGCATTTAGTACTACCGACAACAGAACCTCCCATAATAGTCCCTAATGACGAGGGTGCTGCATTTAGTACTACCGACAACAGAACCTCCCATAATAGTCCCTAATGACGAGAGTGCTGCATTTAGTACTACCGACAACAGAACCTCCCATAATAGTATCTAATGACGAGGAAGGCGCAAATGAACTTCCCATAACAGTCCCGGATGAAGGGGCTTTGTCTCCACCACAAACGGGCGTGTCGCGTGAATGGATTAAAGTCCGCAATTAAAGAAAAGAAAGCGACTCAGGAACTGTTGGTGTGACCTTTACGGCTTTAAGCACGGTTTAACCTTAAAACAAAAACCAATCCCTACAGATGTTTATGGGTCTACAGTTGTTGACGTTTATGCAACAGTTTACACATGACATATAAAGAAAGCATTTATGTTTAACACAATTTTCTCTCTAACTCTTAATACCTCAGGGATACCACTTAGCTATTAGTATGGAATGTTAGTTAAATTTTCTATCGAAAATTTTGGTAACAAACAAAATAGTGATTTTTTAAAGTTTATCTCCTGAATCGGACAATTTTTAAATATAAAAGTTAGGTTGAAATAAATTGAAAGACCATAAGTACCTTTGTACACAATTAATGTGCTGATAATGTGCAAGTGTAAAACTACCATACTTAATGTTCTACCGATAGAACAAATGATGCAATAAGTCCCAGAGGCTGACAGCTAGAACGACCCAGTGAAAGGTTGGTCACCATTTATTTACAAACTGTACACTGTAACAGACTCCATTATTACCTGAGTTTCTCTTAGCAAGGTCTGCAGTGTGTGTTAATAGTATGCATCAATAATAAGAAGCAAAAATAAATTCACTGCAACACAACTCTAATTAAACTAATATTAGAAAAATTTTTGACACACAATTTCTATCTCTCCTTACTACTGATTTCAAGAATGAAGTTGGATCATTATAATTACAACAATTGTTTGGGCGTACGCACGCGCGCGCACACACACACACACACACACACGAGCATGCACAAATTATATTAAATATTTAAATATTAAATATTTTTTAATAATAAATACGGCCTTTTCATTATAGTGTACACTATTATACAACTCCTATTGGTTCCTTATCTCCCTATTGTTAAAATTGTCAATCATTAATAAAATACTTTTTATCCATCCACTCAAGTTCATTTACATTTTTTTAAACTTGTAGAGGATGACACTTGATGCTAATAAAGTTTTTTCAAATAATAATTCATTAATTAAATTTAATAAATTAATTTTATATTTATACAGCAGATAAACTTTTCACAAAAAGGATAAGGTATGCAATATAGTTATTTCACAACATTTGGCTTAAAATAATTGATAACATATGATTTCATAAAACAGCTGATTTCATGTTATAGGTTATGTGGTAGAACAGCTGCTTTAACACATAGGTTATGTTACTTTATTTATATTAATTGTAATTGTTTAATTCAAATAAAATAAAATAAAGTTTTTCTTTGTTGATCTAAATAGGAATTGACCTTACAAAATATTTGTTTATATTGCAGTAATTGTTTTTGAGTTGGAAAATTTAAAAGCACTACTTTAGAAAAATATATTTTTTCTACATGCAATGTGACTGATGTAAAGTTGAATTGTCTACAATTATTAAAATGTTTTCCATAAATGCTATTTAAGAATAAAAACCGCTGTTAAAATTATCTATTGCCGCCAAAATTTACAGTGTAGTATTCATACCGACAAGACCGGAGTGTTTTCATAGCCCTAAGAATCTATACAGAGCACAGTAGCGTTTCTATAAGCATTAAACAACTAACCCTTGCTACAAATATTTAAGCAACCTTGATGTACAAAACTAATAATTGTGGACATATAAAATACTGGAACAATTCCAATTACCTTACATAAGGTTGCAATATTATTGGCAAAGTTCAAGAGACACTGTCAGAATGGCACTACCTGTTACACATCCCTGAACTTCAAAAATAGCTCCATTATTTTATCTTATCTTGTTTAAAAGATTGGTTCCCTTAAAGCATTAAATCGTAAGAGGAAATTATGCAGTGAACAAATATAAAGACATGCTAAAATAATGACAGAATAATAAAATTATGGAAAGAGTATATGTTTATGGCTAATATGCTACAACTATCAAGCAATCTGGACAGTCAATACACCATCCCAACTAATGATGGAATCGCTTATATCTCAGACGAATGATGGTAGCACTGTATTACATATTCCTGAAGGACTTTTAATTAGTGTCTTTATAAATTTTAAACTAATTTCTAACACTGACTAAATCTAAAGTGCATATAATCTAGGACTAAAGACGGTCTAGCTACGACACATAGTGCGGTGCGATTCTAGTCCTTAATGTGCGTCATGACAATCAGTCCACTACTATTCCATTTGTAGCCAATCACAATGTTCCTTTACTCAGCCACGCGACATTAACTGACCTTACTTAAGTATTGTATAAAAGTGTAAACAAAATTTAAAACCCTGCAAAACATTTCCAACATGTTTATGGAACAAAATAGAAATCGCAAAATACTTTAAAACATTTATCCTCAATTAAAGGCAAATACCACTAGCGTTTGCAAAACATCAAGTAATTTGGAAATTTTAAAATAACTATGTATGTAACCCTTCATTTATAAAGTTGATGTATTTAGAAGGGAGCCTAATTAAATTGCTTGTATGTTTTTAACAAATCTAGATAGGCCAACATACACAGTACTTATCTAATTACAGAATTCCAAAAACTTTACACTGCACTGGATTTTTATTTCCCATAGGCATAAACTCAGTAATGTTATCCCCATATTCTGTCACCCCAGATCCAATTTGATATTTCCAGTTAGATCCTATTTAGTTTCATCTACATCAGGAGATTAAGCTTTCACACCGGGTCTTTCGGAGTCTCTCTCCAATTCAGTGTCCTTAAGTCCGTCTTATATAGCAACACTTGTCAAAGGATATAGTGGTCAAAAATGCTACTCCATGCGTTTAATCAGGGGAAGTAATTGAGTAGCTTTTTTTTCTTGATAAACACTATTAGAAAAACAACAAATTAAAAATGCTAAAACCCCCAAAAACATCTAAAAAATCCCTACTACTTAAGTACTGCTACTTAAATGAAACAAAATTTATTTTTGCCACAAAATTTCCCACAGAATTTTTCCCTCCTTCCTTTATACATAATTTCACAACTGCACAGTCACTCACATCCTGTAGTAACCCAAAACTAAATTCGCAAATTTTGAAATTTTGAAAATTTTTCAGAAATTAATAAAAACATAATTACAACTATAAGAGCACACAGAGAAAGTGGAAAGTTTAATCTATGTTACTGTTTTCAACTGAAAACAATTCACAAACTACTTTAAACCTAATGAGGAGCAACTGATTGTCATAAAAACACTCTGCATAAAATGGCTTATTAAATACTATCGACAAATTATCACGCTAAATAGTTAAAAAAAGTTTGTGATTGACTACAAAACTGGATGACCTAAGGCCCTACGACACCAACCACTAAATTGCTACTTGCTTTGATCTTTCCTTTGTTTTAAACAATACTTCAACTAAAACATACCATTTTAACACTTAATTACAGAGAACATTAAAAGATATTGTTTATTCGTTCAACACAGACTACTGTTTACCTTACCATTTTCAGTTTTTCAAACCACTGTAGATTTTAAGAGATTTCACTAAAATTATCTGATTTGTAAGAACTATTTTTGATATAAAATTAAATAAAATTTTTTAACTACAAAAAAAAGAATTGAAATGTTATAAAATTTAAAAGTTTAATGCGACTCATTAGATGATTGCAGATGAGGTGTTTGTTAAACTTGATGCTTACACAAGGCCTTATCTATGTACTGGCGCTTGGTAATCATCGTAAATAATTAAAGAGAGAGCTAGTTCTGTCTTCTCTCATGGTGAAATACCTGTCACTGCTTTTTGTTGTGCCCACTGGTATAATAAACCGCATACAAATTCAAACAGTTGCTCCGTAAAACTATGGAGACCTGGGTTACATGGGACGGCAAATATATTACATCTAAAAACTAATTTAAAATTGCTGCAAAAAAGTATTGACTTAATAGAAATTAAAGAGGGCTGTTTTGTGAGTCAAGTATATTTTATTCTGCTACGGCGGTGTTTCAATAACTAGATCGTTACCATCATCAAGCCAATAACACATAATTTACGGTTATATTAATTTATCATAATATTTACAGAGTTCTTAATGATAATGAATACAAATTAATACCTTCTATAATACAATAATATCCAAGGTAATAATTTATGTACAAAGTTATTCATTATCATTAAAAACTCTGTAAGTATTACAATAAATATAAATGTTCATTTTGTGTTATGAGCCTGATGATGATAATGAGCTAGTTATTGAAACCTTGCCGTAGCAGAATAAAATATTATACTTGACGCAAAACCCTGCCTTTTATTTCTATTGCTACATCTGTGCAAGTGTGATAAGAACTATAAGGTATCATTCAAAGTTTATTTACGATGTTTTAAAAAAATAATCATTTTTAAATTTATTTTTGTTCAGGTTTAAAATTTAAAAGTGTCAGACATGATGTATGTGTAGCAATGAGTCCTATCCCCCAACACTTTGATGTTGTTTAAATGCATTTGACGATGTGTCCAGAGAAAAGATTGAAAGATGGAGCAACCATGAGAATGGACAAAAATATATAGAAAGTTATTACAGAAATAGGTTCGTGTAGCATTGTTACAGACAAAAGTTCCATCTCTCTGGCCTTGCACCATCCCCACTCTTCAAGTAATTATATTTTTTATAAGATAAAAAAGCCAAGGCTGCAAAGAGGATCCTTTATAATGCAATTTTCTGCATTGCTCAGATCCTGCAAGACATCTTTAAGGCTGGCCAATACAAAATGACTGTTGAGAACAAGCAAGCTGGCTCACAATGCCATGACAATTAAAGATCCTGTGTGACATAAACTTTTAAACTATCCAATTATATAATCTATTTATAAGAATCTTTTGCTGTACATTTTCCATGTTATAGATGAATTTTCAACCATGAATGTCACAGATTATTTATAAAATTCTAGGCATTGGGTAAGAATTGAATTAAGCTCAAAATAAAACACCTTAAAACAAATATTTTAATTTTTGTATCACTTTATGTTAGCAAAAATTCCCTACTTTGGTGGTATTTCCTAGCAGACACTACGTCAGTGCAGTTTTGTACTGGCAAAACACTTTCAGATGTACAACCTAACAATTACAAGTTTTAAAGCATTAAATAAAAACAATACACATATAGCAATTGTCGAATAATAAATATTTTCAAACGGAACAATTTAATCAAAATACCTGAGTGAAATTAAACAGTTTTTATGGTTTTGGTTATTGCTTGAATTTAACAAAAACATTAACACATTGTTCATCATATTGTATCTTCACATCTTGTCTGTATCCTCACATCTTGTCTGTATCCTCATATCTTGTCCGTATCCTCACATCTTGTCCGTATCCTCACATCTTGTCTGTATCCTCATATCTTGTCCGTATCCTCACATCTTGTCTGTATCCTCACATCTTGTCCGTATCCTCACATCTTGTCCGTATCCTCACATCTTGTCCGTATCCTCACATCTTGTCTGTATCCTCATATCTTGTCTGTATCCTCACATCTTGTCCGTATCCTCACATCTTGTCTGTATCCTCATATCTTGTCCGTATCCTCACATCTTGTCTGTATCCTCATATCTTGTCTGTATCCTCACATCTTGTCCGTATCCTCACATCTTGTCCGTATCCTCACATCTTGTCTGTATCCTCATATCTTGTCTGTATCCTCACATCTTGTCCGTATCCTCACATCTTGTCCGTATCCTCACATCTTGTCTGTATCCTCACATCTTGTCTGTATCCTCATATCTTGTCCGTATCCTCACATCTTGTCCGTATCCTCACATCTTGTCTGTATCCTCATATCTTGTCTGTATCTTCACATCTTGTCCGTATCCTCACATCTTGTCCGTATCCTCACATCTTGTCCGTATTCTCACATCTTGTCTGTATCCTCACATCTTGTCTGTATCCTCACATCTTGTCTGTATCCTCATATCTTGTCCGTATCCTCACATCTTGTCCGTATCCTCACATCTTGTCCGTATCCTCACATCTTGTCTGTATCCTCATATCTTGTCTGTATCCTCACATCTTGTCCGTATCCTCACATCTTGTCCGTATCCTCACATCTTGTCTGTATCCTCACATCTTGTCCGTATCCTCACATCTTGTCCGTATCCTCACATTTTGTCCGTATCCTCACATTTTGTCTGTATCCTCACATCTTGTCCGTATCCTCACATCTTGTCCGTATCCTCACATCTTGTCCGTATCCTCACATCTTGTCCGTATCCTCACATCTTGTCTGTATCCTCACATCTTGTCCGTATCCTCACATCTTGTCCGTATCCTCACATCTTGTCCGTATCCTCACATCTTGTCCGTATCCTCACATCTTGTCCGTATCCTCACATTTTGTCTGTATCCTCACATCTTGCCGTAACTTTCAAAATCTAGTTTAAAACTGAATTTATTCAGTCGATTTCAGATTCATTTAATGTATTTTCAGGTTACATTTACAAAAAAATAATTGCAAACCAAGAACACAGCAATTGGCAGCATATAAAAAATGCAATGGACACTGGAAGCCTTGCAACAGCTAACATGATCCTCTCACTGATAAATGTACAACATAGAAGAGAATGTAATAAGTCATGGACAAAGCTGTTGACTTTTAGAAAGGGAGATGTAGTGCATATCTTGTGGGAATGATTTGTAGGAGAGAATATAATACAAGAACTTACACATTTTATTTCTTAAAATGAAAGTAATCCAATTATGAAATATTAAAAAAATAAAATTCATTACAAATCTACGACCTTCAACATTTAATTATAGCTTTCAATTTAAAGGAGTAGTAGCATATCATAAGACCAATACATTAATCACATAAGGTAAAATTATTGCACTTAGTAGTGGAAAAAATTATTTACAATTAATAATAAAAACCTCATATATATATATATATATATATATATATATATATATATATATATATATATATATATATATTCAGGTTAGTTTTGGTTAGTAAAGATTATTTAGATTTTTTTAACTAGGAGACTGACAGACTTACCTTGGTAAGAGTCCACTCTGTAGTTTTGAAATAGAAACACATAAAAGCACTTAACCAATGACATATTTCAACCACACAGTGGTATTTGTCAATCAAAGAGAACATGAAAAAGACAATTGTATGGTTGAAATATATCATTGGTGTTTTTATGTGTTTCTATTTCAAGACTACAGAGCGGACTCTTACCAAGGTAAGTCTGTCAGTCTCCTAGTCCAAAAAATCTATAAATATATACATATATATATGTATGTATATATATGTATATATATATATATATATATATATATATATATATATATATATATCGTGATATTTCACGTTGTAAATACTTTTATCCACCACTAAGTGCAATAATTTTACCTTTTTGTACTGAGGCACCTTTCGGTCACTTGACCATTGTCGAATCACTGATTATTTTTCTGGTGTAGATGTTCGGTCCGTGATGTTGGTATTTGTTGACGTTACACGCATTTTTTTCTTGATCTGCGTGTATGATGTTTTTATATAGTATGTCTTCTGTATATGTGGTCTGTAGGTTCAGTAAATTGTTGTGTGTGTTTTTATAAATGTGGTATTTTTCTAGTGAGTTTAATTCTATTGGGTTATTATTATTTATTTCAAGTATGGTTAGGTTATTTTCGTAGTTTGTTATTTCATGTTTATGTGATATTAGTTGTGCTGCAACAGTTGATACTTTTGTATTTTTATTTTTGAATGCTTTGTAATGTTCTTCAAATCTTATTTTAAATGATCTGGAATTTTTCCCTATGTATAATGCATTGCAGTTGTTACATGTAATTTTGTAAATTCCTGATAGGTTATGTTTTTCTGTATTTGTTTTGTGGTTTGTGTTATTTAGATATTTTATTATTTTGTTGTTTGGTTTGTATGTTGGAGTGTAGTATTCTTTGTTGTATATATTTGTTAGTTTTTCTATTTTGTCATTAGTTTATTTATATTTTAGGTAGATTTTTTTTATTTTTATTATTTTTGTGTTCAGGTTGTAGTGTGTTGAGGTTAGGTTTTTTTGTAAATTTATTGTATATGTTTTTTATAAGGTGTTTGTTGTATCCATTTTCTATTGCTATTTTTGTAATGTTATCTAATTCTTCATTTAATTTTTGTTTGTTATCTTGTGTGTATTTTATTGCTTTATTTATCATGTTACTGTAAGTGTTAATTTTTGTGTCCAGGGGTGGTTAGATTTGTAGTGTATTGTGGTGTTGTTGGAAGTAGGTTTTCTATGTACTGTAGTTTCTATTTTATTATTATTTATATTTAATGTGATGTCAAGATAGTTAATTGTTCTGTTTGTTTCTGTTTCGACAGTGAATTGTATGTTTTCGTTGTATATATTTAGTTTGTTTAGTATTATGATGTGTTCATTGTGAATGGTGTGTTGGTATATTACAAGTATATCGTCTACGTATCTTGTCCATAGTGAAATATTATGTGTGTTTAGTATAGGTTTAATTATTATTTGTTCAAAGTGTTATAGATATATTTCTGACATGACTGATGATATGGGTGATCCCATGGGGAGTCCAGTTGTTTGTTGATAGTATTTATTGTTAAATTGGAAGTAATTTTGGTTACATATGTGTTTTGTTAGTGTTATGATACTATTTATTATGTTTTCTTTTTCGTTATTGTGTATTAGTTTGTTTTTCATTATTTCTATGGTTTCTTCTATTGGGATACTAGGGTACATGTTAGTTATGTCATAACTTATTATTTTAGTGTTGTCGTTTGCTTCTATGTTTCTTATTTTTTTAAATTAATTCGTATCCATTTTTTATATTGTATGTGTTGGTCATTTGTATTTTCGATCTTATTATTTTGTCTAATATTTTTGCGATTATGTAGGATGGTGCTGTTTTGAAATTTATTAGTGGTCTAAATGGTGTGTCGGGTTTGTGGATTTTTGGTATGCCTGTTAATATTGGTGCGTATGGTTTGAATGGGTAAAGCCTTGTGTGGTATTTTAATTTATTGTTACATATAGTTTAGGGTATTTCTGTGTGTGCCTATTAGGTTTTTTATTGTATTAAGGTATTTGTTAGTTGGGTCTGGGATTTGTTCGTATTTATTTTCTTTTATGTGGTTAGTCATTGAATTTATGTATTTTGTATTTTCTATTATTACTGGTGTGTTTGTTTTATCTGATTCTAATATTAAGTAGTCGTTGTTTTCTAGTTTTTCTTTGAGTTTTATAATTTCTTTTTTATTTATATATTGTTTCGTTTTTTGTTTTTTTCTGTTTTTATTAGGTTAATTTTATTATTGATGTTGTTTCTTATGAGTTGTGTTTTGGTGGGTAATTTTATGGATATTAGATTCTGTGCCAACTATTATGTTTTTTATTATTTGGTTTTTATTAAAATTGAGTTGGTTAAATTTGAAAGCATTTGTTATTATTATTTTTTTCTTTTTCCGTGAATTGAGTTTCAGTTAAGGTTATGAATTTTTTATTATTAGAAGTGTGATTTGGTTGTTGGTTTGGTGTTAGGCTATTTTTGAGGCTATGTTGCTTTGTTAAATTTTCGATTTTTTTGTTATGTCTATTTATTGTGTTTATTTTGTGTTTTATTATACTCACTAGAAAAATACCACATTTATAAAAACACACAACAATTTAATGAACCTACAGACCACATATACAGAAGACATACTATATAAAAACATCATACACGCAGATCAAGAGAATATGCGTGTAACGTCAACAAATACCAACATCACGGACCGAACATCAGAAAAATAATCAGTGATTCGACAATGGTCAAGTGACCGAAAGGTGCCTCATCACAACAAGGTAAAATTATTGCACTTAGTGGTGGATAAAAGTATTTACAATAGTAATTTATCAACCTCATAAAGTCAGTGGAACGGAAAAATAATGGACAACATAAACTATCAATATGTATATATATATATATATATATATGTATATATATATATATATATATATATATATATATATATATATATATATATAAAGTTATTATTTTACTAATGGACAACGTATATATGTATATGTATATATATATATCACTTTCACGACGCTACATGTACTTAAACAAGAATCTTACTTGGTATTTATGCGAGTTAACTTTCTAAGAATGATATAAATCGATAAATTGCCAAATAATAAAAAACTAATTAACTGATCTTAAAACCCACCCCAAATACACATACCAAATAACAAAATACCTAAAGACCATTCTAAACCAAAACTATTTCATATTCAATAATAAGATATATAAACAAATAGATGGCTTAGCAATGGGATTACCCCTCTCAAATATAATATCAGAAATGTACCTCCAAAATATTCACAAAATAATCACACAAACCATAAAAACACACGACCCCAACGGACATTGGATACAATATGTTTACAACGGATTATACATCTTTCAAAATAGCAACAAATAATAATATCATCCTAAATGAAAGCAACAACTTACACCCTAACATAAAATTCACCATGGAAGAAGAAATAAACAATAAGAAAACAATCTAGACCTAACATTAACCAGAAATACAAATACCATTAAATATTGAATTTTTAGGAAACTCACATAAACCATTAATACAATACCAAACTACTCCAACCACCCCCCACAACATAAAATGGCTGCTTACAACCCACTCTTATACACAATGCTAAAACTACCACTAAAAAATGAAGAGAAAGCCAAAGAAAAACAAATAATATATCAAATAGCCCAAAAAATGGATACAATAAAAACTATAGATAAATTAGAATTTAAAATATTAATTAAATCAAAACAGCCTAAAAACAAAGTACAAACAATAACAAAATGGGCCACATTCACATGCACAGGATTCAACATAAAAGGAATAACTAAAACACTATAAAATAATAATATTAACATAACCTACAAAAATACAGGAAACATAATCAATAAAATAAACCAACCGGAAAAAATATGTCCCACACTTAATGACGGAATATATAAAATCGAATGCCCAGACTGTAATAAAATATACATAGGCCAAACAAAAAAGAAATTAAAAGACAGATATCAAGAACACCTCCACGCATACCTCAAACCTAACATTTACAACTCAAACATAGCTACACACACCATCAAAAACAAACATACATTCCCCACATTAGAAAACATACATATAATAAATAAAGTACAAAAAGGTCTCAAAATGACAATCTAGGAACAGCTACAAATTTATAAACATAAAAACAATATCACAAACGAACAAATACAAATAAAATAAAAAAACACTAAATTATTCTACTTAATAAACAAAATTAACCCCAAAACAAACTAGCAAGATTCCAATGGTGCAGTGAATCCGAAAATAGAACAATACTGGTATACTACGTGACAACAGAAATTCCATACACCTGGAAATCTACTACTACAACACCCAGTTAAGTTCATGCTCGACAATAAAGATTCCATTAATCTTCGAAAGTTAACTTGCATAAATACCAAGTAAGATTCTTGTTTAAGTACATACAGTGAAAGTGATAAGGGAATACAAGAAAACAATGTTGCAAAGTTAGAAAAAAAATAATTAAATAATGTGTGTATGTATGTGTGTATATATATATATATATATATATATATATAATATTCTACTACAAACCAAAATTTTTAGTTTCGATTTTGCCAAATTCTAACAACTTCGGCATTTTTAAACTACTTTTTTCTCTTTTGTAATGAGAATTTTTAAACAAAGGGCCAGAATATATTTATATTTAATTTTAGAAGTACATGTAAATTACATAGCTTTATAGATGTTACTTGAATCCATAAACACAAATAGCAGAAGAAATTATAAAAGTGAGCTCAATTACATTTAGGGGAGCTAAACTCAATGGTTAAAGTGAAATGTTTATAGATGAAATTCACAAAATGATGAAACAAAAGACAGTAAAAAACCTGAACTGTACCTTAATAAGAAATAAAAAAGGGAAAATGGGTAAAAATAACACATCATCCAAAACTGTCAAATATAGTAAGAAAACCATTTGAAAAAATAGTAAGTTCACTGCAACTAACCTAAAGAAGTTGTTGGGAAACCATAAAGGTGACAACCTAACAATGAAAAGTCAGGAATTTACTGTCTGAAATGTAGGACGTGTCCTCTTAAATAGAGGCAAAAAAATATATATTAAAACTAGAGCTGAAGAACATTTTTCCCATGTTACATATAACAGACCAGAAAAATCTGTGATGGTGAAACACCATTCTAATATAATTATTGAGAACATACGGAAACTTGTGTGTAATTTTTGATTGTAATTATTAGGGAGAAAAAAATTAAAATTATTTTAAAACTAAGAAATTATGTTTATAATTAATTGTAATTGTTAAGAATTTTATTGTAATTAATGAGTTAGGCCTTGGAATAATATTTCGATTTAATGTAATAATCTTTAAAGATTGTAAATAACTCGTTCCATCCGATGCCTACAGTATAACTTTACTTTCACATTAGTTGCAAGTTATAGAGTTTATAGTAGCAACACTCACGGACGATGACGTCATTGAAACTCGGTAAGTTAATAAATGATTATTTTGTGAGTTTTGTGTTTGTCTTTTATTTGTTACTAAAACAAATCCTGTTTAAAAAAAAATAGTTTTTACGCCATACAATCCATATAATATCAATAAAAAACAAATATATCAACAACAGACAAAACATTTACAAAAATCCTTTGAGTTCACATGTTCTAAATCCCGGCATCAGTTACGAAGTAATCAACACGTTTCTTCCTAAATAATTTGACAACCTGGCTTCTAATTTAAAAATGGCAAGGTAAACATTTTATATTCCAAGTATAAGGAAAGATCAAAACTTGTAGCAGTATTCCCACCTCGTCCGAGGGCTCCATATCAGAGGAACAAAACTGCGTCTGTGTTCGGAGGATAGTGAACAGCTTGGCATAGGGCGCTTTGATCACCTGACACAGGACAGACAGCTGTTTGTCAACGCTGACATAGTTTTCAATAACCCTCTCAAATTAATAATTTATAAAATATACAGTGATATCTGTTTATAATATTACTTCTTAAATGTGCGTTATAAAAACATTTAAAACTTACATTATGTAATTTGTGGTCTCTACTATTAAAGTATAAATTTAGTAGAAAAAAGTTATTTATGAAAACAGTAAAAATATGAAAGTCTTATACTCACGCCACTTTCATTACGACATGGACTCACTGTTAAATTTTGTATTTTTCAAAATATTTTAAATCTATTTAACCACTACCTCAATATGAGATATTAAGCAATAGAAAAGTTTCTTTAGAAGATGTTACAAAGCATTTAAGGTTTTAAGAGAACCCTGTTGGTAAGACGTGCGTCAAATCTCATATATTTATATTTAGATTGTTGATTTTCATTTAGTTAGTGAGTAATTTTACCATATATTTTTACTGTAGAAAGAGTTGGAATTTATTTTATTAAAATTTTATAATTCCATTGAAGTTTTAAAAACTACGTAACATAGCTACAATTTATTAAAAAAAAAAATACAATAAATATTTAATATAACTGTGAAGTAAATCAATACGTGATATTACTAAAGCATTGATTCTATGATTAAGTCAAGTGAAATATGCAAAATTCACATAAATAGTACGCGCAAAAAAATATACTTCTCATGTGAAGCAGTTAATTTAGTGTTTTTCTGTGAAGTTTTGATGAGAATACGCAAGATCAAAGGGACAAAATGTCTGAACATAGAACCAAATTCTTTAATACTAAAATATTAATATGTGTAAAAGAAATAGAAGCAGGCCAAAATGTTTAAATTTGCCTCACATGATCCAGTCATATAACTGCCAATCTATAAACACAAGTTATATCTTTTTTTTCGTCACTTAGAATCAGTTTAAGAACTTTGTATATTACATGTCATAGTAAATCTACATCCCTCAGATGTGGGAAATATGTACCAATTATCAGTATGAAAGTGACTGTTACATACATTGAAATTTATCAGTAAATTATTAGGTTATCAGAAAAGTTTACAAGAAGTGAAATAGAATATGTTAATTTGTTTACCTTTTTTTATCGTTAACAATATTCCAAATATAAAATTGACTAATTTTATGGTTTTAATAATTAACTAGAACAGGTTTAAATAAACTAAAGAATAATGTTTTAAACAGTTACAACATACAAACAAAGACATTCCTGAAACACTGTTGTTTATTTTAAAAAACCCAACACCTTGCCCAAAAAACAAAAGGACTTACCTCCCACGATTCTTTGGTCAAATCTCCAACCTCGTCGCTGCCTCTTCGCTCACTCTTGTTTCCAGACTCGTCATGTTCCCAAAGTTCTGTATCAGAATCAACAAGCTCATACCCTCTGTCAGTGACAGTAGTTTCATCTAAGTCTCCGTAAAGCTGCGGTACCCACAGCATTAGAAATCTGTACAGTTCGTCCACTCTGAAATAATATTTCCAATAAGTTCAAGGCATATTTAAACAAGTAATATTTAAAAAAAATTTCAAGTAAATTTCTACTCAGGTTAAAAAAAATTATTTTTGTTACTTTTTATTAAATAATTTCATATATACATATGACAGAATCACAATATTAATGAGAAAATAGAAAGCGAAATTATTAAAATTAATAAATTAAATTAAAGAATTACGAGGTCTGTTAAAAAAATATGCGGACTGTTTGAATTATGCGGCTCAAGTCAGTTTCAGGAGAATCCGCTTGGTGTCCCTAGGTTCGTATAAATCAGCTGATTAAAACATGGTATTTCAGTTGCAGATATCTTCATTTGTTGATGAGTTACATGCAGTTTAGTAAAGAGTGTTTTTTTCGTTTGTCGAATTTTAAAATGGGACAGCCTGAAGGAGCAACGAATTGCTGTGAAATTTTGTGTAAAACTAGGGAAATCTGCAACAGAAACATTTGCTATGCTTAACTAGGCCATGAAGCGTACTGCATGTTTCAAGTGGCATGAACATTTCAAGGGTGGCCGACAGTTGATTGATGACGATGAGCGTCCTGGACGTCCTTCAACGTCAACTAACGACCCATACGTTGACAAAATCAATACCCTGGTGCGCGAAAATCGACATCTGCGAAATTTCTGCCACGCCTGATGACCGACGACAAAAAAGCCAATCGCGTCCGAGTTTGTCGGGAACTGCTTGATCGTTCAAATAAAGATGAGAACTTTTTGTCAAGAATTATAACCGGTGATGAATCATGGGTGTATGGTTACGACATTGAAACGAAGGTCCAATCATCCCAATGGGTGAGTCAAACGTCCCCAAGACCCAAAAAAGCTCACCAAGTTCGGTCGAACTCGTGAGTTTTTGGCCAAACGCTCGATCACTGTTCCTTCCCCCCCCCACTCACCTGACCTTGCTCCTTGTGACTTTTTCTTATTCCCAAAACTCAGAAAAACCCTCAAAGGTTCTTCCTTTTAAAACGATTTCGGAGATTAAGGCAAATGCGACGAAGAAGCTGAACGCCATCACAAAAGAAGCGTACCAGGACTGTTTTAACAAGTGGAAACACCGTTGGGATAAGTGTGTGCGTTGGGGAGGAGAGTACTTGGAAGGAGACCCAGACGTGTAACTTCCAAATAAAGTACATTTTTTTATGACCTCAGCCCCCATATTTTTTGAACAGACCTCGTATTATTTGAAAAAAAAACATATTAACAGTATTAACATAGTGGTATCTACTACAAGTTTAAAAAAATCCATTTGAACTTTAGTGGATTAATAAAAGTATTTTATTACCGATTCAAAATTTGAACAAGATATATAAATATATATAGGGAGAGTGGAACTAACAGAAGGGAGTAAATAGTGAATAGCATGTGAACCTTTTATAAAAAAACTCATTAAAAAACTTCTCACCTTTCACGAGGAACGCTGAACCAATATTCAGGTCTCATTTTCTTTTTTCCATAAGACATAATAGGTGTTGACTTTGGTATTTGTTTGCCGATTGGTTTGCCCATTCTTAGCCTAAGGTAAAGGGGTGGATCATCGCATGATCTGGCTGGTCTCGGTATTAGTTCTGTGGAAAAGGAAAAACAATCGGTTAGAAGTATATAATTTAATGACCATAAAATTAATTGTATCAAAAATACAAAGAAATAACAATTACAATGAAACAAACAAGATTAAAGCATGGTACAACCCTCCCTTCACATTGTGCGACTTCTCCAACACAACACAATGGGGTAAGTTTTATACTAGTTTTGCCTGTAATATTGCTCTACCCTATAATGGAGTATATTAAGTGTCAAGTGTAGCAATTCATTCCACCACAAGACTAAAGCATGGTACAACCCTCCCTTCACATTGTGCGACTTCTCCAACACAACACAATGGGGTAAGTTTTATACTAGTTTTGCCTGTAATATTGCTCTTCCCTATAATGGAGTATATTAAGTGTCAAGTGTAGCAATTCATTCCACCACAAGACTAAAGCATGGTACAACCCTCCCTTCACATTGTGCGACTTCTCCAACACAACACAATGGGGTAAGTTTTATACTAGTTTTGCCTGTAATATTGCTCTTCCCTATAATGGAGTATATTAAGTGTCAAGTGTAGCAATTCATTCCACCACAAGACTAAAGCATGGTACAACCCTCCCTTCACATTGTGCGACTTCTCCAACACAACACAATGGGGTAAGTTTTATACTAGTTTTGCCTGTAATATTGCTCTTCCCTACAATGGAGTATATTAAGTGTCAAGTGTAGCAATTCATTCCACCACGAGACTAAAGCATGGTACAACCCTCCCTTCACATTGTGCGACTTCTCCAACACAACACATTGGGGTAAGTTTTATACTAGTTTTGCCTGTAATATTGCTCTACCCTATAATGGAGTATATTAAATGAAAATAAAAATAACACCTGAGAAAGCACAAATTTAAAACAGAAACGATTGTAGGTTGATTTTATATGTTTTTGTTAACAGCAGCAACATCTAACCAGTACCTTAAGTAAACCAAACTTAGTGAAAAATAAAAACACTCAAAGTAATGATACTATTAAACTATGGTACAATGGGGCGCAATGATGCAGTCGTGTAAGAATGGTCAGTGTTAGGAGCGATGATTATATTGTACAGGGAAATAGAAAAGGAATGACAGTTGTGATCCTTTTAGCTGGCTCGATGACGACAGATATTTGTCATTTTTCCCTTCAGATGCCTCCCTACCAACTCTATAATGTCGTTTTCAAGTGACATCAGCATTGTCTAACATTTCTTGCTGTTCATTACTTCTTTTTCATTATATTTGGTCAATTCTCTTAGAGAAAAGATCACTAATGTGTTTCTTACAGACTATTAAATCTATTACAAATAATTAAAAATAGTATAAAAGTGTTTAAATGTGATAATTTATTATATTTTTAAAAATAACTTTTACTTTTTTATTTCATTTTGTTTTAAAACTGTAGCTCCAATGTAGTATAGATTTAAGGCAGGTCAGACTTTGAGGAGGAACCCCGAAATTGATTTTTTTTCAAACTAGGAAGGTTTATAACATTTTGGTTTTAATCAATTACAAATAAAGTTGAAAGTACATTTTTTGCAGCTATGAAGGAAATGTAACTACAGGAAGACTGGGCAAGCAATTTTAGAGTGTAGATTAAATAACAACTAATGTACAAAATTACTACAAAATGTTTATGAGTAACTTACTACTAAATCTTTAATTTTAGGACATGGCAAAAAGAACTTGATTAAAGTGTTAAATAATAGTCAGCTACCTAGGCCCACCAACACTCAAGCCTGTCAACGAGTAGCGATAAGTGGTGGCTGATACGAGTAGGGTAAAATAAAGGAAGATGAGCAGGAACACTGGAGTTAAAGAATAAAGAGAATCTTTTTAATGACCTGGTGTGTTGTATATTGTGTGGAGATTTATTCCTTATTATCTGTATATTTCTTAAAGGTTTTATAAATCTAACATATTAAAAAGAATTTCTTTGGAGCACAGAGCAAGAATTTATAATCAGTTGACAATGCAAAGAGTTAACTTTTAATTGACTGTAACATTTAAAACACTTAACTTACTTAGACATTATTATTTCTTAGTTATCTAATTATTTGATTAACTAAGTGCTGACATTTAGCAGAGCCAAGCATGCGGACAATCATGCACAGATTAACTCAAGTATAAATATCATGCAGTGTTAGTGTTTGTGAAGAGAGAAGAGAAATTAACTGTGAGAGTTTTTACTGTTAAATTTTGATTCTTTATGAAATACCATGACATATTTTAAATATATTTCGAATTAAAAACAATAATTAATGTAACTAAAGAACTGCATTTTTGAAAATGTTTGTCACAAGTCAAGTAAACCAGAAGAAGTTGTTTATATGTCATGTGAATTCCCTCGGATATAATTTAAACTAATGTGGCTAACAAGGCCCATTTAACTTTATAAAGATAATGTTCTTGCTGGCTTTTCTGATAAGATATAAAGATTGTTTTTCTTTCCGAAATTGTGTTTAAAAGAATGAGAAGCAGTGTAGAGCCAAATCTAGTGTTTAGTTGGTAAGTTTTTACAGTAGTGGTTTTTTATTTAAATTAAAGTAGAATAATCATTATATTAGCAAATGTTTTTTCTGCCCAATTTGAAAGAAGTAAACTTATAAATAGTCAATGACAAGGTTTCAATCCAAGATGAGATCTGACTCATAATTTCTGGCCCCAAACAAAAATGTAAAATTTCTTCTAGACAACACCAGAGCAACTCCCCTCCATATAATCCACTAAAGAAAAAAGATTTAATGTTGACTTTGGTATCAAGGTATTTTCTTTTTATATCTAATATTAAACAAAAAAACATGAAAATGGGTTCCAACATTGTGAATGTATGTGCATAAGCATGTATTAATGAGATGAAACAATAAACTTTACAAAAAATTGCTACATTTTTGGGACAAGTATCAGATAATAGTTAATTGGCGATTATTATACTTTTTAGCTTCACCTTGAATTACAGTTAATTTTTCTTACAACTTTCCAAGGCTACGTGTTTTAACACTTATCTACAATCCAAGGATGGCTTTTATAACAATACCAGTGTAGTTGTGTAATTTCAAATTGACAAACTTCACTGATTATTTCCAATTAATTTTTTTTTTTTTAATTAGCAATATTGTTGCAGGTAACTGCATAAACCTAATAGTCATGCACATACCCAATGATTAAATCTGCAAGTATGAATTCATCTGGGAAAATACTGCATAATAAGCACAAAACCTTCTTATAAGCAAACATTTTTCTAGAAAACTATCCAAGGAATATACAATGACAAAGCAAAACTGGTTAAAAATGATAGATTCCATCTAACAGAAAGAGCAATCATGAGTCAAAGGCTCTAGTTGCCAATAGTTACATTACATTTACAACTTGACTATTTATGGAACAAAAAAGTCTTGATATTCTTCCCTGTGAAAATCCATTCTAACTTTATTGAAATCTATAACTAGCAGTTTTAGTGGTGTTAACTCATTTTCTATATATAAATAGTCAGTGTTTTCAATTCAAGTGTTTCTGGTTATAAGATGTTAGCTCAGAAGATTAAAACCAAATAGAGTGAATGTATAAGTAAAAAATAGAACATATTAATTATTTATTTATTTGCTACTATATAAGAAAGTTGTGTATAATTGTATGTTTAATTTGTTTAATGAAATAAAAAGGTAGACGTATACATTCTAGCCGGTCAGAATAACTGCATAGGCCGTCACAGTTTTGTAAGCATATTTACAGTCGGATTTGGTAGAGACATGATGGTGGGAGAATTAGTGGTGCAGGTAATACAGCAGTGGAGTGGGGTATATGACAGCCGACTCGCTGGGATGCATAACACAGCAAACAGTTACGTTAGCATTTTAGCAGGTTTGACAGTGATGGTGGGAGAATTAGTGGTGCAGGTAATAGAGCAGTGGAGTGGGGTATATGACAGCCGACTCGCTAGGATGCATAACACAGCAAACAGTTACATTAGCATTTTAGTAGGTTTGACAGTGATGGTGGGATAATTAGTGGTGCAGGTAATAGAGCAGTGGAGTGGGGTATATGACAGCCGACTCGCTGGGATGCATAACACAGCAAACAGTTACGTTAGCATTTTAGTAGGTTTGACAGTGATGGTGGGATAATTAGTGGTGCAGGTAATAGAGCAGTGGAGTGGGGTATATGACAGCCGACTCGCTAGGATGCATAACACAGCAAACAGTTACGTTAGCATTTTAGTAGGTTTGACAGTGATGGTGGGATAATTAGTGGTGCAGGTAATAGAGCAGTGGAGTGGGGTATATGACAGCCGACTCGCTAGGATGCATAACACAGCAAACAGTTACGTTAGCATTTTAGTAGGTTTGACAGTGATGGTGGGATAATTAGTGGTGCAGGTAATAGAGCAGTGGAGTGGGGTATATGACAGCCGACTCGCTCGGATGCATAACAAAGCAAACAGTTACGTTAGCATTTTAGTAGGTTTGACAGTGATGGTGGGAGAATTAGTGGTGCAGGTAATAGAGCAGTGGAGTGGGGTATATGACAGCCGACTCGCTGGGATGCATAACACAGCAAACAGTTACGTTAGCATTTTAGTAGGTTTGACAGTGATGGTGGGATAATTAGTGGTGCAGGTAATAGAGCAGTGGAGTGGGGTATATGACAGCCGACTCGCTGGGATGCATAACACAGCAAACAGTTACGTTAGCATTTTAGTAGGTTTGACAGTGATGGTGGGATAATTAGTGGTGCAGGTAATAGAGCAGTGGAGTGGGGTATATGACAGCCGACTCGCTAGGATGCATAACACAGCAAACAGTTACGTTAGCATTTTAGCAGGTTTGACAGTGATGGTGGGAGAATTAGTGGTGCAGGTAATAGAGCAGTGGAGTGGGGTATATGACAGCCGACTCGCTAGGATGCATAACACAGCAAACAGTTACGTTAGCATTTTAGCAGGTTTGACAGTGATGGTGGGAGAATTAGTGGTGCAGGTAATAGAGCAGTGGAGTGGGGTATATGACAGCCGACTCGCTAGGATGCATAACACAGCAAACAGTTACGTTAGCATTTTAGCAGGTTTGACAGTGATGGTGGGAGAATTAGTGGTGCAGGTAATAGAGCAGTGGAGTGGGGTATATGACAGCCGACTCGCTAGGATGCATAACACAGCAAACAGTTACGTTAGCATTTTAGCAGGTTTGACAGTGATGGTGGGAGAATTAGTGGTGCAGGTAATAGAGCAGTGGAGTGGGGTATATGACAGCCGACTCGCTAGGATGCATAACACAGCAAACAGTTACGTTAGCATTTTAGTAGGTTTGACAGTGATGGTGGGATAATTAGTGGTGCAGGTAATAGAGCAGTGGAGTGGGGTATATGACAGCCGACTCGCTGGGATGCATAACACAGCAAACAGTTACGTTAGCATTTTAGTAGGTTTGACAGTGATGGTGGGATAATTAGTGGTGCAGGTAATAGAGCAGTGGAGTGGGGTATATGACAGCCGACTCGCTGGGATGCATAACACAGCAAACAGTTACGTTAGCATTTTAGTAGGTTTGACAGTGATGGTGGGATAATTAGTGGTGCAGGTAATGGAGCAGTGGAGTGGGGTATATGACAGCCGACTCGCTAGGATGCATAACACAGCAAACAGTTACGTTAGCATTTTAGTAGGTTTGACAGTGATGGTGGGATAATTAGTGGTGCAGGTAATAGAGCAGTGGAGTGGGGTATATGACAGCCGACTCGCTGGGATGCATAACACAGCAAACAGTTACGTTAGCATTTTAGTAGGTTTGACAGTGATGGTGGGATAATTAGTGGTGCAGGTAATAGAGCAGTGGAGTGGGGTATATGACAGCCGACTCGCTGGGATGCATAACACAGCAAATAGTTACGTTAGCATTTTAGTAGGTTTGACAGTGATGGTGGGATAATTAGTGGTGCAGGTAATAGAGCAGTGGAGTGGGGTATATGACAGCCGACTCGCTGGGATGCATAACACAGCAAACAGTTATGTTAGCATTTTAGTAGGTTTGACAGTGATGGTGGGAGAATTAGTGGTGCAGGTAATAGAGCAGTGGAGTGGGGTAAGTGACAGCCGACTCGCTGGGATGCATAACACAGCAAACAGTTACGTTAGCAGGTTTGACAGTGATGGTGGGATAAGTAACAGCCGACTAGCTGGGATGCATAACACAGCAAACAGTTACGTTAGCATTTTAGCAGGTTTGACAGTGATGGTGGGAGAATTAGTGGTGCAGGTAATAGAGCAGTGGAGTGGGGTATATGACAGCCGACTCGCTAGGATGCATAACACAGCAAACAGTTACGTTAGCATTTTAGTAGGTTTGACAGTGATGGTGGGATAATTAGTGGTGCAGGTAATAGAGCAGTGGAGTGGGGTATATGACAGCCGACTCGCTGGGATGCATAACACAGCAAACAGTTACGTTAGCATTTTAGTAGGTTTGACAGTGATGGTGGGAGAATTAGTGGTGCAGGTAATAGAGCAGTGGAGTGGGGTAAGTGACAGCCGACTCGCTGGGATGCATAACACAGCAAACAGTTACGTTAGCATTTTAGTAGGTTTGACAGTGATGGTGGGATAATTAGTGGTGCAGGTAATAGAGCAGTGGAGTGGGGTATATGACAGCCGACTCGCTGGGATGCATAATACAGCAAACAGTTACGTTAGCATTTTAGTAGGTTTGACAGTGATGGTGGGAGAATTAGTGGTGCAGGTAATAGAGCAGTGGAGTGGAGTAAGTGACAGCCGACTCGCTGGGATGCATAACACAGCAAACAGTTACGTTAGCATTTTAGTAGGTTTGACAGTGATGGTGGGATAATTAGTGGTGCAGGTAATAGAGCAGTGGAGTGGGGTATATGACAGCCGACTCGCTGGGATGCATAACACAGCAAACAGTTACGTTAGCATTTTAGCAGGTTTGACAGTGATGGTGGGATAATTAGTGGTGCAGGTAATAGAGCAGTGGAGTGGGGTATATGACAGCCGACTCGCTGGGATGCATAACACAGCAAACAGTTACGTTAGCATTTTAGTAGGTTTGACAGTGATGGTGGGATAATTAGTGGTGCAGGTAATAGAGCAGTGGAGTGGGGTATATGACAGCCGACTCGCTAGGATGCATAACACAGCAAACAGTTACGTTAGCATTTTAGTAGGTTTGACAGTGATGGTGGGATAATTAGTGGTGCAGGTAATAGAGCAGTGGAGTGGGGTATATGACAGCCGACTCGCTGGGATGCATAACACAGCAAACAGTTACGTTAGCATTTTAGTAGGTTTGACAGTGATGGTGGGATAATTAGTGGTGCAGGTAATAGAGCAGTGGAGTGGGGTATATGACAGCCGACTCGCTGGGATGCATAACACAGCAAACCGTTACGTTAGCATTTTAGTAGGTTTGACAGTGATGGTGGGATAAGTAACAGCCGACTCGCTGGGATGCATAACACAGCAAACAGTAACGTTGGCATTTTAGTAGGTTTGACAGTGATGGTGGGAGAATTAGTGGTGCAGGTAATAAATAAGCAGTGGAGTGGGGTATATGACAGCCGACTCGCTGAGATGCATAACAAAGCAAACAGTTACGTTAGCATTTTAGCAGGTTTGACAGTGATGGTGGGATAAATAACAGCCGACTCGCTGGGATGCATAACACAGCAAACAGTTACGTTAGCATTTTAGCAGGTTTGACAGTGATGGTGAGAGAATTAGTGGTGCAGGTAGTACAGCAGTGGAGTGGGGTATATGACAGCCGACTCGCTGGGATGCATAACACAGCAAACAGTTACGTTAGCATTTTAGTAGGTTTGACAGTGATGGTGGGAGAATTAGTGGTGCAGGTAATAAATAAGCAGTGGAGTGGGGTATATGACAGCCGACTCGCAGGGATGCATAACACAGCAAACAGTTACGTTAGCATTTTAGTAGGTTTGACAGTGATGGTGGGAGAATTAGTGGTGCAGGTAATAGAGCAGTGGAGTGGGGTATATGACAGCCGACTCGCTGGGATGCATAACACAGCAAACAGTAACGTTGGCATTTTAGCAGGTTTGACAGTGATGGTGGGAAAATTAGTGGTGCAGGTAATACAGCAGTGGAGTGGGGTATATGACAGCCGACTCGCTGGGATGCATAACACAGCAAACAGTTACGTTAGCATTTTAGCAGGTTTGACAGTGATGGTGGGAGAATTAGTGGTGCAGGTAATAGAGCAGTGGAGTGGGGTATATGACAGCCGACTCGCTGGGATGCATAACACAGCAAACAGTTACGTTAGCATTTTAGCAGGTTTGACAGTGATGGTGGGAGAATTAGTGGTGCAGGTAATAGAGCAGTGGAGTGGGGTATATGACAGCCGACTCGCTGGGATGCATAAAACAGCAAACAGTAACGTTGGCATTTTAGCAGGTTTGACAGTGATGGTGGGAGAATTAGTGGTGCAGGTAATAGAGCAGTGGAGTGGGGTATATGACAGCCGACTCGCTGGGATGCATAACACAGCAAACAGTAACGTTGGCATTTTAGCAGGTTTGACAGTGATGGTGGGAGAATTAGTGGTGCAGGTAATAGAGCAGTGGAGTGGGGTATATGACAGCCGACTCGCTGGGATGCATAACACAGCAAACAGTAACGTTGGCATTTTAGCATGTTTGACAGTGATGGTGGGAGAATTAGTGGTGCAGGTAATACAGCAGTGGAGTGGGGTATATGACAGCCGACTCGCTGGGATGCATAACACAGCAAACAGTAACGTTGGCATTTTAGCAGGTTTGACAGTGATGGTGGGAGAATTAGTGGTGCAGGTAATAGAGCAGTGGAGTGGGGTATATGACAGCCGACTCGCTGGGATGCATAACACAGCAAACAGTTACGTTAGCATTTTAGCAGGTTTGACAGTGATGGTGGGAGAATTAGTGGTGCAGGTAATACAGCAGTGGAGTGGGGTAAGTGACAGCCGACTCGCTCGGATGCATAACAAAGCAAACAGTTACGTTAGCATTTTAGTAGGTTTGACAGTGATGGTGGGAGAATTAGTGGTGCAGGTAATAGAGCAGTGGAGTGGGGTAAGTGACAGCCGACTCGCTCGGATGCATAACAAAGCAAACAGTTACGTTAGCATTTTAGTAGGTTTGACAGTGATGGTGGGAGAATTAGTGGTGCAGGTAATAGAGCAGTGGAGTGGGGTAAGTGACAGCCGACTCGCTCGGATGCATAACAAAGCAAACAGTTATGTTAGCATTTTAGTAGGTTTGACAGTGATGGTGGGAGAATTAGTGGTGCAGGTAATAGAGCAGTGGAGTGGGGTATATGACAGCCGACTCGCTGGGATGCATAACACAGCAAACAGTTATGTTAGCATTTTAGTAGGTTTGACAGTGATGGTGGGAGAATTAGTGGTGCAGGTAATAAATAAGCAGTGGAGTGGGGTATATGACAGCCGACTCGCTGGGATGCATAACACAGCAAACAGTTACGTTAGCATTTTAGTAGGTTTGACATTGATGGTGGGAGAATTAGTGGTGCAGGTAATAGAGCAGTGGAGTGGGGTATATGACAGCCGACTCGCTGGGATGCATAACACAGCAAACAGTAACGTTGGCATTTTAGCAGGTTTGACAGTGATGGTGGGAGAATTAGTGGTGCAGGTAATAGAGCAGTGGAGTGGGGTATATGACAGCCGACTCGCTGGGATGCATAACACAGCAAACAGTAACGTTGGCATTTTAGCAGGTTTGACAGTGATGGTGGGAGAATTAGTGGTGCAGGTAATAGAGCAGTGGAGTGGGGTATATGACAGCCGACTCGCTGGGATGCATAACACAGCAAACAGTAACGTTGGCATTTTAGCAGGTTTGACAGTGATGGTGGGAGAATTAGTGGTGCAGGTAATACAGCAGTGGAGTGGGGTATATGACAGCCGACTCGCTGGTATGCATAACACAGCAAACAGTAACGTTGGCATTTTAGCAGGTTTGACAGTGATGGTGGGAGAATTAGTGGTGCAGGTAATAGAGCAGTGGAGTGGGGTATATGACAGCCGACTCGCTGGGATGCATAACACAGCAAACAGTTACGTTAGCATTTTAGCAGGTTTGACAGTGATGGTGGGAGAATTAGTGGTGCAGGTAATACAGCAGTGGAGTGGGGTAAGTGACAGCCGACTCGCTCGGATGCATAACAAAGCAAACAGTTACGTTAGCATTTTAGTAGGTTTGACAGTGATGGTGGGAGAATTAGTGGTGCAGGTAATAGAGCAGTGGAGTGGGGTAAGTGACAGCCGACTCGCTCGGATGCATAACAAAGCAAACAGTTACGTTAGCATTTTAGTAGGTTTGACAGTGATGGTGGGAGAATTAGTGGTGCAGGTAATAGAGCAGTGGAGTGGGGTAAGTGACAGCCGACTCGCTCGGATGCATAACAAAGCAAACAGTTATGTTAGCATTTTAGTAGGTTTGACAGTGATGGTGGGAGAATTAGTGGTGCAGGTAATAGAGCAGTGGAGTGGGGTATATGACAGCCGACTCGCTGGGATGCATAACACAGCAAACAGTTACGTTAGCATTTTAGTAGGTTTGACAGTGATGGTGGGATAATTAGTGGTGCAGGTAATAGAGCAGTGGAGTGGGGTATATGACAGCCGACTCGCTGGGATGCATAACACAGCAAACAGTTACGTTAGCATTTTAGTAGGTTTGACAGTGATGGTGGGAGAATTAGTGGTGCAGGTAATAGAGCAGTGGAGTGGGGTAAGTGACAGCCGACTCGCTGGGATGCATAACACAGCAAACAGTTACGTTAGCATTTTAGTAGGTTTGACAGTGATGGTGGGATAATTAGTGGTGCAGGTAATAGAGCAGTGGAGTGGGGTATATGACAGCCGACTCGCTGGGATGCATAATACAGCAAACAGTTACGTTAGCATTTTAGTAGGTTTGACAGTGATGGTGGGAGAATTAGTGGTGCAGGTAATAGAGCAGTGGAGTGGAGTAAGTGACAGCCGACTCGCTGGGATGCATAACACAGCAAACAGTTACGTTAGCATTTTAGTAGGTTTGACAGTGATGGTGGGATAATTAGTGGTGCAGGTAATAGAGCAGTGGAGTGGGGTATATGACAGCCGACTCGCTGGGATGCATAACACAGCAAACAGTTACGTTAGCATTTTAGCAGGTTTGACAGTGATGGTGGGATAATTAGTGGTGCAGGTAATAGAGCAGTGGAGTGGGGTATATGACAGCCGACTCGCTGGGATGCATAACACAGCAAACAGTTACGTTAGCATTTTAGTAGGTTTGACAGTGATGGTGGGATAATTAGTGGTGCAGGTAATAGAGCAGTGGAGTGGGGTATATGACAGCCGACTCGCTAGGATGCATAACACAGCAAACAGTTACGTTAGCATTTTAGTAGGTTTGACAGTGATGGTGGGATAATTAGTGGTGCAGGTAATAGAGCAGTGGAGTGGGGTATATGACAGCCGACTCGCTGGGATGCATAACACAGCAAACAGTTACGTTAGCATTTTAGTAGGTTTGACAGTGATGGTGGGATAATTAGTGGTGCAGGTAATAGAGCAGTGGAGTGGGGTATATGACAGCCGACTCGCTGGGATGCATAACACAGCAAACCGTTACGTTAGCATTTTAGTAGGTTTGACAGTGATGGTGGGATAAGTAACAGCCGACTCGCTGGGATGCATAACACAGCAAACAGTAACGTTGGCATTTTAGTAGGTTTGACAGTGATGGTGGGAGAATTAGTGGTGCAGGTAATAAATAAGCAGTGGAGTGGGGTATATGACAGCCGACTCGCTGAGATGCATAACAAAGCAAACAGTTACGTTAGCATTTTAGCAGGTTTGACAGTGATGGTGGGATAAATAACAGCCGACTCGCTGGGATGCATAACACAGCAAACAGTTACGTTAGCATTTTAGCAGGTTTGACAGTGATGGTGAGAGAATTAGTGGTGCAGGTAGTACAGCAGTGGAGTGGGGTATATGACAGCCGACTCGCTGGGATGCATAACACAGCAAACAGTTACGTTAGCATTTTAGTAGGTTTGACAGTGATGGTGGGAGAATTAGTGGTGCAGGTAATAAATAAGCAGTGGAGTGGGGTATATGACAGCCGACTCGCAGGGATGCATAACACAGCAAACAGTTACGTTAGCATTTTAGTAGGTTTGACAGTGATGGTGGGAGAATTAGTGGTGCAGGTAATAGAGCAGTGGAGTGGGGTATATGACAGCCGACTCGCTGGGATGCATAACACAGCAAACAGTAACGTTGGCATTTTAGCAGGTTTGACAGTGATGGTGGGAAAATTAGTGGTGCAGGTAATACAGCAGTGGAGTGGGGTATATGACAGCCGACTCGCTGGGATGCATAACACAGCAAACAGTTACGTTAGCATTTTAGCAGGTTTGACAGTGATGGTGGGAGAATTAGTGGTGCAGGTAATAGAGCAGTGGAGTGGGGTATATGACAGCCGACTCGCTGGGATGCATAACACAGCAAACAGTTACGTTAGCATTTTAGCAGGTTTGACAGTGATGGTGGGAGAATTAGTGGTGCAGGTAATAGAGCAGTGGAGTGGGGTATATGACAGCCGACTCGCTGGGATGCATAAAACAGCAAACAGTAACGTTGGCATTTTAGCAGGTTTGACAGTGATGGTGGGAGAATTAGTGGTGCAGGTAATAGAGCAGTGGAGTGGGGTATATGACAGCCGACTCGCTGGGATGCATAACACAGCAAACAGTAACGTTGGCATTTTAGCAGGTTTGACAGTGATGGTGGGAGAATTAGTGGTGCAGGTAATAGAGCAGTGGAGTGGGGTATATGACAGCCGACTCGCTGGGATGCATAACACAGCAAACAGTAACGTTGGCATTTTAGCATGTTTGACAGTGATGGTGGGAGAATTAGTGGTGCAGGTAATACAGCAGTGGAGTGGGGTATATGACAGCCGACTCGCTGGGATGCATAACACAGCAAACAGTAACGTTGGCATTTTAGCAGGTTTGACAGTGATGGTGGGAGAATTAGTGGTGCAGGTAATAGAGCAGTGGAGTGGGGTATATGACAGCCGACTCGCTGGGATGCATAACACAGCAAACAGTTACGTTAGCATTTTAGCAGGTTTGACAGTGATGGTGGGAGAATTAGTGGTGCAGGTAATACAGCAGTGGAGTGGGGTAAGTGACAGCCGACTCGCTCGGATGCATAACAAAGCAAACAGTTACGTTAGCATTTTAGTAGGTTTGACAGTGATGGTGGGAGAATTAGTGGTGCAGGTAATAGAGCAGTGGAGTGGGGTAAGTGACAGCCGACTCGCTCGGATGCATAACAAAGCAAACAGTTACGTTAGCATTTTAGTAGGTTTGACAGTGATGGTGGGAGAATTAGTGGTGCAGGTAATAGAGCAGTGGAGTGGGGTAAGTGACAGCCGACTCGCTCGGATGCATAACAAAGCAAACAGTTATGTTAGCATTTTAGTAGGTTTGACAGTGATGGTGGGAGAATTAGTGGTGCAGGTAATAGAGCAGTGGAGTGGGGTATATGACAGCCGACTCGCTGGGATGCATAACACAGCAAACAGTTATGTTAGCATTTTAGTAGGTTTGACAGTGATGGTGGGAGAATTAGTGGTGCAGGTAATAAATAAGCAGTGGAGTGGGGTATATGACAGCCGACTCGCTGGGATGCATAACACAGCAAACAGTTACGTTAGCATTTTAGTAGGTTTGACATTGATGGTGGGAGAATTAGTGGTGCAGGTAATAGAGCAGTGGAGTGGGGTATATGACAGCCGACTCGCTGGGATGCATAACACAGCAAACAGTAACGTTGGCATTTTAGCAGGTTTGACAGTGATGGTGGGAGAATTAGTGGTGCAGGTAATAGAGCAGTGGAGTGGGGTATATGACAGCCGACTCGCTGGGATGCATAACACAGCAAACAGTAACGTTGGCATTTTAGCAGGTTTGACAGTGATGGTGGGAGAATTAGTGGTGCAGGTAATAGAGCAGTGGAGTGGGGTATATGACAGCCGACTCGCTGGGATGCATAACACAGCAAACAGTAACGTTGGCATTTTAGCAGGTTTGACAGTGATGGTGGGAGAATTAGTGGTGCAGGTAATACAGCAGTGGAGTGGGGTATATGACAGCCGACTCGCTGGTATGCATAACACAGCAAACAGTAACGTTGGCATTTTAGCAGGTTTGACAGTGATGGTGGGAGAATTAGTGGTGCAGGTAATAGAGCAGTGGAGTGGGGTATATGACAGCCGACTCGCTGGGATGCATAACACAGCAAACAGTTACGTTAGCATTTTAGCAGGTTTGACAGTGATGGTGGGAGAATTAGTGGTGCAGGTAATACAGCAGTGGAGTGGGGTAAGTGACAGCCGACTCGCTCGGATGCATAACAAAGCAAACAGTTACGTTAGCATTTTAGTAGGTTTGACAGTGATGGTGGGAGAATTAGTGGTGCAGGTAATAGAGCAGTGGAGTGGGGTAAGTGACAGCCGACTCGCTCGGATGCATAACAAAGCAAACAGTTACGTTAGCATTTTAGTAGGTTTGACAGTGATGGTGGGAGAATTAGTGGTGCAGGTAATAGAGCAGTGGAGTGGGGTAAGTGACAGCCGACTCGCTCGGATGCATAACAAAGCAAACAGTTATGTTAGCATTTTAGTAGGTTTGACAGTGATGGTGGGAGAATTAGTGGTGCAGGTAATAGAGCAGTGGAGTGGGGTATATGACAGCCGACTCGCTGGGATGCATAACACAGCAAACAGTTATGTTAGCATTTTAGTAGGTTTGACAGTGATGGTGGGAGAATTAGTGGTGCAGGTAATACAGCAGTGGAGTGGGGTATATGACAGCCGACTCGCTGGGATGCATAACAAAGCAAACAGTTATGTTAGCATTTTAGTAGGTTTGACAGTGATGGTGGGAGAATTAGTGGTGCAGGTAATAGAGCAGTGGAGTGGGGTGAGTGACAGCCGACTCGCTCGGATGCATAACAAAGCAAACAGTTATGTTAGCATTTTAGTAGGTTTGACAGTGATGGTGGGAGAATTAGTGGTGCAGGTAATACAGCAGTGGAGTGGGGTATATGACAGCCGACTCGCTCGGATGCATAACAAAGCAAACAGTTACGTTAGCATTTTAGCAGGTTTGACAGTGATGGTGGGAGAATTAGTGGTGCAGGTAGTACAGCAGTGGAGTGGGGTATATGACAGCCGACTCGCTGGGATGCATAACACAGCAAACAGTTACGTTAGCATTTTAGCAGGTTTGACAGTGATGGTGGGAGAATTAGTGGTGCAGGTAATAGAGCAGTGGAGTGGGGTAAGTGACAGCCGACTCGCTCGGATGCATAACAAAGCAAACAGTTACGTTAGCATTTTAGTAGGTTTGACAGTGATGGTGGGAGAATTAGTGGTGCTGGTAATAGAGCAGTGGAGTGGGGTAAGTGACAGCCGACTCGCTCGGATGCATAACAAAGCAAACAGTTATGTTAGCATTTTAGTAGGTTTGACAGTGATGGTGGGAGAATTAGTGGTGCAGGTAATAGAGCAGTGGAGTGGGGTAAGTGACAGCCGACTCGCTGAGATGCATAACAAAGCAAACAGTTATGTTAGCATTTTAGTAGGTTTGACAGTGATGGTGGGAGAATTAGTGGTGCAGGTAATAAATAAGCAGTGGAGTGGGGTATATGACAGCCGACTCGCTGGGATGCATAACACAGCAAACAGTTACGTTAGCATTTTAGCAGGTTTGACAGTGATGGTGGGAGAATTAGTGGTGCAGGTAGTACAGCAGTGGAGTGGGGTATATGACAGCCGACTCGCTGGGATTCATAACACAGCAAACAGTTACGTTAGCATTTTAGCAGGTTTGACAGTGATGGTGGGAGAATTAGTGGTGCAGGTAGTACAGCAGTGGAGTGGGGTATATGACAGCCGACTCGCTGGGATGCATAACAAAGCAAACAGTTATGTTAGCATTTTAGTAGGTTTGACAGTGATGGTGGGAGAATTAGTGGTGCAGGTAATAGAGCAGTGGAGTGGGGTAAGTGACAGCCGACTCGCTGAGATGCATAACAAAGCAAACAGTTATGTTAGCATTTTAGTAGGTTTGACAGTGATGGTGGGAGAATTAGTGGTGCAGGTAATAAATAAGCAGTGGAGTGGGGTATATGACAGCCGACTCGCTGGGATGCATAACACAGCAAACAGTTACGTTAGCATTTTAGCAGGTTTGACAGTGATGGTGGGAGAATTAGTGGTGCAGGTAGTACAGCAGTGGAGTGGGGTATATGACAGCCGACTCGCTGGGATGCATAACACAGCAAACAGTTATGTTAGCATTTTAGCAGGTTTGACAGTGATGGTGGGAGAATTAGTGGTTCAGGTAGTACAGCAGTGGAGTGGGGTAAGTGACAGCCGACTCGCTGGGATGCATAACACAGCAAACAGTTATGTTAGCATTTTAGCAGGTTTGACAGTGATGGTGGGAGAATTAGTGGTGCAGGTAGTACAGCAGTGGATTGGGGTATATGACAGCCGACTCGCTGGGATGCATAACACAGCAAACAGTTACGTTAGCATTTTAGCAGGTTTGACAGTGATGGTGGGAGAATTAGTGGTGCAGGTAGTACAGCAGTGGAGTGGGGTATATGACAGCCGACTCGCTGGGATGCATAACACAGCAAACAGTTATGTTAGCATTTTAGCAGGTTTGACAGTGATGGTGGGAGAATTAGTGGTGCAGGTAGTACAGCAGTGGAGTGGGGTATATGGGGTATATGACAGCCGACTCGCTGGGATGCATAACACAGCAAACAGTTACGTTAGCATTTTAGCAGGTTTGACAGTGATGGTGGGAGAATTAGTGGTGCAGGTAGTACAGCAGTGGAGTGGGGTATATGACAGCCGACTCGCTGGGATGCATAACACAGCAAACAGTTATGTTAGCATTTTAGCAGATTTGACAGTGATGGTGGGAGAATTAGTGGTGCAGGTAGTACAGCAGTGGAGTGGGGTAAGTGACAGCCGACTCGCTGGGATGCATAACACAGCAAACAGTTACGTTAGCATTTTAGCAGGTTTGACAGTGATGGTGGGAGAATTAGTGGTGCAGTTAATTAATAAATAAGCAGTGGAGTGGGGTATATGACAGCCGACTCGCTGGGATGCATAACACAGCAAACAGTTACGTTAGCATTTTAGCAGGTTTGACAGTGATGGTGGGAGAATTAGTGGTGCAGGTAGTACAGCAGTGGAGTGGGGTATATGACAGCCGACTCGCTGGGATGCATAACACAGCAAACAGTTACGTTAGCATTTTAGCAGGTTTGACAGTGATGGTGGGAGAATTAGTGGTGCAGGTAGTACAGCAGTGGAGTGGGGTATATGACAGCCGACTCGCTGGGATGCATAACACAGCAAACAGTTACGTTAGCATTTTAGCAGGTTTGACAGTGATGGTGGGAGAATTAGTGGTGCAGGTAGTACAGCAGTGGAGTGGGGTAAGTGACAGCCGACTCGCTGGGATGCATAACACAGCAAACAGTTACGTTAGGATTTTAGCAGGTTTGACAGTGATGGTGGGAGAATTAGTGGTGCAGTTAATTAATAAATAAGCAGTGGAGTGGGGTATATGACAGCCGACTCGCTGGGATGCATAACACAGCAAACAGTTACGTTAGCATTTTAGCAGGTTTGACAGTGATGGTGGGAGAATTAGTGGTGCAGGTAATAGAGCAGTGGAGTGGGGTATATGGCAGCCGACTCGCTGGGATGCATAACACAGCAAACAGTTACGTTAGCATTTTAGCAGGTTTGACAGTGATGGTGGGAGAATTAGTGGTGCAGGTAATAGAGCAGTGGAGTGGGGTATATGACAGCCGACTCGCTGGGATGCATAACACAGCAAACAGTTACGTTAGCATTTTAGCAGGTTTGACAGTGATGGTGGGAGAATTAGTGGTGCAGGTAGTACAGCAGTGGAGTGGGGTATATGACAGCCGACTCGCTGGGATGCATAACACAGCAAACAGTTACGTTAGCATTTTAGCAGGTTTGACAGTGATGGTGGGAGAATTCGTGGTGCAGGTAATAGAGCAGTGGAGTGGGGTATATGACAGCCGACTTGCTGGGATGCATAACACAGCAAACAGTTACGTTAGCATTTTAGCAGGTTTGACAGTGATGGTGGGAGAATTAGTGGTGCAGGTAATAGAGCAGTGGAGTGGGGTATATGACAGCCGACTCGCTGGGATGCATAACACAGCAAACAGTTACGTTAGCATTTTAGCAGGTTTGACAGTGATGGTGGGAGAATTAGTGGTGCAGGTAATAGAGCAGTGGAGTGGGGTATATGACAGCCGACTCGCTAGGATGCATAACACAGCAAACAGTTACGTTAGCATTTTAGCAGGTTTGACAGTGATGGTGGGAGAATTAGTGGTGCAGGTAATAGAGCAGTGGAGTGGGGTATATGACAGCCGACTCGCTGGGATGCATAACATAGCAAACAGTTACGTTAGCATTTTAGCAGGTTTGACAGTGATGGTGGGAGAATTAGTGGTGCAGGTAATAGAGCAGTGGAGTGGGGTATATGACAGCCGACTCGCTGGGATGCATAACACAGCAAACAGTTACGTTAGCATTTTAGCAGGTTTGACAGTGATGGTGGGAGAATTAGTGGTGCAGGTAGTACAGCAGTGGAGTGGGGTATATGACAGCCGACTCGCTGGGATGCATAACACAGCAAACAGTTACGTTAGCATTTTAGCAGGTTTGACAGTGATGGTGGGAGAATTAGTGGTGCAGGTAGTACAGCAGTGGAGTGGGGTATATGACAGCCGACTCGCTGGGATGCATAACACAGCAAACAGTTACGTTAGCATTTTAGCAGGTTTGGCAGTGATGGTGGGAGAATTAGTGGTGCAGGTAGTACAGCAGTGGAGTGGGGTATATGACAGCCGACTCGCTGGGATGCATAACACAGCAAACAGTTACGTTAGCATTTTAGCAGGTTTGGCAGTGATGGTGGGAGAATTAGTGGTGCAGGTAGTACAGCAGTGGAGTGGGGTATATGACAGCCGACTCGCTGGGATGCATAACACAGCAAACAGTTACGTTAGCATTTTAGCAGGTTTGGCAGTGATGGTGGGAGAATTAGTGGTGCAGGTAGTACAGCAGTGGAGTGGGGTATATGACAGCCGACTCGCTGGGATGCATAACACAGCAAACAGTTACGTTAGCATTTTAGCAGGTTTGGCAGTAATTAGTGTATCAACCCAAAACAGTATTTTTTCAATACTAAGGATGCCTCATCCAAAGACAGGTTTGTTCTACAAATAGTAACGCTCAGAATTTAAACTATATGCATTATTACGAATGTATTTACAATCCAAAGAGCTACGATCCATTATCTGCAACAGCTGGAGTAGAATAAGTCAATGAACGTATGCAAGCATCTAATGTAACGAGTCATCCTTTCCATCCGGCTGTTATCCTCACTCACTTCTCATTTCTGCTCAAACTACACTTACAAAACTTTGACGGCCAGTAAATGTGTTATACAAATATTCAACTAAATCGTTTATTTAAAAACAATCATGCGTAAAACATAAAAGTTCACATGCACTTAAAACCTCCTTATACTCAGCTGTTAGTAATAACAATTTTCTCATAATTTTGTTTTAAAATATGTTTAAATATTCACTTAATTGTTTCAGAAAATTGTTTTAAAATTAGAAACAAATGAATATGATGATTGTAAAAGAAAAATAGATATTATTTAGAAAAAACCATGCACACAAGACGAGATATAAAAAGTAAGTAATCTAACACAAACTAGCACATACCCAACCCTTCTAGTTGCGGAAATAGTGGTGCATGAACTAAAAACGGGCCGAAATGATCAAAAAAGAAACAAAAAAAAAACAGAGAGAACAATGTTAGTGTACATGATATACAAGAATGTAAGATTAAGATTGCTAAATGATTGCATTATCATGCAAATGTATATTTTAAATGTCAGTTGAACATTTTTTTACAAAGAAAGATAATTTGCCGATATTCTATTTTTAAAATAGAACTGTCCACAACCTCAATATTAACTGTAAAAACCTTGTTTGTATCTGTTTGTAAAAACTGTTTAACTGTGTAGAAATTATGACCACCAAAAACCTATAACCCTTATAATAAAAAACCACTTACCATTTTTCTGTCTTTTAATTTTATTAAAATTGTTTGGATTTATTACATTACTAATTAATGCCATTGTTAACAATATTCATATTTTTGCACAGTGAAAGTCCAACTACAATATAAAAGAATTGTTTTTCTTGACCCAGTACAGTTCACAAATAGGATAAATCAGGTTTTAGTCTTTATTAAACTTAGGCACAGTAAATTAGACATAGTGGTAAACACGGGATAAATTTCCCTGAAAGTGGCGGCAGCAAGAATCACTGCAGCCACTGAGCAAACATTCTGAAAGTCCCCTGCTTTAATATTTGCATACAAAAAAACATCACAGCTTGAGCCGTTTAGAAATTTAAAACTCATCATGATGGTTTTATATAAAACGTTGTTAAAGAAAATGTTATTTTTTGAAAATAGATATAAAATCCATTTTAAAAATGTTACTAGTGAGAAATTATTATTTTTTGTAAAATCTAGTAACATTTAAATGTTGATTCATATTGTCCTGCATTTGATTAACCTTTTGAATAGCATTCACGTACCAGCAGGAGCATTCCTGTATATGTACGTTCTAACATTTTTCTCAGATTAGCATTCCTGTACTATTTGTTTTCCTGTGTATTGTGCTGTATTGGTTAAATATTTGCAACTATCTGGACAGTAAATACCACACAGAGTACATAGTAACTATTTTTTTATGTTCAAATCTATGGATTTTCCCATGTATTTACAGATCGTTTCAAAGTTTGAGCGGTATTTTACAATGAATAGGGAATTGTATAATGAAGAAATTCTTTTGTGTCCAAAGTCTATGGATTTTTCCTCATATTTACAGATCGTTAAGAAGTTTGTGTGGTATTTTACAATGAATAGGTATTGTACAAAAAAAAAAGATTAACAGATAATTTTTAACAGAGAAATTGTCAGTAAATATAAGGTAAAGTTTGGTTAACATGAAAAAAAAATATTAACAAATATTACATATATTACTATAATTTAAAAAATTAGAGAAAAATAAAGAAAAAAATTAGGAAAATGTAAACATTTTTTAAAAATATGTTGCTCCCGGGGGCCTTATCAGAGCAGGCACATGTTGCTACTCAAAGGGTTAATATTGTCCTATGCTGTTTTCATTGTTTTTCCAACCCGCAAAATTTATTTCATACTATTATTTTTTCCGTTTGTATTATACAATTTAAAGAGCCTAAAGGAATGTTCTACCTGCTACATCCACCTTGTTTACAATAAAAGTGAGTTTTTCCCTCTCAATGAGAACACACACACATGACAACCTGAAGTGATGTTGACTCTTTTAATATGAAGGAAAAAAAAGTGCATAACTACTTTGTTAAATATGACACCTGGTTCCCTTTTGTTAATTATATAATAGAAACATACCCAGAAATTTTCCGTGTCAACAACAAAGGACATACTAGAACAAATATAAGGTTTTTAAACACTAAAATATTAAAACAGCAGAATAAGTAAAGAACTCCAATATAAATCACATAAATGTTGACCACATAATCGAAAAGGTTTCTTTAAAACCACTGCCACCTAGTCAAGCTAGACATTGATGAGGATCGTTAGGGGTAATATAAAATGTTTTGTGTCAGGGTAGGTTTTCCTAAAGGAAACTTGCCATTTTTGTTTTGTATATCTTGAGCTTTTCCTATAGTTACACTTATGGTATTAACTTGGCAAACAAAAATCAGTACTTACTGATATTTGTTAGCAGACGCGTTTCACACTAGGTTAATGCATTGTTTAATGTTGTGAGTCACGGACTCTTGTCTGATTCGTGACTCACAGCATTGAACAATGGTCTGACCTAGTGGGAACACATCTGGTGAAAGCTATCAGTTTTTTTGCCAAGTTGATACTAAAAGTGTAATAACTTAAATGAGTTTGCCAAGTTCTTTATATATTTTGTTCACATAAAAATGTTTTTCTGATAGTCATGAACAACAAAATCCACAGAATTAAAAATTATTTCAGTGTATTGTCTAGGAGAGGGAAATGCTATAACTTTAACTCTGTAAAGTAACGTGTGTGTGAATAAAATAGGATGTTAAATACAACAGTCACAATTACACTGAAGAGATGATTTAGTAAATGGATTAGATTTCTCCCGAAATGAACAAAAACGTATTTATGTCCTGTGTGGATGTCAAACTAGCCTATTCAATAATTACCTTAACTTATATAAATCATTTATTCTCCAATTATTCTTCTTTGGCCTATAGTGTTTCAATTAATAAACAATTATAAACCCTGAGTACAAATATTATTATACACTTTGCTAGCACAGTTAGCATTATCAAAAGGTTGCAAATATAATTCTGATGAGTGTATTTGTAACCTTCTGATGATGGTAAGATGTTAGCGAAATGTACATAAATATTATGTAAATAATTGTAGCTAGGTTTACAATAGTTTATTAATTATAATTACGCTACTGTGTCTCTATTGGTTTTTGTTTTTCTATAGTGTTTTAAAGTAAAAAGACTATCATAGCCTTATGAGTAAAGATGAGACAGAGATGAGATGAGATGAGGGGTTATTGTAGTAATCAATCTAAGTGAAAAGGACATGAATCTCCCTGGCAAGTTATATAGGGAAATGTGAGTGATTGCTCGTACGAAACAAGGCCACATCTCTGGAACTGGAGGAGTTTACCCCTGTGTAGGGAGAAGGACAATCAATCTAAGTGAAAAGGACATGAAACTCCCTGGCCAGTTATATAGGGAAATGTGACTGCTTGTACGAAACAAGGCCACATCTCTGGAACTGAAGTAGTTTGCTCCTGTGTAAGGAGAAGGACAATCAACCTAAGTGAAAAGGACATGAATCTCCCTGGCCAGTTATATAGGGAAATGTGACTGCTCGTACGAAACAAGGTCACATCTCTGGAACTGAAGGAGTTAACCTTTGTGTAGGGAGAGGACAATCAATCTAAGTGAAAAGGACATGAAACTCCCTGGCCAGTTATATAGGGAAATGTGATTGCTCATACGAAACAAGGCCACATCTCTGGAACTGGAGGAGTTTACCCCTATGTAGGGAGAAGGACAATCAATCTAAGTGAAAAGGACATGAATCTCCCTGGCCAGTTATATAGGGAAATGTGATTGCTCGTACGAAACAAGGTCACATCTTTGGAACTGGAGGAGTTTACCCCTGTATAAGAGAATGGCGACTAAGGCCAACCATGCCCATGTCAGTAATTTGATCGACACAACCTAGGGTTAAAGAAGAAACAATGGATCCTAAATGTGACCGTGAGTAAGACAAGGTTGATCCTGAAACAGACGTCCTACTGGAGAGAGATGTCTACATTGTGCCAACCTTCCTTTTTTCAGCTATAGTAAATAATCTTATTACCAAATTATATTTGCAATGTTAAGATCAGAAGACTAAATGGAAGAGGCTGATACAATATTATAAACCTTTTGTATATAAAACAGATGCACTTTGATAAACAAATGTCAATTCCATTTCCTGACTAGTTAGATAGTAACTTATCAGCATTATCAAAAACTATAATTTCATTATACTAAAGAGGAACAAATACTATCTATTTTTCAAAAGTTTTAATGTTACTATAATCAGGAAAACTAGAAAAAAAGAGACTAGATACCCATTTATAAATAAATGGTAACCCAGATGAATATTGAGGTAAAGAGATTTACTTTAATAGTGCAACATTTTGGCAAATAGTCTGTTACCCTTATCAATAATTTAACGTTCAAATGTGTAATGAGAGGAGGCAAAGTATCAAATGAAAGTTGCTGAGAGAAAAGTTAGTAGAGATGTAGCTCAAAGGAAGTCTCAGTGAAGTGTAGGGGGTTTGATATTTTATTTCCTCACATCATACATTTGAGCGTTAAATTTTTGAAATGAAGAAAGTATATTAGGAATTTTGCCATAAACCAATTTACTTACATGTATTTTAGTTTCATGGCTGAAATGACTATACTCAAGTTGAGTATTTTATTATATTGTGTGTGTGTCCTTGTTATTTGTTAAGCGTCTATTGTATTATATTATTTCAATTAATTTATAGCAATTAATCAATTTTTATCAACAATAATTACTATTCGTATGTACAGGCCTGAAGGTGGTAACTAATATGTTATCAAAACGTTGCCACTAAATCAATAAATTACAATGGCTGATTCACAAACCAGTCATTTTATTTCTAAAAAATTGAATTATTTCTTTTGTTTTTCATATTTGTAATTAATTTTCATGAGACATTTACAGTACTTTGTAATGATATTAATATGTATAATAGAATGAAATAATCACCTTTCTAAAAACATCATGTTTCTTGTAACACTAATTGTTATTGAAATGTAACAAAGCTTTACGCCAGTTTAGTTAAAGCACACACATTATAAAAATATTTATCTAATAAGCAGTCTACCTAAACTACTCTAAATCTAACATGGCTGTCACATTAGCAAGTGCAATCTTATACTCAACACCTTGAGGTGAAATAAAGTAATGCTTCTATAACACAATAGCTCTATTTTTTCAGTTTCTTGTCACTGAAATAATTAAAATACCATTTATATTACAAACGGATATAACAATCCCAAATATACATTGACCTCTTAATGTGGTTAATTTATTCATAAAATTTTTTTATTAGTGAAACCTCTTATAAGAACATATATATATATATATATATATATTATTAAGACATATGTAATTACAAATAAAGTGGATTAAAAAAGAGAAGTTGATGTGACTTAAAGGTAAGCTATTTGCCTATCAACCTAAATAAAGTGGCACAACTCTGAATATTCATTTCTCTTGTTATGATTCCCACTACCTGAAGACAACATAAAAATTTAGCTATCAGATCTTTGAAGGTGAAATTCTGTGCTGGGTTTTAGGCTACAGAATTTACCATTGCCAGAGATTTATACCCATGGCTTTAAAATCCATGCAAGGATTCCATAAGTGAAATACAATAACCAGTATTTTTAGGACACCATCTTCATTTTTTCATAAATATAAAATCACATTTCATCTTACACTCAAAGAAAAGGAATATTGAACTTTAGAGAAGAAAACCTAACATGAACAATCTAAACAACACTCTATTGGTAAAACTAAATGTGTAACAGATATGATAAAGATCATGTTAGTAACTGTAACCAGGACCTGACTAAGCTTTCCAGTTGCCTCACTTGTAGAAACAGCCCTGGAAAAATCTGACATAATAATGATGTCTTTGAAGGGAAAAAATAAAACAAAAAAGGTACAGTAAATTATATAACAAAATGATGTTCTTCTTAGCAATCCCTCAGACTCCCTTTTTCTACAACAGTTTCTAGTATTATTTTAGAATTGCATTTTTCCTCAGTAAGGTAAGAATTCAAAAGATTTGTGAAAAAGAATAATTAATTGAATTTATAATACAGTTTTGGTTTTATGTTATGAGGATGTGGAGAGACTATAATCCATACTTCAATTTAAAATCATGTCCAGTAGTGTATGAGGGTTATGGTTGTTGTCCTCGGCCCAGGGAAAATGATTAACTGTTTTTATAAAATTCCTTTAAACTCCGACAACACTGCACTGTACAGGAATTCTTACAGTGAGTTCTTGAAAAGAACCATTCCTAATTACAGTACATTTACAGTGACAATTGGGCATTCCAAGACGTAGTTGGGTGCCAGTAGGACCAGGGCAGTCTTTGCAACTCGTTCTGTAATGGTCAGTTCTAAGCCTGGCAATGGTTGATGCAATGACTAGGGGATTTGGGTATTAACATTCTGAAGAAGACTGGGAGCAAATTCACACCTAAGGCAAACTGTTGAATTCCTCATAAATGCCTCGTAGTTTAAAAAACTACAAAAAGCTGTTGTAGCGAGTTCACAAAACGTTGAATTAAATATCTTCATAATTTGAACATTCAAAATTTAAAACATAATCAATGAACATTCAATTTAAGTGCAAGGTGTGGTATTTATAGGAGAAATCAAGTTGAAGGCTTGCAAGAAATAAAGATCTTAAAAGGAAACTAAATTTTTATTTTCAGGAACTACAATTCTACAAGAAATGCTGAGTCTAAAAGAGAACTTTGAAAGTTTGTTAAGAGCTCATCCCCTGCCACAACGATTCTCTCGCAGACATAAGCCATAGCTAACCTATTCAGGAAATCTAAATAAGTTCTATTTCCCAAAAAAATGTTCAACGCCACATGAAGTTACATACAATGACTTTCTTTATTTATATCCTTCAGATTACTGTCAATTTTATATAAAACTATCTTGGAAGTGTAATACTTGAAATCCCTTGAGATTTTAAAATTATTATGAAATTTGTTACAAAATACATTAGTTTAAAATAAACTTTTATCTGAACAGAAAAAGTATTTCCTGTGTCGATACAATAAACAAGTATTACTAACAAATTTTTTTAAAGTAAATTCCTACTTGGGTCAACAAAGAAAAATTTTATTTGAGTTACATTTATTAACTAATTACAATTTCAATTTTGTTTAAATAAAGTAACATAACCTATCCATTAAAACAGCTGTTCTACCACATAACCTATTACATAAAATCAATATTAAGGGCACAGTGGTACTATATATTGCAATAAAAATATTGGAAACAACCCCAATACCACAAAAATAACTGATAATACAAGTTACCTAAGATTAAATCCTTATGTAGGTTTCGATGATCATATCATCATCATCAGAGGGGTCTATGATAAAATTACAATCTAGAATACAATAATTTACAGACTAGACTGACCCTCTTATTTCTAATGGTCAGTCTAGTTTGTAACTTATACGAGAGTAGGGTGAAAAGTTCTCGGCTTGACCCAGAGATGGCATTCAAATCAATGAAATTTTATCTTTCCTGTCTAAGTGCACATGCCATTAGATCATATGATAAGCTTTAACTTGTTTGCTTGAGTAGTTTTTGTACAGGAATTTTTTGTAGTAGACGTCTCGTATTTTTTGTTAAAATTGATAAACTTGAATATCGTGTGGTGATAAAACTTTTTGTTTTGGATGGATTAACCCCTAAGGAAATTCATCAGAAGTTGACAAAAGTGTACAGGAAATCTGCTCCTTCAACGTCAACAATTAAAAAGTGGGCTGCTGAATTTAAACGTGGTTGCACGTCTAAAGTGGAAGATGGTCCACGTGATGGATGACCAAAAACTGCAACCACACCGGAAATTAACAAAAAATGCAAGATATCGTGTTGGACGAGAGGAGAGTAAAGGTGCATGAGATAGCTGATGCCATGGGGATATCAGAAGAAAAGGTGCGAAACACCTTACATGAAGAATTAGCGATGCAAAAGCTTTGCACAAGGTGGGTGTCGCATTTGCTGAATACGGATCAAAAGGAAATTCGCAAACAACATACACAGCAATGTTTGGACCGATTCAAGAAGGATCTGACTGATTTTGTGCAGCGATTTGTCACTAGGGATGAGACAGGGGTCCACCACTACATGCCCGAAACTAAACACCAGTCAAAACAGTGGGTTGAAGAGAAAAAAGAAAGCACAAAGTCGATCAGATCTGCTGAAAAGGTCATGATCAGTGTGTTTTGGAATACCAAAGGGATCTTGTTAATTGATTACCTTGAAAAAGGTAGAATAATTATGGGTAGATATTACTAATAACCTTCTTAACCAGCTGGACATAAAAATTCGCGAGAAGAAGCCTGGCTTGAAGAAGAAAAAGTCATCTTTCATCAAGACAACGCACCTACTAACAAAAGGGTGTTGGCGATGGGAAAATTGCGAGATTTGGCGTACAGTTCAATCGGCCATCACCCCTACTCCCCTGATTTGGCACCTCGGACTTCATCTCTTCCCAAACCTGAAAAAAATTGTTTCTGGAAAGCGCTTTGTGTCCAATGAAGACATTGAGATGCTCTTAAATGCTTATTTTACCAGTCTTCCAGACTCTCACTTCCGGGAAAGAATACTGATGTCGGAGAAAGACTAGACCAAGTGTGTTGAAGTCAAGGGAGATTATGTAGAAAAATAACAATGATCTTTCATTGTCAGACCGAGAACTTTTCACCCTACCTTAGTAGTTTCTAGATTTTATTATTATAATACAGCCCTTTGATGATGAAATGGACATCGAAATGTACATAAGGGTTTAATCTTAGGTAACTTTTATTAGGAGTTATTTCTTATTATTTCTGTGGTATTGGGGTTGTTTCCAATATTTGTATTGTAATAAAATCAGCTGTTTTATGAACTCATGTTATCACTTATTTTAAACCAAATGGGAGTTAATAATTATATTGCATACTTTGCCCCTTTTGTGAGCTTTTATAAAACTAAAATTAATTCATTGAATTTTAATGAATTAATATTTGAAAAAACCTGTATTAACATCAAGTTCCATCCACTGCAAGTTTACAAATATGTATTTGAACTTAAGCGGATGAATAAAAAGTAAAATAAAGATTGAAAATTAGAACAAGATATATATAGGGAGAGTGTGAACTAATAGAAGAAACTGAAGAAGAAAGTCTTGTACTAGAAACTATCTGAACAAGTTGTAAGTTGAAGTCTATATTTGCATAATGTAAAACAAATGTTTTTTTTCTTTAATACTGACATATTTAAAAAGTTAATAGCATAAAAACAAAAGAAAGTTATATTGGAAGTAAAAACTGACTTCTTATAGAGTAAAAGAGATATTTATGAACCCAACTCTAATAAAAAAAATTTTCTACATACCATACGTCACCTAGAGTAAAAGAGATATTTATGAACCCAACCCTAATAAAAATAATTTTCTATATACCATGTCACCTTCAAAACCTTTTCTGATATGAGTTACCAGTTTACTTTTATAAACTTGTTTAAAGAATGAAAGGCAATCTAACAAGCTAACTAATCTATACTACCACATCTAGGTCTAACACCAATAAAACACCTACTAAGTGCAGTATTACATTAATGTTTTAATCTTATTTAAAATTATATCGATATAAGAGTTAATACAAATTTTCAAAAAATCAATTGCTTTCTGTACATTAACTTTTCAATACTTCTGCTGAAAAAAGAACATAGAAGCAGTTGGACATAGAATCACAGAAACATGGAAAAAATTTAAACATTACATAAAACTCCTTTTACCTTCCCTCCAACTTCTACCATTTTTAACAACTCCATTTACCTTTCTTCTGACAGACTATTAATATCTAGTTTCAAATAATCAATATTTATACAAATCACATATAGTACTATATCATAAACTATAGATCTGTGACATTTGGATATTTTTTTTTGATTGACAAAGATCATTGTTTGATCAAAATATTTCAATAGTGTGATAAGTTTTTTTTATATGTGTATTTATTTATTTCCAAGAGATTGCAGTTTTGGACTATTGCCATTAGGGGTAAGTCTGTCAGTCTCCTATCTAGTCCTAAAATTTCTAAATAAGTTTTAAGCTCTACTAGAACTAACCTAAATATATATATATATATATATATATATATATGTACGAAGTTAATATATTACTACTGTAAGTAATTTTATCCACCATTAAGGGATTTACCCCCCATTAATTACTTACAATAGTAATATATTAACTTCATAAAGTCAGTGCAACGGAAAAACAATGGATAACGTAAAATATCAAGAATATATATATATATATATATATATATATATATATATTTAAAAAAATATATATAAATATATCTATATAATATATATAATATAATATAATATTATATATATATAACAACACAAAGGTCTACAAAACTTCTGTTTTGTAAAATGAATACTCTAATGGACAGAATAAAGACTTAATGCACATAAACCTGTTACCTTTTTAAGGGAAAACTGTGGAATTAAAGATTTTAACCGACTTTAAGTATTATTTCTCTATTTTAAATTATCAAAACCTCCTACCTCTAGCTCTACACTGTTTATACATGCTACAACACAGCAGCCCAACCAATTGACTGATTGTCTAGCTTTCTCTATGAAGGTGTTCTAAGGCTCTAAGATGTTTTAAAGTTTATTTTAGCTACAATATTTAAAGTTGTGGAATAAGAACGAACTGGGATTTGACCCAATTGTGTTAATGTTTCATGATTCATAAAATATACACATGTAACTAATATAATTGAAACAGAAGCAGTCATTTAAAACTATAATTTCATGTAATTTCAGCTTTCCTCGACTCACACCTTCAACCCTTAGTAAAGAACCTTCCATCACATACCCAGGACACCAATCATTTCATAGATCGATTTTCACAAATATCTGTACCTTTACCCCCGGAAACTATTTTGGTCACCATAGATGTCACCTCTCTCTATACCAACATCCCTCATGCACACGGCCTATCTGCCGAAATAGAGAATTGTCTAAACAAACGTCCAGACAAACCCTTTCCCACTACACCTTTTCTTGTGAACCTGACCAGGTTCATCCTCGAGAAGAACAACTTTCAGTTTGAGGGAAGGAACTACCTTCAAATAAAGGGAACAGCAATGGGCACTAGAATGGCCCCATCGTACGCAAATCTGTATATGGGATTGTTGGAAGAAAGTTTTCTAAAGACACAAACACACCAGCCATTATGTTGGTACAGATATATAGATGACATCTTCCTAATTTGGACAAAGGGTGCTTCAACACTTGAGGAATTTTTAGACAGCCTGACACAATTCTCCACACTTCAAATTACCTGGGAGAAATCTACATCAGCCGTCACCTTTTTGGATGTAGAGGTAACACTCCAGAATGTAAATATCAACACAGGAATTCACATCAAACCGACAAACCACCTACAATATCTCCATTTCGACAGCAACCACCCAATAAACATAAAACGATCCATTCCATACAGTCAGGCAATCAGGGGTAAGAGAATCTGTTCGAATGATAGGGAATTGGAAGATTTTAATAGAAAGATTTCAACAGCCTTCCAGAGAAGAGGATACCCAAAAAGACTCATTGAAAACCAAATTCATTCAGCACAATCCTCGGTTCACCCCAAACCACAAACAGAACAAAATAAACTGTCTTTAATAACAGACTACTATCCTGGTCTACATAAACTAAACAAGATATTGAGAGATGGCATCAAAATTCTTCAAGCTTCCGTCCACACCAAAAATCTTTTTACTGATCCACCTCAAATTTGGTACAAGCAACCTCCCAACTTGAAAAACATCCTAGTACATCCTAAACTACCAGACCCTGATGCAGAGAAACCACACAAACTTCCTCATGGCTCCTTCCCATGCAATAGACCTAGATGCAAGACGTGTCCAATACACCCCCCAGCAAATAGTTTCAAAAGCCAAATGACAAAAATGGTCTTCAAAATACAGGGTCATCATAATTGTACATCGAAAAATGTCATATACCAGCTACAATGTAAATTTTACTCAGCACAGTACACAGGCCTGACCACGGATGGTCTGAATATCAGATGGCCACAGACATGATGTTAAAATTATGAATATGGATAGGCCAACAGCTCAACATGCCGCGAGTCACATCACAACTTTTGATGACTGCTATACCACAAAAATAATTAAAGCACTCCCCCCTGATTGCAATCCCTCAGAACTGAGAAGATGGGAACTATCATACAAGTGGTATACCAAGTCCAGAGAATCCCCTAACCTCAACATCAGATAAATCCAATCACTTTTTTCCCTAATAGCCTCATCAGATAGTCTCCAATCACTTTTCCCCTGGCAGGCCTATATAAACTATAATCACTCATATGATCATGGAAACAATACATATATCTTTAATATGTGCATCTGTGACATCTGATTTCTACACAATCTGTGATTAGAACTTTTACTTTATTTTATTTCGTTCTCTCATATTTCTTTTTGTGTTTTCTCTGATTGACAAAGACCACTGTGTGGTTGAAATATATCATTCTTTAAGTGCTTTTATGTGTTTCTATTTCAAGACTACAGAGTGGACTCTTACCAAGGCAAGTCTGTCAGTCTCCTAGTCCAAAAAATCTATATATATATATATATATATATATATATATATATATATATATATATATATATATATATATATATATATATATGAAGTTAATATATTACTATTGTAAGTAATTTTATCCACCATTAAGTACAATGATTTTACCTTGTGTGATGAGGCACCTTTCGGTCACTTGATATATAAAATGTGTTTTTATAAATGTGGTATTTTTCTAGTGAGTCTAGTTCTATTGGGTTATTATTTATTTCAAGTATGGTTAGGTTATTTTCGTAATTTGTTATTTCATGTCTATATGATATTAGGTGTGCTGCAACATTTGATATTTTTGAATGCTCTGTAATGTTCTTCAAATCTTATTTTAAAAGATCTGCTTGTTTTCCTTATGTAAAATGTGTTACAGTTGTTACATGCAATTTTGTAAATTCCTGATAGGTTATGTTTTTCTGTATTTGTTTTGTGGTTTGTGTTAAGATATTTTATTATTTTGTTGTTTGGTTTGTATCTTGGAGTATAGTAATCTTTGTTGTATATATTTGTTAATTTTGTAATATTTTGTTATTGGTGTATTTATATTTAGGTAGATTTTTTTATTTTTATTATTTTGTGTTTAGGTTGTAGTGTTGTGTTGAGGTTAGGTTTTTTGTAAATTTATTGTATATGTTTTTTATAAGGCATTTGTTGTATCCATTTTCTATTGCTATTTTTGTAATGTTATCTAATTCTTCATTTAATTTTTGTTTGTTATCTTGTGTGTATTTTATTGCTTTATTTATGATGTTACTGTAAGTGTTAATTTTGTGTGTCCAGGGGTGGTTAGATTTGTAGTGTATTGTGGTGTTGTTGGAAGTAGGTTTTCTGTGTACTGTAGTTTCTATTTTATTGTTATTTATATTTAATGTAATGTCAAGATAGTTAATTATTCTGTTTGTTTCTGTTTCTGGACAATGTAATATATATATATATATATATATATATATATATATATATATATATATATATATATATATATATATATATATATATATAATGTTTTTTTGATGTTTGTAATTTTTTTTTAATTGACTTCATGCCTCACTAGCTTGAGAATATTTTGACTACAAATAGTAGTGCCAAAATAAAAAGAACTGAAACTGAATCAGCTGTAGTAGAATTACCGATATAGGATCATTTTAGTTGTTTCATGGGAGACTTCAAGAGATTTTGTTGCGACCGAAACCTGACTTCTCGTTCACAATAGATCCATCCAGCCACACTGCCTTAGACAACATTGCTTTCCTTCAAGAAACTTTTGGCAACCTCCTCATCTCCTCTCTTAGAATTAACTTTCCTTACCCAGCCCACGCCCCAGATCTTACACCACCTGACGCCTACATCTGGGGAATGAAGGAGATTTTCTGTGATAACTCACCAACCACCATCGTCAAGCTACAAGAAAAAATAACCATTTGTATAGGGAGCATGAAACAACCCCTCTTCACCAAAATGTTGCAAAACCTCCAAGAACGGTTCGATTGCTACTTCAAATTGTACAGAGGTCACATAGAACATTTTATACCAGAGTCTTAACTGATTTAGTTTCTTTTTACTGGTGTGAACTTCAGATTTTTTAAATTAAAAAATTTATATATACCATATTACAAACATGTTACAAAAACAAAATTTATTAATGAGTTAAAAGCAGAAATTGTAATTAGCTTAAAAATTTTAATAGCATTAACTAGATGTTAGTTATAACTACCAAATGTTATTCTCTAAATAAAAAGACAATACTTACTGTCAAAAGAAACAAACAGCTCTGGCATATCCTCAACAGAGACCATACTCCTATAATCTAGTTTTGGACCTGGGGCTTTGTTCGTAGCTGCATGCTGTTGACGAATAAAGGTTCCAACAGATGATCGCCTATATAAACAAGTAAGAGATAAAAAAGACAATAATGTAAGAACAATATTTTGATCAAATAGAAATTTAACTTGAGACATCTGTATTTAGGAAAATACATTTTATTTAAACCAAGATTAGATGAGGATACAGCCCCCAAATTCTGTTCACCTTATAATAATAGAAAATTTTAAAACAATTATATATATATATATATATATATATATATATATATATATACTGTATGGACAAAATAAACAGCACTGAAACCGCCTCATCTCTTTTAGAACAAACTTTCCTTACTCAGCCCACTCCCCTGATTTTACACCACCTGATGCCTATGTCTGGGGAAGTATGAGGGACAAGATTTTCCTTGATGACCCACTAAACACCTTCATCAAACTACAGGAGAAAATAGCCATATGAATAACGAGCATAGAACAACCCCTCTTCCCCAAAACGATGCAAAACGTTCAAGTATGGTACGAATGTTACCTCAAATTGAACGGTGGTCCTATAGAACATGGTTATACCTGAGTCTAACCGATTTAGCTTCTTTTTACTTGTATATGTTTGTAAAACTATGTAAATAAAATGAAATCTTACAACCGTTGCAGTACTGTTTATTTTGGCACAAATGTTGCAAGAAGTTATTATTCTCTATAATGTCCAACTTGGAAATACGCTTTCCTGGACAGGTAGATTTTTTATGATTTGTGGTGGGATGCTACTGTTTAAACATTAGCGTCATTATCCCACCCCTGTCTCTAATTATTCTAACTTTGCACGGGGATATACTGATTAATCTACAGGATGCCATCTATATTAGTCTCTTAACACAACTTTAGATAGTTGAGTTACTGGCGTGTGAAGTCTTCTTTATTCATATTAGATACGCACACACACAAATAAACATTCTTAAACAAATTAAAAAACTCAAACTATAATTAAATGCTACTTAACCAAGTGAATACATAAGGGCTTACCTGCTGACGCGTTTAGCCAGGCCTAAGTAAGCCCTTATGTATTCACTTAGTAAAAAATCATTTAATTATAGTTTAATCAGTGAATTCAAGATGATTATAACAAGCAACTTTAAAAACTTTAGTTGTGTGTAACAATAGTACACCCAGAACTTCATAAAGAGGGGTCTAGGACATCAACTCGGTTGTACTATTCCCCCAAATCAGTCAAGTTACGTCAATGCATACTCTATTTCACTTTAGGCTGCAAAGTCAATAACTGTGTACTTCTAAGGGATTTTTCTGAAGCTTTTATTATTGATGCTTTTAAATATTATTAACATATTAATTTTCTAATCCACTAATCCTCCTAATAATTCAGGCACACAAATAAAACTAAAAAGTGTATTAGTAATACTTATTTATTGGTCAATTTCAGTAGTTAAATTTGTGTTACTTTGTTGTGCCACTGATATGTAACTTAGCCAAATCAGGTGTATCTGACCTCTATAGGTAAAACTTGATTCATAATTGTGAGAATTAGATTCTTATTTTAAAGACAAAAAATTCTTTTTTTGCTATCTTGAAACCAAACTCATTAGCTTCCTATAACCATCTATTCAAGACCTTTTAAACTGGATTACAAACAACTATTAAATACAAATATTTATTAACAGTTTTTTATCTAAAAAATGTCTCCATTTTATTTAAATCTATCTTAAATTTTTATGAAAACTTATGTATTATGAAGACCAAATTATTTAAAATAATACAACTTTTCACAGACACACCAACACAACATACACCATGATTTTATGAAAGTAAACAACAAATAGAGGTTAAAGTAAAGTACACTTTATCTTTGTACAGAAGGAAAAATATTGTTTAAAAAATTAATCATTTCAAATACGTTCACAAAACCACAATTTTGAAAGCACAATTTCAATTACCACAAACTTTGACACCACAGTAAAAATTATTGATGTAAAACCAACTTGCAGTTTAAATCATGTGATTTAATTGCTTAAATTGGTTTAAAAAGAGAATGAAAATACTTTTTACAGTTCTATTTATTCGAGTACAGCCAAAAACATTTATAAACATATCCTTTTTACATTTATAAAGACTAAGGAAAACAGTTAAAATTTAGCGAATACAAGAAGCTATTAGAAGCAGCCACTAGGTCAACAAGCATACAAAAAGTGCAGTGGGAAATGACGTGAGCACATGGTTACACTCAACAATATCTCACTCAAAATCAACGAGTTCTTATAGATTTAAACTTAAAATTCTGGCTTTCTCCAAACGGTTTGTTGTGTACAATGATAACACAAAATGTGTGATATCTTCAAGGATTAGAAATGTTTATTATACTTCTGTGTGTGTCATGTTATTTTCATTGCAAGTTCTCCCTTAGATGTCAGAGTATATTTGTGATATCTTCAAGGATTAGAAATGTTTATTACACTTCTGTGTATGTCATGTTATTTTCATTGCAAGTTCTCCCTTAGATGTCAGAGTATATTTGTGATATCTTCAAGGATTAGAAATGTTTATTACACTTCTGTGTATGTCATGTTATTTTCATTGCAAGTTCTCCCTTAGACGTCAGAGTATATTTGTGATATCTTCAAGGATTAGAAATGTTTATTATACTTCTGTGTATGGCATGTTATTTTCATTGCAAGTTCTCCCTTAGATGTCAGAGTATATTTGTGATATCTTCAAGGATTAGAAATGTTTATTATACTTCTGTGTATGTCATGTTATTTTCATTGCAAGTTCTCCCTTAGATGTCAGAGTATATTTGTGATATCTTCAAGGATTAGAAATGTTTATTACACTTCTGTGTATGTCATGTTATTTTCATTGCAAGTTCTCCCTTAGATGTCAGAGTATATTTGTGATATCTTCAAGGATTAGAAATGTTTATTACACTTCTGTGTATGTCATGTTATTTTCATTGCAAGTTCTCCCTTAGATGTCAGAATATATTTGTGATATCTTCAAGGATTAGAAATGTTTATTATACTTCTGTGTATGTCATGTTATTTTCATTGCAAGTTCTCCCTTAGATGTCAGAGTATATTTGTGATATCTTCAAGGATTAGAAATGTTTATTATACTTCTGTGTATGTCATGTTATTTTCATTGCAAGTTCTCCCTTAGATGTCAGAGTATATTTGTGATATCTTCAAGGATTAGAAATGTTTATTACACTTCTGTGTATGTCATGTTATTTTCATTGCAAGTTCTCCCTTAGATGTCAGAGTATATTTGTGATATCTTCAAGGATTAGAAATGTTTATTATACTTCTGTGTATGTCATGTTATTTTCATTGCAAGTTCTCCCTTAGATGTAAGAGTATATTTGTGATATCTTCAAGGATTAGAAATGTTTATTATACTTCTGTGTATGTCATGTTATTTTCATTGCAAGTTCTCCCTTAGATGTCAGAGTATATTTGTGATATCTTCAAGGATTAGAAATGTTTATTACACTTCTGTGTATGTCATGTTATTTTCATTGCAAGTTCTCCCTTAGATGTCAGAGTATTAATAAACACTGTGGTACATTACATTAACAATTAATTAAAACTTGTCTAAGCTTCTGTGAAGACCACTGACATTTTAATGGAGTGGAATAAATTTTCAAAATTATATTAACTCGGCCAAATCCTTAAGAAGAAATAAAGCGAATGTGAAAAGCCCTTATTATATGGCCTTTTAATAAAAATTTATCAAGTTATGACCTTTTGAAGGAATTTGTTAACCCCTCCTTCAAAAGGTTGTTTTGATACTTCCTTTGAAAATGCAAGAACAATCAAGAAAATACTTAATGTTTTGTTCTAGCGTGAGAGTACAGATCATAATAGCACAGCTCTTCATTTATTTCCTCAAGTTTCATTCAAGATATTGTTACAAAAATGGTTGGAACGTTTTTTTGCCAGATGGATCCCAAAAACATTTGTCAGAAGCCCATAAATATCAGCGCCTAGCTGTACTGTTGTGATTTCTAAAAACCTAACAAAAACATGATATACTTTGCATTATGAAGATTACACATGGTGAAATTTGCCAATTATGAGGGAAAATTTCTGATTATGGAATGAGGGTAAAACAATTTCTCCAAAAAATGTCTACTTAAAATGTAGCAGAGATGTGTTACGCCCTCTCCCTTATATATATATATATATATATATATATATATATATATATATATATATATGAAGTTAATATATTACTATTGTAAGTAATTTTTCCACCATTAAGTGCAATAATTTTACCTTGAGTGATGAGGCACCTTTCGGTCACTTGACCATTGTCGAATCGTGATATTTTTCTGTTGTAGATGTTCGGTCCGTGATATTGGTATTTGTTGACGTTACGCGCACTTTCTCTTGATCTGTGTGTATGATGTTTCTATATAGTGTGTCTTCTGTATATGTTGTTTGTAGATTCATTAAATTGTTGTGTATGTTTTTATAAATGTGGTATTTTTCTAGTGAGTTTAGTTCTATTGGGTTGTTATTTATTTCAAGTATGGTTAGGTTATTTTCGTAATTTGTTATTTCGTGTTTATGGGGTATTAGGTGTGCTGCAACATTTGATACTTTAGAATTTTTGTTTTTGAATGCTCTATAATGTTCTTCAAATCTTATTTTAAATGTTCTGGTTGTTTTTCCTATGTAAAAAGCGTTACAGTTGTTGCATGTGATTTTATAAATTTCTGATAGGTTATGTTTTTCTGAATTTGTTTTGTGGTTTGTGTTATTAAGATATTTTATTATTTTGTTGTTGGGTTTGTATGTTGGAGTGTAGTATTCTTTGTTGTATATATTTGTTATTTTTTCTATTTCGTTATTGGTGTATTTATATTTTAGGTAGATTTTTTTATTTTTATTACTTTGTGTTTAGGTTGTAGTGTTGTGTTGAGGTTAGGTTTTTTTGTGAATTTATTGTATATATTTTTTATAATGTGTTTGTTGTATCCATTTTCTATTGCTATTTTTGTAATGTTATCTAATTCTTCATTTAATTTTTGTTTGTTATCCTGTGTGTATTTTATTGCTTTATTTATCATGTTACTGTAAGTGTTAATTTTGTGTGTCCAGGGGTGGTTAGATTTGTAGTGTATTGTGGTGTTGTTGGAAGTAGGTTTCCTGTATACTGTAGTTTCTATTTTATTATCATTTATATTTAAAGTAATGTCGAGGAAGTTGATTGTTCTATTTGTTTCTGTTTCAACGGTGAATTGTATGTTTTCGTTGTATGTATTTAGTTTGTTTAATATTATGATGTGTTCGTTGTGAATGGTAGGTTGGTATATTACAAGTATATCGTCTACATACCTTGTCCATAGTGAAATTCGACAATGGTCAAGTGACCGAAAGGTGCCTCATCACTCAAGGTAAAATTATTGCACTTAATGGTGGATAAAATTACTTACAATAGTAATATATTAACTTCATAAAGTCAGTGCAACGGAAAAACAATGGATAACGTTAAATATCAAGAATATATATATATATATATATATATATATATATATATATATATATATATATATATATATATATATATATAACTCATTAGAATATATACTCATTCTTAGTATTGTAACTCCTGAGGATGTTGGTAATGTAAACCAACGAAAAGCTTTGAGTTTATTATTCAATAAATTAAATATTCCTGTATTTGTGTATATTATTTGATCTTAAAAAAAAATATATACATATATATATATATATATATATATATATATATATATATATATATATATATAAATTTCTCAGAGATATAGCATAAAATAGTAACACAAATTAAGAATGATGGGTCTGGGTTTCCCTAACAAGGAGAAATGCAGAAAGAAATTACTGACACAGGAATTGAGCTGGTAAGCTTGTAAACCATACTATAGCTATTATGCAGAAAACAGTTTAAGAATATCTCTTTTGAATGTTATAATAAATTTTGTGTCCTTTCACTTTGTGTTTGTATTTAATCCCAAACTAAAGGTATGTTTCAGGAGAGGCCTTGCATTTGGAAACAATGTAACATGTCCCAACACATGGAAATGTTCCAACAGTTATATAGACAGCCAAAACATTTTGTGACATGCATGATATTTTTACAAAACTTTGTTAATAAATCAACTGCTATTATAACAAAATTCTTAGAGCTTGACTAATCACAAATCTAAACTAACTTCCAAATATTAGTTTCAAGAACACATTTCAGAGACAAAGTGACCATCCATTACAACTGACTGAAGGATGAATTTGTCACTGAAATGCATCAGTGTTGTTATCTAATATTCCTGAGTTAATCTACATGTGTTGTTAAATATTAAGTGCAAAATTGCACTTTATGCTGGAATAATTGTATACAGTTAACATATAACTTACATGCACGCACATATCCCCCCACACGAATTTTGGACTAGATAGGTGACTGACAGACTTACCTAGTGGCAATAGTCTAAAACTGCAATCTCTTGGAAATAAATAAATAGAAACTTATGAAAACAAGCTGCTTCTTCTTTTTTAATTGAAAAAGATCAATGTATAAGCAAAATATTTTAATAGTGTGATATTATGTGTGTGAGTGAAGTGTTATGAGTGTGATGTTTTATTTATTCCCAAGAGATTGTAGTTTTGGATTACTACCACTAGGTAAATCCGTCAGTCTGCTATATAGTCCAGAAATTCCTAAATAAGCTTTAAGCTCTACTAGAACTAACCTATATATATATATATATATATATATATATATATATATATATATATATATATATATATATATATATATAAACATTTATTACAGATATAAACATTTATAATGTCCGAACATCAAAACATTTTGTGATATAAAAAAAAGGTTTAAACATTTGCATGTAATTTTCAGCTCATGTAGCAAAAATATCAAGCGTCATTTTGTTACTATGTTAAAATTTTCACTCAATAACAGTTAACAGACTTTTCCTAAATTTTACATTATTATCAAGATTTGATAAATGAGTCAATTATATTTAATATTGTAACATTTCCACGCCATGAACATCAAACTGAACACATACAAAATTACACACAACATGTACAGGAAGGGAAAGGGGTGGAAAACACACATTACACTACAACTTACCCCACACTAGTGATGAGAGATGAAGGTGAAAAGCTGGCGAGACCTTGAGATTTGGTAGCATCCCCTGATGCAGGGGTGGGAGGCGTACTAGGAGTCTGTGTAGTGGGAGGGAAAGGGAACCGGCCACTTTCTTCGCTAGGCGTTTTCATGAACAACCCAGAACTGAAGTCAGTGACCATATTAATTGGAGAACTGTGTGAAGAAGGTTAGGAGGTAATCATAAAATGTAGGACGGAATGAAAAGGGAAAACAGAAAAACAAGCATAGCATTAACTCAGCCTATGTTAATAAGCTTCGCTTAAAACTATTATTAGTACAGATTAATTCTGAAGATAAGTTTCTACCACCAATACATTATTAGCTTAAAGTTAAAAAAATAAATTATAATTAAATTAGATTTACTGTAGAAAATGTAGCATCTGAAGTTAACAAAAATACTATAGATAAACAAGTTTTGTTAATTTTTCAATAACTCTCTAGTAAAAAAATTTTGTCTTATAATATTGCATACTTATGACACAATTATAAGTTTGAGATTTGTAGACAAAATACTGATAATTTTATCCTAACCTGCAACTACAATTTCCATTTTCAACTTAGGACTGGGCCAACAGAAAGCCCTCACTGTAACCATCTTCTAGCAAACTGTTTCCATCTCACATGCGCATGCGCTCTTAATGGAATAGGCCTATTTCAGATATGGGAATTTTTATAAGTGACTTCATGACCGACACTTAGCAACTACAATTTCCATTTCCAACTTAGGACTGGGCCAACACTGTAACCATCTTCTAGCAAACTGTTTCCATCTCACATGCGCATGCGCTCTTAATGGAATAGGCCTATTTCAGATATGGGAATTTTTATAAGTGACTTCATGACCGACACTTAGCAACTACAATTTGCTGTTAGTTTCAGTAGGTGGCACTATCTACAGCAAATTTCAAAAACACTATCCACAACATTAAGTAAAAAGAACCAAGTATTCCTCCAGAAAGCAGTTTTGTTTCACTGATTATTATATCCTTGGAAGGACAGGAAAAAGAATGTGAGCGATCAGGGATATAGAGGGGGTCAAGGAGTAGCACATCTGGAATAGGCCTATTCCAACATGAGAAGTGTCTAATCATCACACTCTTAGATAGGTGAGGCCTTAGGAATTGTTCCTAGTACTTGCATGAGCAGACCTACTCTCTACTGGGGTCATGGAGAAGAATTTAACCTGTGAAATTAACAGATGTAAGCATTTCATAATGTATACACTTGCTTATAGTGGGTCGTTCCTCTTAATCTGTCAATGTTTTTAAGGGGTTATTTAACTACTCTTAAAGAATAATGTTGGAAAAAACATTTGTCAGAGCCAAGTTCGAAAAAGTATTTTAGTGTAGTTCTGGTTACCGAAATCTTGTCAACATGATTCTGTCAAAACATATTCGTAAAAGTAAAGAATTGAAGTTTAAAAATGTAACCTCAATAATTCATTCTACATTGATTGATATGAAACCTTTGCAAGTTTCAGAAAAATATTTCAAGAATTTTTAGGAAATTTTCAACTAAACAGGTGTATTTCACGTTCACTATGAAGCAGATGTAAGAAAACACCATTAAGGCTGAAAACTATAACTGGAAATCCTGTAGAGAATTTAGCAGAAGGCAATTTACTTTTAAAGACCACTGCCTTGTAGAGAGTTCATCCAGTTGGAGAAGGAGTGAACAATAGCGCTACTGCACCCAGCAAGCAACTATTTTATTACATTAGACCTCATATAATATGCTATCATTTAGAATTCCTACTATCTATAATACACTAAAGTCCAAATTTTTATTTTCTATTAAACATTTTATTGACTATAACAATTATTACTTACAATTGTCAGAAGGGAAATACCATTGAGAAAAAACTAAGAAACAACAAAATAAAGAACACAAAAACATAGGGATAGAAAGATAAAAAGTAAATGTTTTCAATTAAGAAAGAAATGTTATACATTTTAGGAAAATTTTTAAATGCAGAAAAATAGTTGATGTTTTACCCAGATCTAAGCATACCGCCCGCATCTTTATCGTCTAATTTTATATAATTACAATAGTGTCTTTAATCAGCCTTTAAGTAGAAAACATTATTATTTGTAAAATTTTGAATAATATTATACTTATTACCTTTCTCTGACTTTTTTCTCAGTTCTTTGAGCTAAATGTGTAAAATTCATGCAATTGTCAATTGTATTATCATAAACTTCAGTGATGTATAAAACTACAAAAAAATTACAAGTAAAATGAAAATATAGTTACATCTCATATATACTACATAGAAACCATTGAATAGGAACCTCATTGTAAACATCACCAGAAGTACTAACAAAACTTTAAAAGATTTTATGAATTTAACTGATAGTGAATTAAGGGGAAAATTAACTGTTTCAAACCCTTTATTACAACATCTGTCTAGGAAAAGTCTAGGAAAAGCAGAACAAATGCAATCAGCATTGTTACTTACAAAGCTAAAATATAAAATATATCTATAAAATCATTTAGAAAATAGCTGTATGCAGAAAAACACTTATAGTTTACTTAGTGCCTTCAACTTTAATCCACAAATAATTTTTTACTTAAAACAAAAATTTTGTTTTTTTTTAATTGTGTGTATTCTTCTGGTTATGGATGAAAGTTCTCTACCTTGTTTATAATTTGTATTTTGGATACTTCAGTAGTTTCTTTTGCTTGAAAAATCAATAGTAACCATAATGAGCCACATCTTTTGAAGTGATGTAATATGTCTGACCAGAGAATCCTGGATTAGATTTCATGATTCAACTCTTTATTCGTGTGATCACAAAATCCCATTAGCTCCAAGGATATAATTCTATTACTCCTACTAATGATTCCCACTACCAACATGTTGTTTTATCCCAACAATTCAAACACATACCCAGATTAAAGAAACAAGGCTGTGCATTAATCAACAGACCCCAAAAGTTATACAGAAAAGTAAAAACAAGTGACTGTACCTTGAGAAAACTTTAGAGAACATACTCGATGAATGAGAAGGGTGTGAAGACTCTGCTGATGATGGAACAGAAGGTTCCTTTTCTTCTTTATCTCCTGTGAATCCTTCCATCCAGGCGAGAGGGTATGACAATCTTTTTAACATCTAGAAATTAAGAGAAAAAACAATTATTGATAAATATTATATATAAAAGTTATTATTATTGAAGTTTCTTGATGTAATCATCTTGAATTCAGTGATTAAACTAATTTTACACTACTTAACTAAGTGAATATGTAATTGCTTACTTGCTGAAGCGTTTCAAAACGATCATTCCTTTTACGAAGCTAAGCCTCTACTAGCGGCTTTTGGCTCTTTACAAACGGTATGACAGGGTTGGATTTATGACATTGGGTGAAGTGTCTGCGTCTTTTGTGATGTATTGGAAAAGACTATTGGCTTCAAAGTGTGTGTAGTCATTAAGTATATTTTCCCTGTCTGTTGCGTAGTGTTTGTAGATTTCATATTTTTCTAAGGTTGTTAGTTTTTTACTCTGTTTTAATGTGTGTAGAATATTTAAATTAGTGTGTATGTCCGTATGTGTGTGTTGGGTGTTATTTAGGTGTTTTGCGTAGCTGGATTTAGGGTTTGTTTGGGTAATGTGTTCATCGAAGCGTGTGTAGAATGACCTCTCGGTTTGACCGATGTAATAGTTGGGACAATCGTTGCAAGTTAATTTGTAAATACCTGAGAGTTTGTATATGTCATATGTTTTCTTAGCGTGTTTGTTGTTTTGTAGGATATTTGGTAATGGAGTTTTTTGAATGTGGAGGCTATTTTATCAAAATTACGTATTCACTTAGTTAAGTAGTGTAAATTAGTCATTATTATTACTTGTAAATATTTTCCCCCACCATTAAGTGCAATAATTATGCTTGACAATGGTCAAGTGACCGAAAGGTGCCTCATCACATAAGATAACGCCACATAGATAACTGACAATTAATTATCATCGTGTCTACATTTGTTCTAATACAGTATTTAATTTAATTATTTATTTCCGATTAAGTACTGACTGTTTATTTCCTACAGAGATAACACTTCAACATATAAAGCAAGTGTAATTAAATCACAAGAAAACTATCACATGTCTAAATAAACGTCATTCAACAGTAATATCGGTTATCTTGATTGCCTAATGACAGCCCGTAGCCTGTGCCCTGTGATGTCACAACTCGCAATCCTTGTTTTCTAGGTGGTGGTGGCTATGCACACTACAAAAAATGTTAAAACCTTCATTACATAATAAAAATCTTACTTTTAATGCAGCATCCTTTTATCCTTCTCCACAAAACAATTTTAATAGAAAACTATAAAACTAAAACACTTATACACTTGTCAACAAAATTTATGAATTAATGATGCAATTTATTAAAAACTATATTTTTCCTCTTACTGTATTTAGGCTAAATACTGTACATAGTAGGCTTACGTAAAAATAAAAGAAAATCAATTAGGCTTGAAAAAATCTAGCATTGACTTTTGTTTTAAAAGGTTAGTTTTACTTGCTTGTGTTTTAGTTATTGTTTTTCGTAGTAACAAATGGTGACGCATTTCCGGGCTGTTAATACGTACCGCGAAATCTTCTAACTTACAAATTTTCATTAAAGCCTCGCCAAATGTTTTTATTTTGTTTTCTACGACTGGTCCGTCTTCAATTTCTTACTTTTCTTCTATTTGCGCATGTTTTTTGCCTTTTAGAATGAAGCGGTCTCTCGCCTTTCAATATGTCAATCAATATGTCTGGCCGTGGATGTTTGTAAACCATTCATTGCGTTATCTTGAAGGCACCGAGTGCTGACACGTAGAATATCGTAAATTATGGATGTTTGTATACCATTGCGTTATCTTGTGCATAACAGCAATCCTTAACGTTGTTACAGAGTTCTCAGAAATAAATACGATCCGTTACAATTAAGCAGACCTATCTGTGAATTTTGTTATGGTAAAAAAATATATTATAAACTGTATTTTATCTAAACGGAAGTCATTGTAACTTTATATTTTACAGCATGTATATGATCAGATTTTCCGGCTTATGCAGAACGTAGTAAATACGTATCACTCATCCTTTTGCTTATTCCGCTTCCGTGTTAGACAGTTTCCGGCTTATGAAGGTTATTAACCAGGTAAATTAAATAGGCGACAATCGGGACTTTTAAAGTTTTCCGCGATAGATGGAATTCCGTCTATATATATATATATATATATATATATATATATATATATATATATATGAAGTTAATAAATTACCAATTTTGAGTAATTTTATCCACCATTAAGTGCAATAATTTTACCTTGAGTGATGAGGCACCTTTCGGTCTTTGACCATTGTCGAATCACTGATTGTTCTCTGCTGTGGATGCTATGTCCGTGAAGCCGGTGTTTGTAGAAGTTACGCGCACTATTTCTTGATCTGTGTGTATGTCTTCTGTATATGTTGTTTGTAAATTCATTAAGTTGTTGTGTATGTTTTTATAAATGTGGTATTTTTCTAGTGAGTTTAGTTCTATTGGGTTGTTATTTATTTCCAGTATGGTTAGGTTATTTTCGTAATTTGTAATTTCGTGTTTATGGGAAATTAGGTGTGCTGCAACATTTGATACTTTAGTATTTTTATTTTTGAATGCTCTATAATGTTCTTCAAATCTTATTTTAAACGTTCTGGATGTTTTTCCTATGTAAAAGGCGTTACAGTTGTTGCAAGTGATTTTGTAGATTCCTGATAGGTTATGATTTTCTGAATTTGTTATGTGGTTTTTGTTACTAAGATATTTTATTATTTTGTTGTTTGGTTTGTAAGTTGGAGTGTAATATTCTTTGTTGTATATATTCGTTATTTTTTCTATTTTGTTATTGGTATATTTATATTTTAGGTAGATTTTTTTATTTTTATTGTTTTCGTGTTCCAGTTGTAGTGTTGTGTTGAGGTTAGGTTTTTTTGTGAATTTATTGTATATATTTTTTATAATGTGTTTGTTGTATCCATTTTCTATTGCTATTTTTGTAATGTTATCTAATTCTTCATTTAATTTTTGTTTGTTATCCTGTGTGTATTTTATTGCTTTATTTATCATGTTACTGTAAGTGTTAATTTTGTGTGTCCAGGGGTGGTTAGATTTGTAGTGTATTGTGGTGTTGTTGGAAGTAGGTTTCCTGTATACTGTAGTTTCTATTTTATTATCATTTATATTTAAAGTAATGTCGAGGAAGTTGATTGTTCTATTTATTTCTGTTTCAACGGTGAATTGTATGTTTTCGTTGTATGTATTTAGTTTGTTTAATATTATGAGGTGTTCGTTGTGAGTGGTAGGTTGGTATATTACAAGTATATCGTCTACATATCTTGTCCATAGTAAGATATTGTGTGTGTTTATTATAGGTTTAATTATTATTTGTTCAAAGTGTTGTAAATATATTTCTGACATGACAGATGAAATGGGTGAACCCATGGGGAGACCTGTTGTTTGTTTATAATATTTATTGTTAAATTGGAAGTAATTTTGGTTACATATGTGTTTGGTTAGCGTAATGATACTATCTATTATGTTACTTTTTTCGTTATTGTGTATCAGTTTGTTTTTTATTATTTCTATGGTTTCTTCTATTGGGATACTAGGGTACATGTTAGTTATGTCATAACTTATTATTTTTGTGTTGCTGTTTGTTTTTATCGTTTTTATTTTATTAATTAATTCGTATCCATTTTTTATATTGTATGTGTTGTTGATGTGTATTTTAGACCTTAGGATTTTGTCTAGGATTTTTGCGATTATGTAAGATGGTGCTGTTGTGAAATTTATTAGTGGTCTAAATGGTGTGTTTGGTTTATGGATTTTAGGTATTCCTGATAATACGGGTGCGCATGGTTTAAATGGGTATAATCTTGTGTGGTATTTTAATTTATTGTTATAGTTTAGGGTGTTACGGTGAGTGACTATTAAGTTTTTACATACACACAGATCAAGAAATAGTGCGCGTAACTTCTACAAACACCGGCTTCACGGACATAGCATCCACAGCAGAGAACAATCAGTGATTCGACAATGGTCAAAGACCGAAAGGTGCCTCATCACTCAAGGTAAAATTATTGCACTTAATGGTGGATAAAATTACTCAAAATTGGTAATTTATTAACTTCATAAAGTCAGTGCAACGGAAAAACAATGGATAATATTAAATATCAGGAATATATATATATATATATATATATAAAGAGGACAATGTGTAGCTAGGGTCTTTCATATCAGTCTCTAAGGCAGGAACAGCGTGACCTGTTTTTGTAGTTGGTTCTATTTAGATGTATGAAAAAACACTAACCAGTTCTGTAGGCAAGACAATAGTTTAGGTGATCCCTTTCAAGAGAGTACCATTAAGGTTTTGAGAGTGGAGTTATTCCGAAATGTGCCAACAAACAATAATATTTTACTTCTGTCAAGAAAGACAGAAAAATGTACTCAAGTATATAAAAATATTCTCAGCAGAAGTGAAGATGAGTATATTAAGAATTTAAATGGATATTTAATTTAAAAATTTGCGTTGCTATTGGGTATTTTTTTAAAAATTGTTTAATACTACCAAATATTCCTGGATATTTATACCAGAGGATAACGTGTGTATATATTGTAACACTCTTAAAAATAAGGTGTTACATATAAATTCATTTATATATTTGATTTTTATTTAATAATTGTATCGTCCGAATATAAAAGAAAATTTTTGTTCTCTTTGTACGATTGTAATTCATTGTGAAGTTAGCATAGATGGTAGCACCCCTAGCGGGTAAAAATGTAAAATATCGTACGAGTTGGTAGCTTAACTTTAAAAAAAACTCACATCACCTCATGTGACGTAACATGGTCTGATATCGCATGATCTGACGGACCAATCAAAATATTCGAAATAATAATCGAGGGTGGGAAAGTTCCGCTGACTTGTACCTTCAGTAGGCCCACTTCTCCAAAAGTCTTTGAACGAGACGGACGTATGCACTTTAGGACGCAACTTAGAAATTTATAAGCTTCCAGTATTCAAAATTTAAGATGTCAAGGCCGGTACCGAATTTTATTAACGCAACCAAAGAAGAAGTCAGAAGCGATAATTTATGTTTTTCAAACGAGTAAATGTTTATATAATTTTTGTTTAAGTGCGCGGATTTGCAAGAGCGATGTGTTAAGTGTTTAGTGATTCCGAAAGCCATGGGCAATCTTTAATATGTTTTAAAGTGTTTTATGTGCACAACCAGGTACGTTTTAGCTATAAAGAAAATGTATTTTAATGTTAACTAAGTTGAATTTTAAATGATAAACGGTTAACACATGAACGGTAGAAATTGTCCTTCGAATATTCATTTCTAAAAATTCAATTGAAAATATTAAGTTACTATCTTGTCGATATGTATAAATTTTAAAGTTCAATAAGTAATTCAAATGTATGGAATAACCAGCAGTAATTAAAATTAAATTACTCGACACATTGCTGTCTTTTGTTCTATTGTAATTGTAACTGATTAATAAATTGTATAACATTGTATTTTAAAACTTTATATTTTCATTTCCCAAGTAACCTAGTCCGTTACAAATGCGCAACTCTGCTTATTTAAATTACTGCTGGTTTAATTTTTAACTGCTTGTTTTTGTTGTTCTCTAAAATGTAATACTCGTACTCTGGTGTTTTCTAAAAATGTAATTATTGAAAAGTGAATGATAATTGCTGCTTAATTTAAATTAATTAAAATTTAAATAATGATTACTGCTAACGAATTCCAAGGATTAATGCCATTCATGTGTTAATTATTTAAGTTGTGCAGCCCTCCTTAAAAATACTCGTCAGTGTTTAGTAAAGTTATTTTCAAATAAATAAAGTGTCTAGCGATTTAAAAATAAAGAAGTTAGTAAAAGACGAGTTAATTTTCGAACAAAAAAATTATAAATGTAAAGTTTAAAACGGACAGTACAGTATATGTAATAAGAAAGATAGCCAAAGACAAAAATTTGTAAAGCCGATCCTGTTAATTTAATGTATTGGATAAGTAAAGTTTCTCAGAGAAATTCAAAGTAAATGTTTAAAAATCATTTTAAGTTAAAGAAGGAAACAAAATTGTTATGGTACTTACAATAAAAATTGAATTAAGTAGTCAAATAAATTAATTCTTGTAAAGTCAAATAAAATTCAAATAAGTTGTAATGTTTTATTGGACAATGGAGTTTCAATAAATATAATAAAAAAGAATTGTTTTTAAACACTGTCAAAATTAAAGTAAGTTAAATAAAAAAAAATATTTTTTTTTATGTCAAGTAAAGTTTTTAATAGCAGAATAGTTAGAATGTAAAATGTCAGACGACCTAAATGATTTTTTAAAAAGGATGTAAATTTTGAAAGAAGATTTAATAATAATAATTTGAATAAAGTCTTTTTTTTTGTTGTGAACAATTAGCTGTATGTAATTCCTAAATTAAAGTATGGGATTTAATTTAAGAATAAAGTTAGTGAATTTTCAAAGTATGGGATTTGAAATTCAGAAAGGGTTAAGATGTACTGAAGATGTATAAGATAACAAAGATGTTATAAGACAATGGTACAGGCTTAAAATTTTGCCAAGTGAGTGTAAAAATTGTATAGACAAATGTGTCGTGAAACAATGAACTCAGGGGCAAATATGGTAATTAGGTGGCTTACAGGAAGTGAGCAGGTTTATACAGCTAGATTAGAGGTTAGGATTGTTCACATAATGTAAGACAAATTCAAATAAAATTTAAGTAAAAGATATTTCAAAGAACTCTTGTAATTTTAATCTTAAACCAAAATGTGAAGTAGCATTAAATAGTATAAAAAACGATGTATGGTTAATAATTTAAACTCAAAGGAATATTAAAGTAAATTGGCTATAAAATATGAAGGTCTATATAAAATATTGTAAATTTTTTTAATCCTGTGTCTGTACTGATCCAACAAAGTAATAACCTCAATAATATAAGAAGAGCTCATATAAGTCAATTAAAATTGAAACAGGGACGTACTGAAAGATAAATTCCTTATAAAAAGGAAAGGGGTAGGAAAAATGTCATAGGGTATACAAGTAAAGGTATATACGATTATATGCAATTGCATACACAACACGACAACAATATATATGTCATGCCCGCATGGTATATAGCCCACACAAATACACGAGGCTGACTGACTTATAGCTTCTATTACATTTAACACAACACGATTCCAATACGACTAGGAATCCAGACTTTACACGACAGACTGACCAAATTGTGTACAATCTAAATATACCACTTGAGTATGCGTTTACGAGCAAGAGTTACTATTGATTATCCTTTGTGCAAATGTAAAAAAAAAGGAAAAAGAATTTTAAGGTATGGGACTTAAAATTTCAAGATTTACAAATGTTCGGAAATGTAAAAGATGTAAGTTAAAGGTAAGGTTAGAGTGAAGAAGGAATTTTAAGGTATGGGACTTAAATTTTCAAAAGTTAACAAATTCATAACATACGCCGTACAAAGTTGTAATATAATAACATAAGGTTGTTAAAACAATGAAGTGCTAACGAAACCTAAGAATATTAGTTTATAGATATGGACTTGAAATTCGAGGTTTGTGAAGTGTGTAAAACGAGTTTGCAAAATAATATTGTAAATATGGTTAGTCAACGGTAGGCCCGTGAGAGCTTACGTGAGAAGCGGATGTACATCCGTAGGGGGAATCGCGAACATTCCATAGTGGAGACTGTAGGTAAACAAAAACATCCGTTATTGAATAGATTGTTTACACCTTTACTGTAGTACGTTAGAGCTCTATATAGTGTAAGTTTTCTTCAATTGTAAAAGGGGACTGCACACACTCATGTATAAAATGTTGAAGTAGAAATAAGATGTAATGTCGAACAAAAATTTTCTTTTCAGGTCGACAAGAGAAAATGTAACACTCTTAAAAATAAGGTGTTACATATAAATTCATTTATATATTTGATTTTTATTTAATAATTGTATCGTCCGAATATAAAAGAAAATTTTTGTTCTCTTTGTACGATTGTAATTCATTGTGAAGTTAGCATAGATGGTAGCACCCCTAGCGGGTAAAAATGTAAAATATCGTACGAGTTGGTAGCTTAACTTTAAAAAAAACTCACATCACCTCATGTGACGTAACATGGTCTGATATCGCATGATCTGACGGACCAATCAAAATATTCGAAATAATAATCGAGGGTGGGAAAGTTCCGCTGACTTGTACCTTCAGTAGGCCCACTTCTCCAAAAGTCTTTGAACGAGACGGACGTATGCACTTTAGGACGCAACTTAGAAATTTATAAGCTTCCAGTATTCAAAATTTAAGATGTCAAGGCCGGTACCGAATTTTATTAACGCAACCAAAGAAGAAGTCAGAAGCGATAATTTATGTTTTTCAAACGAGTAAATGTTTATATAATTTTTGTTTAAGTGCGCGGATTTGCAAGAGCGATGTGTTAAGTGTTTAGTGATTCCGAAAGCCATGGGCAATCTTTAATATGTTTTAAAGTGTTTTATGTGCACAACCAGGTACGTTTTAGCTATAAAGAAAATGTATTTTAATGTTAACTAAGTTGAATTTTAAATGATAAACGGTTAACACATGAACGGTAGAAATTGTCCTTCGAATATTCATTTCTAAAAATTCAATTGAAAATATTAAGTTACTATCTTGTCGATATGTATAAATTTTAAAGTTCAATAAGTAATTCAAATGTATGGAATAACCAGCAGTAATTAAAATTAAATTACTCGACACATTGCTGTCTTTTGTTCTATTGTAATTGTAACTGATTAATAAATTGTATAACATTGTATTTTAAAACTTTATATTTTCATTTCCCAAGTAACCTAGTCCGTTACAATATAAACTACTGATAAACTAGTTTGTATACATTTTATTGATAAAGCTTGTGAATAAAATGCTACTCATTACACTCAGGTTATTATACTTAAACAAACATAATTTAAAAGACATTCCAACAATACTACAAATTGCATAAAATTAAATGATAAACTCAGCAACACACCCTACTATTTATATTAATTAGTATACCTTATTCTTTTTGCTCTCATGTTTGTCGTCCTCATCTTTCTTCTCTCTTAATGGAACAAGCTCCTCTTCCCCTTCTTTATTATCATCTAGACTGAACGACACGGAAGATGTTTTCTTCCTTCTTTCCAATACATCGTCTCCTTCAGGCAATAACGGATGTATCGTTACAGGTGGTGCAAAGTCATCACTAAGTAATATGTCAGCATCTGAGTATACTTTTTTACTAGGTTGAACGATAGGTATTGGTGGCGGTGGTGGGTCCCTGATATCTATGCCCGAATCGTGACAAGACAACTTAACAAGCAGTCCTTCGCTGCCCCTTCTGTTTTCTTCGACTACTGGAAAAGAACCAAAATTTAACTTAAATAATACAATTATAAATTTTAAAATAAATACATATAGCTAGGATGAGAATGAAATTACAAAACCATTAAATAAAGTTCTTTTTTGTTAGAAAAAAAACTGGCAAATTGAAAAGAGTGAAGATAGAAATCAATAATAAATTACTCAGTGGGATTAATTAGTAAAACCTGAAAAGTGGAATTTCTAGGTTTAATTTTTTTTTAGTATCTAATTCTATGACAACTAAATACAAGACCTAATTTCACAATAAATAATACTCCATTAAGCTAGGGAAAGTAAACTTAATAGAGTTCTTTGTGTTATTTTTACAGATCTTGAAAAGTTTACTTTTAACCTTTACAGTTGCAAAACCGATAAAGTATTTATTTGGGTACAAAAAAATGGAATCAAAATAATTTGAAATAATTCGGTTTTATTGTGAGAACTTTTAATAAATATGTTATTTTATTCATTTTGTTTTCGTACTATTAACACTTATAACAAGGAAAGGATAGCATTAAGATGAGGAAGTAAAAATCCCTTTGCTATATAAAGAAAGATCATGGCGTTACACACACAGTTTCTAACTAAAGTTCTAATGATCTTCCTATTATTAGGTTCCTAATGAGGGGTCTATTAACCTTGTGAACAGCTAAGGAGAGGTGGAACAAGTAATATGAACAAAACTTTTTAAAGTCAATTCCTACTTAGGTCAACAAAGAAAAATCTTATTTTAGATATTTTTAATACATAATTACAATTAATATAAATTAAGTAACATAGCCTATGCCTTAAAACAGCTGATCAAGCACACAACCTATAACATAAAATCAGCTGTTTTATGAAATCACATTTTATCGATTATTTTAAGCCAAATAGGTTAAAATAACTATATTTCATACTTTGCCTCTTTTGTGAAAAGATTTTCTCCCATATAAAACTAAAATTATTTCATTAAATTCATTAATGAATTAATATTTGGAAAAACTTTATTAACATCAAATGTCATCCACTACAAGCTTAAAACTTGAGTGGATGAATATAGGGTATTTTATTAATGAATAAAAATTTGAACGATGTATATATGGAGAGTGTGAAATAATAGAAGGAATTGAAAAAGATAGCACTAAGGAAGATATATGATGTTCTTTAACACTAAGAGCTGGAGAGAGAATCGTCCTTATGTGGCAAGGTTTCTTTTTTACTTTGATATTTTTACACATTACAATACTATTATTCAAACAAGAGTAAACTGTTAAATCAATTACTACTATTTGAAGCTTACTTGGAGCTTCAGGAGCACTTGTTGTTTCTTCTTCTAAAGAGCGTACTTTATTCGGAACTGCCCAATGATGATCCAAAGAAGATTTACGCCTTTCTTCCAAAGACCTGATCATTGCAACTGCTTCAACAACTCCTGGATTTGGTTCTTCTTTTTCTTCTTCAGGTATCTGCTCGTGTGAAGAGCTCTGTTAATTAAAAAAATCAGAATCTCGATATATACACCTATTTTATAGCAATACATCTATCATTACTTTGATTGTAGGCTTTAGCTGAATCGTCAAAATACAGTTAAATATGGTAAGAAAACTCTGTTTCGTTTGAATTGCAATTTGGTAAATTTCTATTCTAAAACGAATCGTTCAAAAATTTTTAACAACTTTTCACAGCAGCAAACATCACTTAAAGTAGTTTTTGCAATGATCAATACAGATAATATTGATGATCACAGATAATATAAAAGGAAATGGTTATCTTAACAATTTGAAGGCTAAGCCAAAGTCATTGTAAGTCTTTGTTCCAAGGACAACTTTCTCTAGGCAATATACTATTCAAATTATTAGGTCATTAAGTGGATATTGAAAACACTGATGACAAGTAAAAGACTCACACCGCCACTCCTTGTTATCCACTTAACCACAACCAGGACTAGTTTTGCCGCCCTAGTCAACACACCACCAAAAAATTTTAAATTTTTTCTTCAATTACAGTACATTCACCAACTATATTTTTTGCTATTCTAAACTTTTTGTCTGTATGGCATGAAATGAACGATTCGATAAATGTTCTCTTTCACTCTCTGTCTGTAACTTTTCATGTTGATAACCCATTTAAGAATTTATGAATCTTCTTTGGACATAATAGTAAACAAGTTATTACACAGACCTTTATAGAATAGTATTAATTTTGTCATAGCACAGGGCATAACTCAGTTGATAATTTTCAATGATCAATGGTTCAGCAATTTCATGTTAGTTTAAGCAATTAACAGTCAATTCATATTTCATTTTAAAACATGAAATAAAAATCTAAATTGAAATATTAATAAAAATTTTAATAACAACATAAATTATATCGTTAAAAAGGGATTCAGTTAAATGAAGAGAAAAAAATTAATGTTAATATTTGAAAAAATTACATCAATATTAATATTCAGAAAATTAAAGCAAAAATTACTAGTATATAATTTAGAGTTACAAGAAACAAAGTAATAATTAATTCTAATGTAATACAAATAAATACCATTTTTTCACCAGGTGTTGTAAGGTTAGTAGGTGTGACTAGATCTCGCTCAAAAGCTTTAGGAAAGGCATCGCCTTCTCGTTGTGTGCCACTGCACGAGCACATGCTTCCATTCTCTTCGTCTTCTTCTTCTTCTGTAGAAGACCTAAGTACAAATATATATATTGTTGATAAATCATTTTATTGATTTAAGCTATAACCCTTGTATATTTTGTCTTATAATCTACTATCTATATCTATGAAAATGAATGTGTGTGTGTGTGTGTGTGTATGTATGTATGTATGTTATAGATGCCTAAACAGCTGAACAGAAGTTGATGAAATTTAAAGGGTTTGTTTAACATACTCCCAGAATAGTGTGTGTGAAGTTTGGTGTAGATCCATCCACAAGGCTCTGCCCCACAAGCTTGAGATTGTTGGGAAAGCTGTTTAACGGTACTAGAATAACCACAAAAAAACTGACATCCAAAACGATCCGGGCAGAAATCAGAGGTGCCAAGTTCAAAGGAGAGATGGTCCATGAATACTGATGATTTCATCAGATCTACCTCTTGATTTAAAAGGACTACAATTTTCTTTGCGTCTTGCATTTGCAATAACCATAAACGAGGCACAAGGACAACTATTGACCATTGCTGGATTAAATTTGGAACATTCGAGCTTTAACCACGGATAATTATATGTTGTGTTCTCACGTATTGGAACACTTACAATTTATATTTTTATACTCCTAATGAAATTTAAAAAAAACATTGTCCATCCTCTAGCAGTGCAGTAAATGAAGTACAATTATTCAGATGTTTGATTTCCTTTTCTTATTGCAAAAATTATGATTTTGTGTACAGCAACGTGCGCCGGGTAACTGCGGTATATCTATAAAAATGAATGTTTTTATGCACGTTATAGACGCCTAAACCGCTGAACAGAAATAGATGAAATTTGGAGGCTTTGTATAACACGTTCCCAGGATGGTTCCTGTGAAGTTTGGTGTAGATCCATTCAGAGGGCCAGTTCCAGAGGCTTAGGATGGTTCAAAAACCAATGTATATAAGTATGTGTCTTATGGACTTCTATTCCGCTACACAGAAGTTAATATAATTAGGCGGGATTGTTTAACATATTTCCATGATGGTTCCCATAAAGTTTGGTGTAGATCCATCAAAAGGGCTCTGCCCCAGAGGCTTAGGATGGTTCAAAAACTGATGTATATGTGTCTTATTGACGCCTAAACTGCTGTACAGAAGTTGATGAAATTTAAAGGTTTTGTTTAACATACTCCCAGGATGGTGCGTATGAAGTTTGGTGTAGATCCATCTACAGGGCTCTGCCCCAGAGATTTGGGATGGTTTAAAAACCAATGTATGTATACATGTGTGTATGTATATGTATTATGAACGCCTAAACCGCTGAACAAAATTTAATGAAATTTGGAGAGATTGTTCAACATATTCCCAGGATGGTTCCTGTGAAGTTTGGTGTAGATCCATCCACAGGGCTCTGCCCCAGAGGCCTAGGATGGTTCAAAAACTGATGCATATATTATGTATGTGTCTTATGAACGCCTAAACCTCTGTACAGAAGTTGATAAAATATTGAAGAATTTGTTTAACATACTCCCAGGATGGTCCATAAAAAGTGTGGTGTAGATCCATCAACAGGGATCCGCCCCAGAGACATGGGATGGTTTAAAAAAAGGATGTATATATTATTATGTCTAATGAACGCCTAAACCGCTGAACTAGAGCGTTAAATGTTACTGTAAGTGTTAATTTTGTTCACTCCTGGACATACAAAATTAACACTTACAGTAACATGATAAATAAGGCAATAAAATAGACACAAGATAACAAACAAAAATCAAATGAAGAATTAGATAACATTACAAAAATAGCAATAGAAAATGGATACAACAAACACCTCATAAAAACATATACAATAAATTTACAAAAAACCTAACCTCAACACAACACTAAAACCTGAACACAAAATCAAAAATCATAATAATAAAATATATGTAAAAATATAAATACACCAATAACAAAAATATACAACAAAGAACACTACACTCGAACATACATACCAAACAACAATATAATAAAATATCGTAAGAAGACAAACCACAAAACTAATACAGAAAACATAACCTATCTGTAATCTACAAAATTATATGTAACGACTGCAACACATTTTACATAGGGAAAACGACCAGGTCATTTATAAGATTTGAAGAACATTACAGAGCATTCAAAAACAAAAATAAAAACGCATCAAATGTAGCAGAACACTTAATATAACATGAAATAACAAGTTGGAAAATAACCTAACCATACTTGAAATAAATGATAGCACAATAGAACTAAACTCACTAGAAAAATACCATATCTATAAAAACATACACAACAATTTACTGAACCAACAGACAACATATGCAGAGGACGTACTTTTCAAAAACATCATGCATACAGCACAAGGCGAAACATATATGGCGTCAACAAAAACCCACATCATGAACCATACAACGACACCAGAAAAATAGAGAAAAATAATTCAGTGATTCAACAATGGTTAAGTGACCAGGTGCCTCATCACTAAAGGTAAAAATAATTGCACTTAGTGGTGGAATAATTGTTTACAATTAACAATAATAACTTTATATATATGCGTGAAGTAAATTCCGCCCTCGACCAATAAACAACGATTGGCCATCTTGAACCACATAGGCTATGCCAGAAAAGACTACACTATAATAATAAATACTGGTGTAAAATTAACTACAACTAGTAACAGTTGATAAAATTAAAAAATAATGCATTGTATTTAAAAAACGACTAATAAAGTAAATAACATAGAGAAGAGCTAGGGATAGGCCCTTTAACTGCATTTATTCATTTTGTATTTGATGTGACAATAAAAATACTTCCATAACTATTAAGTAATTTTGGTAGTTGACACTTTTAGCTAATATAACATATTTAACCAATACATGCTGATTATGAAGGCTATGTTCTGCTACACTTGATTTTTCAGGTCTATCAAATTTAATATCCATAAGATGTTCTTTATATCTAGTTACAATTTTTATTTTGGTGCTCTTGATATTGTATACTAAACTATTTATAAAATAATTGAAAGTAAAAGCCAGGAAAAATGACTGGAGGTTTGCGCTCGCCAAAAGAGACTAGCACTGCCACTTGGGGCTGTCAGAATTCAAATACACTCTTTACGGCATAAGTTGCCATCATCAACGGTGACATGTTAAAAGAACAATTGAACAAATTAACACAATAGTTTCAATGACTTTGCTAAATACTAACTGTCCATTAAATAGAAATCTGATGATAACGATTCCCTCAAATTAACTAATATTATAATTGTCAACTACCTGAGTTCTGGGAAAGTCTCATCTTTAGCCAAGAGAGAATCCTCTCTCGCAGAAGGTGAGTGGTGAGGGTCACCGCCACTGTCTAAAGAATCTCCCTGATTAGTTGTTAGCAATGTACCACTACTCCCTTCCCCTTCTATCTCATCTGTGCTTCGATACAAATTCTCCTGCCCTTTAACGTGGTACACTTCAGGTTTATGAGCATCCAGCCTAAAAACAGTACATTCTTATGTAGTTCTATTTATTAAAACAAGAACTATGAAGAAAACATTTTTTTTAACAATTCCTACTTAGGTCAACATAGAAAAAATTATGTCAGTTACTTTTTATTAAATAATTACAAGTAATTTAAATATGTTTATACATATGACAGAATCACAATATTAACTCACAATAGAAAGCGAAAAAAATTATTATAATTAATTAATTACATTAAAGTAATGAATAAATATTCAAAAAAACTTTATTAACATAGTGTAATCTGCTACAAGTTTAAAAAAATGTATTTGAGGGAATGAATAAAAAATATTTGACAAACATAACCTGATACAGTAAACTCTCGATTATCCGTGGGCGGTTTAACCGGTTTGAAACTGTTTTACAAATATCCAATTTTTATTCCAATGAGATTCATGTGTTTAAATTTCCAAACGATGAATTACGATGTAAATACATATAAGGCTCAATAGAAGTTAAGATGAAAGGAATAGATATGTGAATATGTACGTACTAATTTTTACATTGAAAGGGAAGCATCCCGACGTGGGCCAGCGAAATAAAAGGTTCGAGCAAACTACTGTATATAAGAGACAATGACAAAATGCTTGGACGCCCGAAAACCTGATGTGTATCATAAGATTGTAAACAAATGTCAGCTAATCTCGGCTATAAATAGTCTAGGACGTGATATATGCATTATCCTTGTCTGTCATATACATTATCGATCTTTATGGTTTTGTGACACAAGTAGACACTGTGCGACAAAATGGTTCTCAAGAAACTTAGATCGCACATTAAAGCTAAATCAATGGTCACAAAAAAAAGACGAAAGTGACAGATTTTTTTGTATTATATGTAAAGGAAATTACATATGTACATACATACTTACTTTTGACATATACTTATGTACGTATTGTAAATAGTTAGACATATAGAAGTACATGTTATAATCCATCAAATACATCGACATTTTTAATTATTTTCTGTATTCATTTTGTCCTATGAAGATTATTTGTGAATTGCATTAACTGGGGTCATTATTTGTGTAACTTATGGTATAATAATCGAATATCGATAGTTTTGCGTATTCTTTGTTCATAGAGGATTATCCGGGGAATTCGGTTATCCGTCATTGCCGGGCCACCCTATTCCACGGATAATAGGGAGTTTACTGTATTTTTTGCTATTTGCAATATGTTTAGGTAAAAAAAGAATTATACAGTAATAACGAAAAAAATACCACTAGTATAAAATAAGAATATATAGCAGTAACTATTGGCACAAAACCACTGATAACTATTTAATAAGTTAAATATAAGTCAGTTACAACTGATGTGTATAATTTTATATAAAATATTAACAGATATTTTTTGAATGATAAAAACAACCTCAGGAGAAGCTATAAGAATTGACTGATTAGACTTACAAGCACAACTATTATCAACAACAAGTATATTTGTAAAGTTGTACAGAAATTTCAAAAGTAAAACTCTTTTGTAAGGAAAATGAAAAACAGGTAACTAATAAAATTCTTGAACAACGCACCTTGAATTCTCATGGTGTCCGACCCTCATATGAGCAATGTCGTGGTAAATAGCAGCATTAACAACATATTCCATTGGTGCAATCACTCCATACGATTCTGGCCCGTGTTCGATTACTAACGAGTCTGATACGTTCGGATCAAACATAACCGCATTAGGCGTAACTAGCAGTACTCCTCCCACAACTCCCTGAAACAAATATAATAGCAACATTAACAACATATTCCATTGGTGCAATCACTCCATACGATTCCGGCCAGTGTTCGGTTACTAACGAGTCTGATACGTATGGATCAAACATAACCGCATTAGGCATAACTAAAAGTACTCCTCCCACAACTCCCTGAAACAAACATAATAGCAACTTTAACGACATATTCCATTGGTGCAATCACTCCATACGATTCTGACCCATGTTCGATTACTAACTAGTCTGACACGTTAGGATCAAACATAACCGCATTAGGCATAGCTAGCAGTACTCCTCCCACAATTCCCTGAAAGAAACATAATAGCAACTTTAACAACATATTCCATTGGTGCAGGTTATGTTTGTTTTGTATATTTTGTTTTATTTATTCATGTGTTTTATATTATTTATTTATTGTTATACCGTTCGTTGTTATTTTGATATTTATTGTGTTTTTTTTTTGTTATATATTTATTGTTACATATAAAAATTTTATGTTATTACTGGTATGTTTAGGTTATGTTTGTTTTGTGTACTTTGTTTTATTTATTGATGTGTTTTAAAAAATATTGCTGCCGTATTTGTCTACCTTTTTTAATTTTCGATGATAGTTTGAGTCTGATACATTTGGATCAAACATAACCGCATTAGGGGTACTCTTATCACAACTTCCTGAACAAAACACATAAAACCATGTCACTTTTAGAAATTGGTTTATTTACTTTAAACTGACCCCATATGCACATTTCAGTACTTAGTAGTTCAGTAAATGGTAATTTCTAAATGTTGAGGTTGTTTGGTTTTTATTGTGTTTAATTAATACATATTCCTCAGTTGTTCAGGAAATTAAGTAATATAAAATTACTTTTTAAACAATGTATGCTTTAATAAATACCCTCTTCCTATTCACAGCTATCGGGACTTCTAAATGTCTACTAACGTCCCAATGTCTTGTTATGGACCATCTACAAGTATTATGCTTATTGTATTATTCTAAACTTTACAACACTTTTAATATCGTAAAAAAACAATTTTTTTTCCTAAAAATTATTAATTGGGTCAAAAATTATAAGCCCTTGTAACAGGCATGACAATAAAAATTCTGCTAAAAAATACAGACAGTAATTTCCGGCTAAAAAAATTTAAATTAAACATTTAAGGTCCTTAAACAAAATAGAAACCAACTGACTTAAATAAGTAAGCAATCAATCATATGTCAGCATTATTAATCTGCTAATTGTTATAAATAAAAAATAACAATAATAATGTAATCTATTTGAAGTAATAAAAACTATTTAATCTTGAATGTTTATCTCATAATGTGCAGCCAGTACAGTGTTGCCAATTCATTCACAGACTCTTTACTTTGTTGTGAAATCACCACAGCAGAATAACTGTGTAAATAGTAACAACTTAGCATTACACAGGATTCAATAGACTTTATTTCAAAAGTGGAAAATCATGGATACTTCTGAAAGTTAGTTAAATATTTCCCTTTTCTTTTTCTAAGCAAAAATTGCTTTCTTACTATTTAGTAAAACATAATACTTGAATAATCTGTAGGACCTGAATGGAATTGTTTATTTCAGGACAAAAAAAGTTCATTGTTAAAGAGAAAAAATTAAAAGTAAAGAGTTACAAACACAAATTGTAATTAGATGTATAGATTTGGCAACAGTTTTAGAGTTCCTATGCATACAGAACAACTCTCAAAATGAAAATAATCATACAAAATACAATAGATACATTATACAGTAAATATAAAAGCACAAAATTACAAACTAAACAAGTAATTTTTAAAAAATAATAAATGCAGCAATTCCTACTTAGGTTAATAAAAAAAATTCATTTTAGATATTTTTCATTAAATATTTATACACACATTATAGAATCACAATATCAAGTAGCCAATAGAAAGGGAAATAATTTATAAATATTAATTAATGAATTAATATTTGAAAGACTATATAACATGAAGTGTCATCCAATACAAGTTTAAAAAAAAAATGTATTTGAACTTGAGTGGACGAATAAAAAGTATTTTATTAACGATTGAAAATTTAAAGAAGATATATATAGGAAGTGTGAACCAATAGTAGGAATTATAAAAAAAGCATTAAGTAATATCATACTGCAAAAATTTATATCATATATCAATTGTGTAAAAAACGGAAAAGATTTCTGATTCAGTACAATATGATGAAGTATATGATTAATAACACAAATAACATTTTGAATTTAATAAATATTGCAGTTTGTTAAAATTATTACCATTTTCTCTCGCTAAATGCCAATATAATGAGTTGTTTCTGGCAAAGAAATAGAAGCATGGCTTCAACATTGGTAATTGTAGGCAAATGAAAAGACTCAGAAGAGAAGCAATTAGGGCTTCTCTAACCTGATATGCAAAGGTTAGCAATACAAGAGGGCTGCAAAAAGAGCAGTGACACCCAGTATGGAAAGTTAGTTTGCATAACCAGCTATCTAGATAACTGTGACAGATATCCTTTTATCTGGATTTTAGATATGTTTCACCCCTACTACTGCTATTTACATTTACTGTATGATTCTTCTTAAAATAGACTGAACACATAAATATGCGAATGTAGACATTAATGCTGCATTATAAACGGATCTGTGTAAGACAATGGAAAAACTTTATTTCCAGTTTTAAATGATGACTATAATGACCTACTTGTAATAAAAATTGTGGCATACGTTATCTACACACTTATCTTTGTGCCACTCTTCCATCATGGGTTTTTATCTTACAATAACTTTTAATGGTGAATAGGAAACGTAATTAACTTTCATAAAAATAATATTAACACTGATAAGTCAAAACCATTCTATTATTAAAGTAAAATCAATTTACAAATTACACTTGTGCAAGTTTCAAAAACAATTTATTGTGATTATATTTATTTTTATCTCAATCTCTGCATTCATTTAAATATTGTATATCAAATAATAGTGGTTAAATGCATATAATGTAGTGTACATACTTGTCCATCTGTTATATGTCGCACATTGATTTTAAGGAATCTCGCTGCAACAGCATCAGGTGTAGGTGAGAGAGGTGTGCGTACTCTCTCAACATGTCCAGGCTTTGGCGAGGTTAGCCTCAACTTCTCCAGCATATCTGTAGAACATCAACAGCAAGTTAATATGAAACTAATAACTAAGAACATGTGTGCGGTTACTGTTTTGTGAGAGTAGATCCTCAGATCTACTCACCTAATCACAGTATTTAGGCATAACACTATACAAGAGCCATTATGTGCCAAATAGCTTGATCATGTGTGCGGTTACTGTTTTGTGAGAGTAGATCCTCAGATCTACTCACCTAATCACAGTATTTAGGCATAACACTTTACAAGAGCCATTATGTGCCAAATAGCTTGATCATGTGTGCAGTTACTGTTTTGTGAGAGTAGATCCTCAGATCTACTCACCTAATCACAGTATTTAGGCATAACACTATACAAGAGCCATTATGTGCCAAATAGCTTGATCATGTGTGCGGTTACTGTTTTGTGAGAGTAGATCCTCAGATCTACTCACCTAATCACAGTATTTAGGCAAAACACTTTACAAGAGCCATTATGTGCCAAATAGCTTGATCATGTGTGCGGTTACTGTTTTGTGAGAGTAGATCCTCAGATCTACTCACCTAATCACAGTATTTAGGCAAAACACTTTACAAGAGCCATTATGTGCCAAATAGCTTGATCATGTGTGCGGTTACTGTTTTGTGAGAGTAGATCCTCAGATCTACTCACCTAACCACAGTATTTAGGCAAAACACTTTACAAGAGCCATTATGTGCCAAATAGCTTGATCATGTGTGCGGTTACTGTTTTGTGAGAGTAGATCCTCAGATCTACTCACCTAACCACAGTATTTAGGCAAAACACTTTACAAGAGCCATTATGTGCCAAATAGCTTGATCATGTGTACAGTTACTGTTTTGTGAGAGTAGATCCTCAGATCTACTCACCTAACCACAGTATTTAGGCAAAACACTTTACAAGAGCCATTATGTGCCAAATAGCTTGATCATGTGTACAGTTACTGTTTTGTGAGAGTAAATCCTCAGATCTACTCACCTAACCACAGTATTTAGGCAAAACACTTTACAAGAGCCATTATGTGCCAAATAGCTTGATCATGTGTGCGGTTACTGTTTTGTGAGAGTAAATCCTCAGATCTACTCACCTAATCACAGTATTTAGGCAAAACACTTTACAAGAGCCATTATGTGCCAAATAGCTTGATCATGTGTGCGGTTACTGTTTTGTGAGAGTAGATCCTCAGATCTACTCACCTAACCACAGTATTTAGGCAAAACACTTTACAAGAGCCATTATGTGCCAAATAGCTTGATCATGTGTGCGGTTACTGTTTTGTGAGAGTAGATCCTCAGATCTACTCACCTAACCACAGTATTTAGGCAAAACACTTTACAAGAGCCATTATGTGCCAAATAGCTTGATCATGTGTGCGGTTACTGTTTTGTGAGAGTAAATCCTCAGATCTACTCACCTAATCACAGTATTTAGGCAAAACACTTTACAAGAGCCATTATGTGCCAAATAGCTTGATCATGTGTGCGGTTACTGTTTTGTGAGAGTAGATCCTCAGATCTACTCACCTAACCACAGTATTTAGGCAAAACACTTTACAAGAGCCATTATGTGCCAAATAGCTTGATCATGTGTGCGGTTACTGTTTTGTGAGAGTAGATCCTCAGATCTACTCACCTAATCACAGTATTTAGGCAAAACACTTTACAAGAGCCATTATGTGCCAAATAGCTTGATCATGTGTGCGGTTACTGTTTTGTGAGAGTAGATCCTCAGATCTACTCACCTAACCACAGTATTTAGGCAAAACACTTTACAAGAGCCATTATGTGCCAAATAGCTTGATCATGTGTGCGGTTACTGTTTTGTGAGAGTAAATCCTCAGATCTACTCACCTAATCACAGTATTTAGGCAAAACACTTTACAAGAGCCATTATGTGCCAAATAGCTTGATCATGTGTGCGGTTACTGTTTTGTGAGAGTAGATCCTCAGATCTACTCACCTAACCACAGTATTTAGGCAAAACACTTTACAAGAGCCATTATGTGCCAAATAGCTTGATCATGTGTGCGGTTACTGTTTTGTGAGAGTAGATCCTCAGATCTACTCACCTAATCACAGTATTTAGGCAAAACACTTTACAAGAGCCATTATGTGCCAAATAGCTTGATCATGTGTGCGGTTACTGTTTTGTGAGAGTAAATCCTCAGATCTACTCACCTAACCACAGTATATTGTATTAACAAAAAAAAACATATAGATTTTGTTTAGACATCAGTTGAGTACTCGTAATACTGTGCACAGGCTCCAACACCTGATCAAGGGCCAAAATGCCTGGCAGAGCAGCAACCCCCCTTAACTCTTTGGAAGAGCAAGTTCACAGCCGCCTTCAAGATCAGTTTATCAAGCTTTGACCCTTTCAGCATTCCCAACGTGCAACGGTTCTGTCCAGTGAAAATTCCTAAAAGAGGGTGTAATAATAAAGTGTGTAGTGGTGAAGTCACTTGTGTTTATATTAGATTGGCATACAGAGAGAGACGCCAAACCCCTCCCCCCTGCAGGCAAGCCATTATCAGTAAAGGAGAAATGATTACGATTAAGGCGTATTACTGAAACTGAAGTAGGTTTAATAGAGTCTCTAAATTACACTTGTCCTTTACCTCAGTAAATACGTGGTATTTGTCTGTTATACCAGTTCTAACAAACTTTCTGTTGCAACATGATTCCTGTCTATTCATTTTTGTTCCCCTTCTTAACTATCTCTTGGAAATAAACAATGAATATTCTAGATTTTTTCCTGGCCGAAAAACCAATTTAGGTCATCATTGCCAATCAAAAAATAGTGTGTAAAAAAACTAAAGTTAAACTAAACTAAATGAAGTTGCTTAATGTAATCATCTTGAATTCACTGATTAAAGTAATTTTAAAATTATGTAACTAAGTGAATAGGTAGTTGCTTACTTGCTGACCCGTTTCAAAACATTTGTTTATTTTACGAAGCTAACAGGCATTGGTTAGGTGTAAAGGCTCTAACGAGAATGGATTTATGACTGTGGAATGGGGTGGATTGTTTTGGTTGTGTCATATAATAGAAAAGGCTGTTGGCTTCAAAGTGTGTGTGATCATTTAATACGTTTTCTTTATCCGTTGCGTAGTGTTTGTATATTTCATATTTTTCCAAGACTGTTAGTTTTTTACTTTGTTTTAATGTATGTAGAACATTTAAATTAGTGTGTATGTCGGTGTGTATGTGTGTGTTGGATGTTTTTTAGGTGTTTTGCGTAGCTGGATTTAGGGTTTGTTTGTTTTTTTGGGTAATGTGTTCTTCGAAGCGTGTATAGATTGACCTGCCGGTTTGGCCGATGTAATAGTTGGGTCAATCGTTAAAAGTTAATTTGTAAATACCTGAGAGTTTGTATTTGTCAGTTTCTTTTTGAAAAGGTTGTATGTGCTGTCTTAAAGTGTTTATTGTTTTGTAGGATATTTGGTAATGGAGTTTTTTGAATGTGGAGGCTATTTTGTGTGTGTTTTTGTTGTGGTAGGTGAGGGATATGTATTTGTCGTTTTTGTGTGGTTTGTCTGTGTGGCCGTTTGATGGTGTTTATGTTTAATTTTCCTGAGTATGTTGTTCATGAGTGTGTGTTGGTAGCCGTTTAGTTGAGCGATGTATTTTATTATATTAAGTTCTTCGTCATAGTCTTTCTGTAGCGTTGGTATATTGATTAGGAGGTGTAACATATGATTAAATGCAGCGTGTTTGTGTTGTTGTTTTTAGTGCAGCAGGTGTTTTGTTATTTATTGTAATTTTTGACTGAGGTCAACAAAGAAAAACTTTATTTTAGTTACCCTAGAGCACTATTAAAGATATTGTGTGGTAGCCATGGTAACAGTTTAAGTTTGACAACCAGATAGGGGGGAAAATTCATATATTTCTTTGAGAAATATATTTCTATTTATTTGAATGTGCCAAGACGTAATAGACTTCAAATGTAAAGATTCACAGTTCAAATCAGGCTGGACCCCACAAATTTTATAATCTAATTATTGAATAAATATTTGAAAAATCTGTTTTAACATCAATTGTCATTCACTATAGGTTAAAATACATGTATTTGAACTTGATTGGATGAAAAGAAATTTATTTTATTAACAAATTGAAAAATTGTACAAGATATATATCAGGAGAGTGTGAGCGAATAGAAGGAATTTAAAAATACTAAAGTGTAAATTTTCTGAATGTAAAATATAACATTTGTAATGTGAACATGGGGCTATATTAAAAAAATTATATTTTGTGACGTTTACTATTGTTTAGCAAAAGTAGAAGCCTGCTGATATTAACTAGTTAATATTTTAGATATTTACTAGAATGGATTTCAGGGGAATGTCAACATTTCTAGTGTTGCTGAGATTTCCTGTAACATACACCTTTCTGAATAATTATTGGAGCATTGATTCATTGAAATATACAATCTACATGCCGCTCAATAATTGAATTACTCCATTTTTGTCATGTTCCAATCCCACTTAGTTTTGTATATTAGAAAAGTGGTAAAATAATATGCAAAGATTATCAGATACAATCCAAATATAATTTTTAAAATAAGCCAAAAATCCTCATTACGTGCTTAAAATGAAAGCATTGATGAAACTAATTTCAATTATTTTATCCATTTTCAGATTTCCTTCACGCACAGAAGGCATTTCAAAGGACTTGTTTTCATTAATTAATGTCACGTTCCATTCATCGTAAACTGTTTTATTGACTAACTGAAATAAACCCTGAAGACCTGAGTTGATAAATGACTTTTTGCTTACACATTGACAGCTTTGTAGCTTAAATTAATTATTGCAGAAATATCAGAGGGCTGACTAACAAAACAGGGCAATGGATAATGCTCTAACTCTACTTGCTAAGTGATTGCAGCCACTAACGAATACGTAAATCATCATCAAAACAAACACTAAACAAACTATAATACAAATAACAACTTTATAACTATGGCACTGCTGTTGAGACATATGTTTTTAATAACTATCATAAGTGCATTTTTTCCATAGGCGAAAAACCAAATATGGTTCTCATCGCCTAACCGCATGAAATAACCAATGTAAAACTAAAAGTCGTCTAAAAATTAAAATCAATAGCTATAAAAACAAGTAAGACTTAGCTTCGTAAAAGAAACGAATGTTTTGAAACAAGTCAGCAAGTAAGCAGTTACGTTTTCACTTAGTTAAGAACTTTTTAAGTATAGGAAAAACAAGTAATATAAAAAAAGTGCCAAGTAAATTCCTACTGAGGCTAACAAAGAAAACTGTTATAACAGCTACCCTAGAGTACTATTTATAATACTGTGTGGTAACCATGGCAACATTTTAAGTTAGTACAGTTGAGGTTTTGACGATAACCAGATGGGGACAAAATGCATATACATCTTTGAGAAATATATTTCTAGGTATTGGCATGTAGTGCCAAGGTGTGCTAGACTTTGAAATTAACAATGCTCAGTTCTAATCCGACTGGACCCAACAAATTTTATAATTTAATTATTGAATAAATATTTGAAAAAACTTTATTAACATCAATTGTTTAATAATTGAAAATTTATACAAGATATTTGAAACCAGGAGATATTTAAACCTGTCAAAAAGCAGAAGAGTGTTAAATAATAGAAGGAATTAGATGATATAATAAGTAACAACATTGGCAGACTATTTAAAATATGTGATTCTACACTCACACATAATGTGGGGTTCTAGAGTGGTTTGCTTAGGAAAGGTTACACCGCCTATATGTTATTCGCAATGAATGGCAATAATTTTTTTTTAACATATGAACACAAGTTTAAATGTTTACAAATTTGAAAAGCCTAATTTTATGTAAAAAATATTTTCAAAATAATTAAGCTTCAAATTAATAATGATTAAAAAGTCCTAGAGCTGTAGAAAAATTAACTATTTTGTTTAAAATGTTGAAGTACTTGACTTTAAGATACAAAGATTATTAATAAAGTCTCCTATATAATCTTAAAAGTCTCCATCATTTTCTAAAAAATAATGTAAATAAATGTGTATCCCAAAACGACTGTTATAAATATGTATGACATAAATCTGTCACACGAGCTTGAATGTGCAGAGTTGTATATCTTAAATAGGCTTAATTTGTAACAGGCTCAAAGCAAGATGGCTGCACATTGCTAGAAAGTTAGGAGCTGCAGGTGGAATAAAAGTGTAACTGACAGAGAGTCAAAAGGAATCCATATTATGAGTGACAGGGTAATCCCTTTCTACTGGAGTCAAAGACAGGTTACTTTTTGATATTTCACTAGGAATACATGTGAAATAGTGTGCTATATAAGGAGCTTCCATTAACTTTACTAATTCCAAAACTAAATTAAATCTAATATAACATCCTTGTTTCAGCTAACTATGAAATATTTGTGTGTTGGAAATAACTCTGTATTCACAAATAACATTCTTTAGTCTGTCCCTTAAACACACTCTTTGGACTTTATTTATATTTCAAGCAGCTTAATAAGTTAATGGTATGAATATAAACCACTGTGCAACACTCAACATTTAGTGACATAACGATTTATCTTTATAATGTATTATATTAAGATGAGTATACTTAATGATATGCCACTTAGTGCTTTATGTGACGAAATATTACACAATAATAATATTATATATAATTGTGTGTGTGTTGTGTGCACATGTGCGTATGTGTGGTGTGTGTGTGTTTGTGTGTGTTGTGTGTGCATGTGCATATGTGGTGTGTGTGTGTGTGTGTGTGTGCATGTGCGTATGTGGTGTGTGTGTGTTTGTGTGTGTGTGTGTGTGTGTGTGTGTGTGTGTTGTGTGTGCATGTGCGTATGTGGTGTGTGTGTGTTGTGTGTGCATGTGTGTATGTGGTGTGTGTGTGTGTGTGTGTGTGTGTGTGTGTGTGTGTGTGTTGTGTGTGCATGTGCGTATGTGGTGTGTGTGTGTGTGTTGTGTGTGCATGTGTGTATGTGGTGTGTGTGTGTGTGTGTGTGTGTGTGTGTGTGTGTGTGTGTGTGTGTGTGTGTGCATGTGCGTATGTGGTGTGTGTGTGTTTGTGTGTGTGTGTGTGTGTGTTGTGTGTGCGTGTGCGTATGTGGTGTGTGTGTGTGTGTGTTTGTATGTGTGTGTGTGTGTGTTGTGTGTACATGTGCGTATGTGGGGTGTGTGTGTGTGTGTGTGTGTGTGTGTGTGTGTGTGTGTGTGTGTGTGTGTGTGTGTGTGTGTGTGTGGTTGCATGTACACAAACATAATATAATAAATATTAAACAAAATTTGAAACTGACCATAAACCTGAGCCCTGATAAGTTGCACCAACTTGCTGACCCACATCAGACACATACTGTCATTATACAACCACATTTTTACAAGTTAATTCAATACAACACTGGTGAATGGATTCAACTGTTAACAAATGTATTCACCATTTGGTGAAACTAGTAAAAACAAACTGATGTAAGAACAGGTGGTAAACTGATTATTTTACATGTATTCCAGCTTTGGTGGGAGAAGTAATTTATCAAATGTTTATCTACTTATAAGTCACACTGATTACCAAAGTACTCTTGCTGGGTGTGATTCACGTGGTAATTAAGTGAGTTTTGAAAATAAAAACTTTAGTTAAAGTGTTAAAGCAATCAACAATGACACATATTGTAAAAGAATGAATCATCTATGCATACAAGGTTACTTTAGTTACAGGTATTAAACTGAAGGCTTCCATAAACATAAACATGTTATACTTTAGAAATGAAACACTGAAACCATAAAAATAAACAAGATAGTATGTTTTAAAATGCTGAATTTTTCTTTTGCATTAATATGTTAACATAACCAATAAATGAGGCCACTATTTCCCTGTAAGGACTAGAAAGGTTTGTTTAATTCGGTAGTATGTCTAATACATAATGTACTTATGAAATATATTTATGTATTTATTTTGTAATATATTCAATACATTGTTTGTTTAGGTATGTTAACGATCCACAACTGTTCACATTATTTAATTTGATGTTAAATTAATAGAATCATAAACAATTTGAACCACTACATCTAACCTTTTGCCAATCTTCTAAGTCTAATTTAAAATCGGGACACTTTTCCCATACAGCAAACTTAAAAATTTAATTTTTCAGAAAGTATTTCTTAACCTCTTGATATATCTTGCATAAATTGTTGGTTTATGCAAGTGTTCCCTTTTATTTTGTATTTGTGAACTACATTTACTTTCTTGTTGCATATTTTAAAAGTAAAAAAATAGAATTTAAATTGATAATCTATAGAATATATAAGGATTACAAGTTTTATCTCTGCAGAAGCATCAGTTCATTTAGAGTTTAATAAAGTTGTCAGGGCAATTAAGTTAAGAAAGATATGCAAGCTTGATTAATCGCCATAAGGCACAGCCTGTCTCTCATTAGCTACTAAGTGCCACTGCAGTTTGGCGGCCCTACCTCAGCCTGCTTTAGTGTTTACTGTTAAAACTCTACTACCCAAAGTGAAAATGGCGCTGGAGAAACCTTTTTCTTTATACATATAGTTCTTTATGTAGTTTATTATTGAAATAAAAGAACTGAATAGAAAAAAATATTGTTAAATTTTTGGTTGGAAGAAGGGATGGTTGTGTGTGTGTGTGTAAGTTTTTTTAAGGTAATAACCTAACCAAAAACCAATAATTTTAGGGTGATATGTTTTCAATACATACTGAAAATGCCTATTATTTCATTCTATTAGCTCACACTTTCCTTATATATATCTTGTTCAAATTTTGAATCGTTAATAAAATACTTTTTATTCTTGCACTCAAGTTCAAACACATTTGTTTAAACTTGTAGTGGATGACACTTGATGTTAATATAGTTGTTTCAAATATTAATTCATTAGTTGATTTTAGTTTTATATGGTAGAAAAACCTTTCACAAAAGGGGCAAGGTATGCAATAGAATTATTTCGTCCCATTTGGCTTAAAATAAGTGATAATATATAATGATTTCATAAAACAGCTGATTTCATGGTATAGAACAGCTGTTTTAACACAAGGGCTATGTTACTTTATTTCTATTATTTAATAAAACGTAACTAAAATGAAATTTTTCTGTTGACTCAAGTAAAAATTGACATTAAAATGTTTGTTTATCTTAATTGTTTCTCTGCAACTAGATAACTCTGGATAATAAATTTTAATCAGTCTAGTGTGTGAATTATTGTATTCTAGATTGCAAGTTTGTAATAGGACCCTTTGAAGATGATGGCATGGCCATCGAAATGTATGTAAGGGTTTAATCTTAGGTAATTTGTAACATTAGTTATTTTAGTGGTATTGTGGTGTTTGCCAATATTTGTGTTGTTTCTTTAAAAAAGAACATTGATAAACTCAAAAACTCACCCATTTCCTCATCACAGATGTCGCTCTTCTCATCGCCTCCTTTGTCACTCTCACCATCATGTTTTTCTGAATCATTTGATTCTTGGTAATCGCCCGACTCATGATCTGTCGTGCTGCCATCTTTAGGTACTTTGCTTTTATCTGGCACACGGATAACCTGGCCTGGGAAGACAGTACGTGAAGGCAAACGATTCAAGATCGCCAGTTCCGATGGAGTGGTATCAAAATGTGCAGCCACCGATGCCAGAGTATCTGATGGCTCCACCTAAACAGAAAAATCACAGAAAATCTATACCAGAAACCAGAAAAAACTTTTATCACCTCGAATGTTTTCAAAATGTTAAAATCAATTTTACATGTATAACATTTTAAAATTCATTAAAAATATTTAACTAAAAACTACCAATTTTATAAATAATATATAAAGTTGATTATGTTATATAAATCAATTAACAAGAAAATGGACATTTCGTATCAAGGACAATACGAGAGATAGCTGTAATCAAATAATTTGCAATTATAACTTGAACTACTATCTGTTCACACCTAACTTAAGGTTTTAGTAACAGGCCTAGAAGCTTTCGATCTGTATAAATATAATTCTAAAAAGAACCAACCAATAACAAAACAGTCTTTTCAAAGTTTAGAAATGTATTAAATTTCTGACACCAGTTTTCAACCTTTCATTAGTTTTATAGTTTTTAAGAATTCCATTCTAGCTTTGAATTCCTAAAACGTAATAACTTACAGTTAGTCTGCCATAGTTTTTTTGCTTTTCACATATGATACTTTCAACAAGGAAAATATTATTTAAAAAGTCAGAGACTATAAATTGTCTACCATAGAATGGTAGAACTAATGGTAAGTAAGGACATTGTAGAAAGAGTGGCAACTGAAGACACAGCAGGAGAGGTACCAAGACTAATGTAAACGAATAGTAAGTAAGGACATTGTAGAAAGAGTGGCAACTGAAGACACAGCAGGAGTGGTACCAAGGCTAATGTAAAGGAATGGTAAGTCAGATCATTGTAGAAAGAGTGGTAAATCAGGACATTGTAGAAAGAGTGGTAAATCAGGACATTGTAGAAAGAGTGGTAAATCAGGACATTGTAGAAAGAGTGGCAACTGAAGACACAGCAAAAAAGGTACCAAGGCTAATGTAAACGAATGGTAAGTCAAGACATTGTAGAAAGAGTGGCAACTGAAGACACAGCAGGAGTGGTACCAAGGCTAATGTAAACGAATGGTAAGTAAGGACATTGTAGGAAGAGTGGCAACTGAAGACACAGCAGGAGTGGTACCAAGGCTAATGTAAACGAATGGTAAGTAAGGACATTGTATGAAGAGTGGCAACTGAAGAAAACAGCAGGAGTGGTACCAAGGCTAATGTAAACGAATGGTAAGTAAGGACATTGTAGAAAGAGTGGCAACTGAAGACACAGCAGGAGTGGTACCAAGGCTAATGTAAAGGAATGGTAAGTCAGGACATTGTTGAAAGAGTGGTAAATCAGAACATTGTAAAAAGAGTGGCAACTGAAGACACAGCAGGAGTGGTACCAAGGCTAATGTAAAGAAATGGTAAGTCAGATCATTGTAGAAAGAGTGGTAAATCAGGACATTGTAGAAAGAGTGGTAAGTCAGGACATTGTAGAAAGAATGGTAAGTCAGGACATTGTTGAAAGAGTGGTAAATCAGAACATTGTAAAAAGAGTGGCAACTGAAGACACAGCATGAGAGGTACCAAGGCTAATGTAAAGGAATGGTAAGTCAGGACATTGTAGAAAGAGTGGTAAGTCAGGACATTGTAGAAAGAGTGGTAAATCAGGACATTTTAGAAGGATTGATAACTGAAGACACAGCAGGAGTGGTACCAAGGCTAATGTAAACGAATTGTAAGTAAGGACATTGTAAAAAGAGTGGTAACTGAAGACATAGCAGGAGAGGTACCAAGGCTAATGTAAACGAATGGTAAGTAAGGACATTGTAGAAAGAGTGGTAACTGAAGACACAGCAGGAGTGGTACCAAGGCTAATGTAAACGAATGGTAAGTAATGACATTGTGGAAAGAGGGGTAACTGAAGACACAGCAGAAGTGGTACCAAGGCTAATGTAAACGAATGGTAAGTAAGGACATTGTGGAAAGAGGGGTAACTGAAGACACAGCAGGAGAGGTACCAAGGCTAATGTAAACGAATGGTAAGTAAGGACATTGTAGAAAGAGTGGTAACTGAAGACACAGCAGGAGTGGTACCAAGGCTAATGTAAACGAATGGTAAGTAAGGACATTGTGGAAAGAGGGGTAACTGAAGACACAGCATGAGTGGTACCAAGGCTAATGTAAACGAATGGTAAGTAAGGACATTGTGGAAAGAGTGGTAACTGAAGACACAGCAGAAGTGGTACCAAGGCTAATGTAAAGGAATGGTGTAAGTAAGGACATTGTACAGGAAATGGCTTCTATTTTCCCCTGGCGAGAAACCGATTTCTGTCATCATCGTCAATCAACAGTAGTTATGTCTAAAAACATTTAAAATTGCAGTAAAATACAATAACTATAAACTATAGAATAATACAATAAACTATAATTAATTAGTAAGAAAAACGTTAGCATAAATAATAAATCTATAACAATAGAATAAATTGTTTCTAAGGACATTGTAGGTAGCGATAACAAAGGGGCGTGGTAACTATAGAAATAGTAAAAGCAACAAGAAGTCTATGGAGAATAGAGGGTACCCTGGCGTAAACGCGGTTTTACTCACGTAGGGTTTAGCCTCTGTTCAGAGTTTGTGTATTTGAAACCACTTTTTTGTTATTTTAAATGTATTGTAGCCTTAGGTTCAAGGCTAACATGAAATTTAATTGTTTGTCTTGCAAAGACGTGACTGAAAGGTCAGCGCGGCGCGGGGCGGCGTCACGTTCATGCCTGTGCAAAGTAATTACTAAAAGAAAATTAATTTGCCTCCCAAGTCAAGTTTGCTCGCTCATTACTTCTTTTAATGCCTTGTAATTAATTTTACATTATTGGATTACTTTTAAAACTGACGGGAAGGACTCAAAACAAAAACTAGAGGCCCAAAAGCATTTCTATAATTACAGTTTGTAATCAAGAATGAAATTAATTCTCATACTGTACTTGTAAAAGCCTCCATTAAAAAACTTATTTCAATGTACATTAGAAATGGCTTTACAGTTAGAGTAAGAGTTAAACACCGGTGGATATTTTCATTCGTTACAATAGTTTCCCCGACAATCATCCGAAGCAGCCTCAGTCCACATTACACGAGGCCCCTCGTAGCGAGCGTGAGTGATTAACTGGAGGCTTAGGTCGTGGCTTAGTGCTTTATCAATAAGCCCGGTCGAGAATTAAGTTCAAAACAGAACATGAAAGCTAAAAAAGGAGCACGGCTTTAATCCCCAATAACACAAACAAAAACAGCAGAAAACGTTAGTAAGTTCGAAGACATGGATGAAGCTAAACTGCGAATCACCTTAAAACCAAAACAGGAAAAAAAAGGTTCAATACACATTTTTTGCAGTTGAAAGCAAAAAAATACATAATCGATAAAACCGTTCCTGGCTGAAGGTTTACAAAGTGACAGCCAGGGGTCTACTCGATACAACTGAGGTATATAAACAAAGATAGGGAAAACAAAAAGGGATATAAAGCTGCTTTAGTTTAAGGAGGAGGGGGGTCGCAGTTCTCCACACTCCCGGTCGCAAACCATGCACAAATGAAATCGCTCAAGGAAATTTTCTAACAAAGGAAGAGTGTCACAGGTTGTGACGCAATATTTACAAATAAACAATGTTTTCCTACACAAAATATTAACAAGCAATATAAGTTTAAGGAAATTTAAAGGCAAATCCTACTTAGGTTAACAAAAAAATTCTTTACGAGATACTTTTTATTAAATAATTCCAATTAATATAAATAAAGTAACGTAACCTATGCTTTAAAACAGCTGTTCTACCTCATAATCTATAACATAAAATCAGCTGTCTTACGAAATCATATGTTAGCAGTTATTTTAAGCAAAATGGGACGAAATAACTATATTGCATACCTTGCCCCCTTTGTGAAAACATTTTCTACCATATAAAACTAAAATTAATTCATTAAACTTAATTAATAAATTATAAAAAAATTGTATTAACATCAAGTGTCATCCACAAGTTTAAACAAATGTATTTGAACTTGAGTGGATGAACAAAAAGTATTTTATTAAAAATTGAAAATCTGAACAGGATATATAGACATATATAGGGAGAGTGTGAACTATATATAGTAGGAATTAAAAGAGACGCAAATAGCTTCTAAAATGGCCTTGAAGACAGAGCCTAAAGAGAAATTATCAAAACACCTTACTACGCACCGTTTAAAGTCTCAACATAAAAAGCCTCTAAACAATGGCTTACTAAATCCAGTTTATCGCTGAAGCTCTTGGGAGCCTATTTCTAATCAGCCATGATTGACACCTCAGCCGGAGACATGTTAAACCAATTAGCTTATTTTCAAATACGGAACGAAATTTTGCTGTGAAAGCGAGAAAGCTATCTTAGTGTCTTGCCTGAGCGTTTCTACTGGAGATCAGGACATCAATAGATGGTTAAGTAAACCTGTCTCTACCCCACCTAGTAACAATAGGTGGTTACGTAAACCTGTCTCTACCCCACCTAGTAACAATAGGTGGTTAAGTAAACCTGTCTCTACCCCACCTAGTAACAATAGATGGTTAAGTAAACCTGTCTCTACCCCACCTAGTAACAATAGATGGTTAAGTAAACCTGTCTCTACCCCACCTAGTAACAATAGATGGTTAAGTAAACCTGTCTCTACCCCACCTAGTAACAATAGATGGTTAAGTAAACCTGTCTCTACCCCACCTAGTAACAATAGATGGTTAAGTAAACCTGTCTCTACCCCACCTAGTAACAATAGATGCTTAAGTAAACCTGTCTCTACCCCACCTAGTAACAATAGATGGTTAAGTAAACCTGTCTCTACCCCACCTAGTAACAATAGATGGTTAAGTAAACCTGTCTCTAACCCACCTAGTAACAATAGATGGTTAAGTAAACCTGTCTCTACCCCACCTAGTAACAATAGATGGTTAAGTAAACCTGTCTCTACCCCACCTAGTAACAATAGATGGTTAAGTAAACCTGTCTCTACCCCACCTAGTAACAATAGATGGTTAAGTAAACCTGTCTCTACCCCACCTAGTAACAATAGATGGTTAAGTAAACCTGTCTCTACCCCACCTAGTAACAATAGATGGTTAAGTAAACCTGTCTCTACCCCACCTAGTAACAATAGATGGTTAAGTAAACCTGTCTCTACCCCACCTAGTAACAATAGGTGGTTAAGTAAACCTGTCTCTACCCCACCTAGTAACAATAGATGGTTAAGTAAACCTGTCTCTACCCCACCTAGTAACAATAGGTGGTTAAGTAAACCTGTCTCTACCCCACCTAGTAACAATAGATGGTTAAGTAAACCTGTCTTTACCCCACCTAGTAACAATAGATGGTTAAGTAAACCTGTCTCTACCCCACCTAGTAACAATAGGTGGTTAAGTAAACCTGTCTCTACCCCACCTAGTAACAATAGGTGGTTAAATAAACCTGTCTCTACCCCACCTAGTAACAATAGGTGGTTAAGTAAACCTGTCTCTACCCCACCTAGTAACAATAGGTGGTTAAGTAAACCTGTCTCTACACCACCTAGTAACAATAGATGGTTAAGTAAACCTGTCTCTACCCCACCTAGTAACAATAGGTGGTTAAGTAAACCTGTCTCTACCCCACCTAGTAACAATAGATGGTTAAGTAAACCTGTCTCTACCCCACCTAGTAACAATAGATGCTTAAGTAAACCTGTCTCTACCCCACCTAGTAACAATAGATGGTTAAGTAAACCTGTCTCTACCCCACCTAGTAACAATAGATGGTTAAGTAAACCTGTCTCTAACCCACCTAGTAACAATAGATGGTTAAGTAAACCTGTCTCTACCCCACCTAGTAACAATAGATGGTTAAGTAAACCTGTCTCTACCCCACCTAGTAACAATAGATGGTTAAGTAAACCTGTCTCTACCCCACCTAGTAACAATAGATGGTTAAGTAAACCTGTCTCTACCCCACCTAGTAACAATAGATGGTTAAGTAAACCTGTCTCTACCCCATCTAGTAACAATAGATGGTTAAGTAAACCTGTCTCTACTCCACCTAGTAACAATAGGTTAAGCTTTATTCCCCATTAGTACCTCCAATTAATGCGAATGATGATGGCTTGATCTAAAAAGTATCGAAACCTTATAACAAGGAAAGCCATGTACAAGATTCGTTAATTAATTCACAGCGCCTTATCTAAGCACAGAGAATCCTGGAGTAATGTGCGTAAAGTTATTGTAAGTAAGCGATTGATTACATCTAGATCTAGTCACATGGCGGCCTAGACAAGCAGAGAGGTGTGCCTACGGAGGTGGAAACCGGCTGGCGTTGTATTATCTTATCAGTCAGTCGTTGTTAAACTGTTCCTGCCATTAGTTTACATTATTTCTCTATTTCTTCAACCTATACTCAACACTACTCACGCAAACCATGAAATCACTAATAAAATCCCCATTCCAAACATTATTTATGTTATTATTATACTCCGACCTATTCCGCCACAGCCCTGCCTAGCATGGCCACTTGAAGTCTTCCACATCCCTGCCTGGTACGGCCATTTTAAGCACTGCATATGCCTCTCACATTTCTACCTACTATGGCCACCTGAAGTATGTCAAATCCCTCTCACATCCTCGCCTAGTATGGCCAATTTAAGTATGAAAGGTCCCTCTCACACCCCTGCCTATTATGGCCACTTTAGGTCTGCCAGATTTCTCTCATATCCCTGCATAGTCTGGCCACTTCAAGTCTGCCAGATCCCTCTTACATCCCTGCCTAGTATGGCCACTTTAAGTGTACCAGATCCCTCTCATATCCCCGCCTAGTAAGGCCACTTTAAGTCTGCCAGATCCCTCTCATGTCTCTGCCTAGTATGACGACTTTAAGCCATGCATATGACTCTCACATTCCTGCCTAGTATGGCCAATTTAGGTATTTCCCATCCCTCTCGTGTCTCTGCCTAGTATGGCCGCTTTAAGTCTGCTAGATCCATGTCATTTCCTTGCCTAGTGTGGCCACTTTAGGTCTGCCAGATCCCTCTCACATCCATGCCTAGTATAACCACATTAAGTCTGCCAAATCCCTCTCATGTCTCTGCCTAGTATGGCCGCTTTAAGTCTGCTAGATCTCTGTCATGTCCTTGCCAAGTATGGCCACTTTAAGTCTGCCAGATCCCTCTCACACCCCTGCCTAGAATGGTCACTTTTAAGTCTACCAGATCCCTCTCATGTCTCTGCCTAGTATGGCCGCTTTAAGTCTGCTAGACCCCTGTCATGTCCTTGCCTAGTATGGCCACTTTAAGTCTGCCAGATCACTCTCACATCCCCGCTTAGTATGGCCACTTTAAGTCTGTCAGATCCCTCTCATGTCTCTGCCTAGTATATCCGCTTTAAGTCTGCTAGATCCCTGTCATGTCCTTGCCTAGTATGGCCACTTTAAGTCTGCTAGATCCCTGTCATGTTCTTGCCTAGTATGGCCACTTTCAGTATGCCAGATCCCTCTTACACCCCTGCCTAGTATGGCCACTTCAAGTCTGCCAGATCCCTCTCATATCCCTGCCTAGTATGGCGACTTTAATCCCTGCATATGCATCTCCCATTCCTGCCTAGTATAGCCACTTTTAAGTCTGCCAGATCCCTCTCATGTCTCTGCCTAGTATGGCCACTTTAAGTCTGCTAGTTCCCTGTTATTTCCTTGCCTAGTATGGCCATTTCAAGTCTGCCACATCCCTCTTACATCCCTGCCTAGTACGGCCAATGTAAGTTCGCCAGATCCCTCTCATATCCCTGCCTAGTATGGCCACTTTAAGTCTGCCAGATCCCTCTCATGTTTCTGCCTAGTATGACGACTTTAATCCCTGTATATGCCTCTCAGATTCCTGCCTAGTATAGCCACTTTAAGTCTTTCCCATCTCTCTCATGTCTCTGCCTGGTATGGCCACTTTAAGTCTTTCCCATCCCTCTCATGTGTCTGTCTAGTATGGCCACTTTAAGTCTTTCCCATCCCTCTCATGTGTCTGTCTAGTATGGCCACTTTAAGTCTTTCCCATCCCTCTCATGTGTCTGTCTAGTATGGCCACTTTAAGTCTTTCCCATCCCTCTCATGTGTCTGTCTAGTATGGCCACTTTAAGTCTTTCCCATCCCTCTCATGTGTCTGTCTAGTATGGCCACTTTAAGTCTTTCCCATCCCTCTCATGTGTCTGTCTAGTATGGCCACTTTAAGTCTTTCCCATCCCTCTCATGTGTCTGTCTAGTATGGCCACTTTAAGTCTTTCCCATCCCTCTCATGTGTCTGTCTAGTATGACGACTTTAAATCCCTGCATATCCCTCTCACATTTCTGCCTAGTAAGGCCACTTAGAAGCCACTAGTATATTTAACATTCTGACTATAATAGAAAAAAGTTTAGTTGTGAAATTTTCATTCTTTAAGCGGACCCTCACCACTCTTATATACAAATGCCTTCAAAACTAATATTCGAAACTGTAGGTTTCCAAAACGATCGCGATATGATTTGCCTCAAACATAAAAGAATTGGTTTTAATTAAAATAGACTAAAAATGTGCTTTAGAAAAAAGGTACAAAATATAATATTAAAAACAGCTTAATAAGAAGGGAAAAACGCATACCTACTGTATTGTATTTGCTCCGTTAACCCATTGCATTGCGTGAACTAAAACACTGAACTACTTTGGCCTATGACTGTACCGTGCTACTTGGACCTATGCCAGAAAGACTCGATCACTCTTTTACAACCCTCCCTAACACATTAATCTAACACATCCAACCCTGGTGCCAAATATTCACAGTGGAGTTGCAATTACCGACATCCTTTCCCTTAAGATGCTCTCACAAACGCACGCACGCATGCACGTTCTTGTACCTTTTCCATATATATATATATATATATATATATATATATATATATATATATATATTTTCAGTAGTTTCGATAATTCGAGGTGAATGGGACCGAAACCCCTTAGGATTACACGAAAAAAATTCCTGAGCATGAAAGAAGTGGGTATCGGTAGATGAGTAGCTCGCGATGTCGACATCCATGTAAATGAAACGCATTGTAACATATGGAGCCGAACACAACGGGTAGGTCGAGGGGGAGATACCTCGTGATGCCTTGCAGGATGGTTTTTTAAAACAAACTGATTTGATTTTACATGAATGTTCACCAGGATGCCTAGCACCGATTGGTCGCCCAGCCCTCCCACTCCACAGCACGTCGTGCGAGGGAAATCTGACTGACAACACCGGTAGTGCGGCATCGGCCAAGTTTAGTATTTGTGCTATGTTAGTATTTAGTAAGTGCAATATTTTCAAGTGGATAAGTGAATGTCTCGGGTGTCATCCTCATACATGAATGGAATCGTTCGGAGTCATCTTTTAGTTCAGTAAACAAAAAATTATAAATTAATTTTACTTTATTTGGTTACTGATTTTAATTTTCTTACTAACATTACATTTTTCTTTATAATAAATGAAATTTCTTTAAAAATTATTTTGTAACTATATATCGATTGGTTTTAACGATAATATTTACAGCTCTTGAAGCTGTTTAACTGGTCACACAATTTTCTCTTTGTGGGACTTGTTACTTACAAGGCTACGTAATTAAGCATCTTCTTCTTGTGTGATAGGTTTAATGTCTTGTTTGTTTATATTTATATTTGTGTGAGATATGGCTGTACCAAATGTTACTGGCAATGATTCACTTGTCGATAAAATATCGCTTAAAATTCTGCGAGAGTATTGAAGGAAATTATTACGGAGTGGCTTCCTTATTATATATATATATATATATATATATATATATATATATATATATATATATATATATATATTAAAACAACATAGGTTATTCAAATACAAGAATATTTATTAATTTATATCCAAAGCTTTTCGTTGGCAAACAGTACCAACATCATCAGGAATGAAAATTACAATAATGTTGGTACTGTTTGCCAACGAAAAGCTTTGGATATAAATTAATAAATATTCTTGTATTTGAATAACCTATGTTGTTTTAAATTATTAAACAAGAAAACGTATTATATATATATATATATGTTACACCATTATTTATTATTATTATTATTATTATTATTTATTAGTTATTATATATTAGTTATATTTGTATACACACACACACACACACACATATATATATATATATATATATATATATATATATATATATATATATATATATTTGTAGTTATGCAACACTGTTTTCTTGTATGTATATATATTTTTTTTCTTTTTTTTGAGCTTAGTCGAGCTCAGGCCGCTTGTTGTGGTTTTATTACATGAGATAATTAACAACATCGCAGGCGACCTCCTTGCTCTGTGCTGTCGACATCGACGCGATCCACTTATTCTGTTCGCACACTAACACAGTAAAACCCAGCATACCCAGATCAATGTGATAACAGCCCGAACCGGATTTATTATTAGCGGAATAAGGAACAATCCAACTAATCATAGGTGTCGTTAATGTTGATTGATTTCTTTGCTTCAAGAGAGTTTATTTTCTGACGTCACGCACAAGACTAGACATTTGTTCAGGGATCTTTGTTGACTGTCAAAACTTACAGAATAAATAGAGAAAGATATTTATGACCCATTGACCTTGTGTCATCTAGACATAACAGATACGGACATTCAAACACAACATAACAGCGACCAAGAGCGACAGAATAACAGCAGAATGGGGAGCAAGAAAAATACCGTACTGATATAAACATTTCTTGGAAGCCTGACTCATTTCCTTTGCATGACGTATTGATTTAAATATTTCTTCAACTTCCAATTCATTTTCTTTATGGCTATAAACATTTCTTGGACGCTCGATTCATTTCCTTTCAAATAGATAAAATAGGCTCCAATAGAAATAGGCTGGAATTATACGAAAGCTCGAAATATCGGGACTAAGATTTTCGAGACTTCACTGTAAAGCCTTAAAAACGCCACATTGGTCATCATCGAGACATAACAGCAAAATGTAAACACTACAGAAATGTTCGTGTGGAAAAGGGAGGATGGGCATCAGGCTCAACTACAAACTGTAGAATAATGATCCAAACGTCATCAAGTAACGTCACCAAGACAGAAAGCCTTAAAAACGCCACATTGGTCATCATCGAGACATAACAGCAAAATGTAAACACTACAGAAATGTTCGTGTGGAAAAGGGAGGATGGGCATCAGGCTCAACTACAAACTGTAGAATAATGATCCAAACGTCATCAAGTAACGTCACCAAGACAGAAAGCCTTAAAAACGCCACATTGGTCATCATCGAGACATAACAGCAAAATGTAAACACTACAGAAATGTTCGTGTGGAAAAGGGAGGATGGGCATCAGGCTCAACTACAAACTGTAGAATAATGATCCAAACGTCATCAAGTAACGTCACCAAGACAGAAAGCCTTAAAAACGCCACATTGGTCATCATCGAGACATAACAGCAAAATGTAAACACTACAGAAATGTTCGTGTGGAAAAGGGAGGATGGGCATCAGGCTCAACTACAAACTGTAGAATAATGATCCAAACGTCATCAAGTAACGTCACCAAGACAGAAAGCCTTAAAAACGCCACATTGGTCATCATCGAGACATAACAGCAAAATGTAAACACTACAGAAATGTTCGTGTGGAAAAGGGAGGATGGGCATCATGCTCAACTACAAACTGTAAAATAATGATCCAAACGTCATCAAGTAACGTCACCAAGACAGAAAGCCTTAAAAACGCCACATTGGTCATCATCGAGACATAACAGCAAAATGTAAACACTACAGAAATGTTGGTGTGGAAAAGGGAGGATGGGCATCATGCTCAACTACAAACTGTAAAATAATGATCCAAACGTCATCAAGTAACGTCACCACTGTAGTAGACGTGGTCTAGAGCTTCAGAAAATCCCCACTTGATGTCTGCACTAGCTCCAACCTTGATCGTCAAAGTACGGCGTCCGCACTACAGAGTTTCGCGTTACACTCTTGGCGTCCCACATCACCTGACATCACCATTTGACGTTTCCCTGTTTAGAAATGTGAAAGAATCTGTTTGTATTCCCCCCTTTGCTCGTGATAATGAAGCGCCAAAATTAAGAATGTCAGATACAGTAACTTCAGAACTTAATGTTTGGGATGAATTCAGTCGATTACCGACTTGATGTCACTCGCGCAGCTGATGCAGACTTACAGACCTAATGTGAAGCATTTTCGTAAACTTCATCATTCTTTTGAGAGGATGCCCATGTAAAATCCTACTGTAGAAAGTAATTTTCGTAATAAATATAGCGTTTAGAAATGGTGTTCATTTTTTAAACGCCTTACACGTTGCGGCAGCGAGCTCGATTTCTTCCTAAACCAAGGAACATTATAATATTATCTACAATAGTATGTCTTATGGGGAATTCGTAAATAAGATGCCAAAGCACAAGAGCTATTATCTGTATACAGGAAAGGCATGGGTTCAAAATATAGCTAGGAACATGAAGTCTCCTGGTGCAGGAGATGAGGAAATATTGTGTGCAGGGTACCTGAAGCAGACCACTCAATAAGGGTGTATAAAGAGGCGTCCAACTATTACAACCCCTGCAAGATGTCGGATGTAGAAGGGTAGATAGAATTAAGTAGGACTATTTTTCCGCCGCAGTTTTGGTTATCATCGCCAGACAAAATATTGTATAAAAACTAAATATAACTGGCAAATAATAATATAATAAAAAATAGATTACCAAAAAATATTAACGTGACAATAAACAACAAAACAACAATAACGAACAACATAACACTAAACAACAATAAATAAAAACATAACAATAAGTAACAATCTAACAATAAATAAAAACTGATAAGATGGCTCGGTATTGTACTTGCATCTGTGTTTGCGGTTATTTCACATTGACCTAACAAAATGTCTCCCAAAAGACAAGTGAGGTCTGTGTATTGAACCCAACGTGGCTGTACAACAACGACCTTCGACGACTTATCGCTTGATAAGTTTTAATTACAACAACGAATACATCTTACTGCGACCAACAAACCTGTCACCGCTCACAGAGCACCTAACATACAGTATAAATAAGCAGCCTACATATCTAAGCTGTTTACGGCTTTAAAGCTGAACAGTTTACCGTGTTAAGAACATTGCTAACTAGGATGCATCCTTGAAAAGCTAGATTGCAAGTGGAAAGATATATATAAATATATGTACTTTATCATTATTGTGTTAAAAAGCTAGTATTTTTATCAAGATTTCGTAGGCCATTCATTCCAAATGGAATTACTATGAACACAGGGGCAGGTAGGTACAAACCTTCACGAACACAAGACATGCTGGGTAAAGGGGGGAATCTGAACGCAGGAGAAGACAGGTAACAAGCCTTCAGTGCACAGGAGATGTAGGACGTGTTGGGTAAAGTTCGAAGAATAAGCGCAGGGGGAGGGAGGTAACAAACTTTCACGGGTAAAGGAGAGGCGGAGCGAGTTGTGTAAAATGGGGAGGCTGAGCACAAGGGGGGGACAGGTGGCAAACCTTCACGGCCACAGAATATGGGTGACGAATTGGGTAAATACAGTTGGAATCCTAAGCGCAGAGGAAGACAGATGGCAAACCTACTCGAGCACACAACATGAGGGGTGTGTTGGGTAAATTAAATAATCTGAGCGCAGGGGGGACACATAACAAACTAGCACATGCACAGGACATGGGGGACGAGCTGGGTAAAGTGGGGAGGCTGAGCGCAGGGGGAGACAGATAACAAACCTACTCGAGCACAGGACATACAGGACTTGTTGGGTAAATTAAAGAATCTGAGCGCAGGGGGGACGCATAACACACCAAGACATGAACAGGGCATGGGGGACGAGTTGGGTAAAGTGGGGAGGCTGAGCGCAGAGGGAGACAGGTGACAAACATTCCCACGTGAACAGGAGATAGGTGACGAGTTGTGTTAAGTCTGAAGGCTGAGTACGGGGGAAGGCAGGTAACAAACTTTCACAGGTACAGGAGAGGCGGGGCGAGTTGTGTGTAAAAGGGGGAGGCTGGGCACAAGGGGGACACAGGTGACAAACCTTCACGGCCATAGGATATGGGGGACAAGTTGGGTAAATAAAGTTGAAAGCCTAAGCGCAGGGGGAGACAGATAACAAACCTACTAGAGCACAGGACATGCGGGACGTGTTGGGTAAATTAAAGAATCTGAGCGCAGGAGAGACACATAACACACCAAGACATGCACAGGGCATGGGGGACGAGTTGGGTAAAGTGGGGGGCTGAGCGCAGGGGGAGACAGGTGACAAACCTTCCCACGTGAATAGGACATAGGTGACGAGTTGTGTTAAGTGGGGAGGCTGAGCACAGGGGGAGGCAGGTAACAAACTTTCACGGGTCAGGAGAGGCGGGGCGAGTTGTGTGTAAAAGGGGGAGGCTGGGCACAAGGGGGACACAGGTGACAAACCTTCACGGCCACAGGATATGGGGGACAAGTTGGGTAAATAAAGTTGGAAGCCTAAGCGCAGGGGGAGACAGATAACAAACCTACTCGAGCACATGACATGCGGGACGTGTAGGGTAAATTTAAGAATCTAAGCGCAGGGGAGACACAACAAACCAAGACATGCACAGGGCATGGGGGACGAGTTGGGTAAAGTGGGGAGGCTGAGCGCAGAGGGAGGCAGGTGACAAACATTCCCACGTGAACAAGAGATAGGTGACGAGTTGTGTTAAGTCTGAAGGCTGAGTACGGGGGAAGGTAGGTAACAATCTTTCACGGGTACAGGAGAGGCGGGGCGAGTTGTGTGTAAAAGGGGGAGGCTGGGCACAAGGGGGACACAGGTGACAAACCTTCACGGCCATAGGATATGGGGGACAAGTTGGGTAAATAAAGTTGAAAGCCTAAGCGCAGGGGGAGACAGATAACAAACCTACTAGAGCACAGGACATGCGGGACGTGTTGGGTAAATTAAAGAATGTGAGCGCAGGAGGGACACATAACACACCAAGACATGAACAGGGCATGGGGGACGAGTTGAGTAAAGTGGGGGGCTGAGCGCAGGGGGGAGACAGGTGACAAAACTTCCCACGTGAATAGGACATAGGTGACGAGTTGTGTTAAGTGGGGAGGCTGAGCACAGGGGGAGGCAGGTAACAAACTTTCACGGGTCAGGAGAGGCGAGGCGAGTTGTGTGTAAAAGGGGGAGGCTGAGCACAAGGGGGACACAGGTGACAAACCTTCACGGCCACAGGATATGGGGGACAAGTTGGGTAAATAAAGTTGGAAGCCTAAGCGCAGGGGGAGACAGATAACAAACCTACTCGAGCACATGACATGCGGGACGTGTTGGGTAAATTAAAGAATCTAAGCGCAGGGGGAGACACATAACAAACCAACATATGCACAGGACATGGGGGACGAGTTGGGTAAAGTTGGAAGCCTAAGCGCAGGGGGAGACAGATAACAAACCTACTCGAGCACATGACATGCGGGACGTGTAGGGTAAATTAAAGAATCTAAGCGCAGGGGAGACACATAACAAACCAACACATGCACAGTACGTGGGGGACAAGTTGGGTAAAGTTGGAAGCCTAAGCGCAGGGGAAGAGAGGTAACAACGATTGATGGTGTTTGTAAACGTCAAACTTCCTTCTTAGATAACTGTATTAACACACAATTCCCCTCCAGTCCCCCTTCCCTACTACTAAGCATAGAACAGCTGATGCTCAGAAGCGATAAGATGGGAATGCGAGATTATGTAGAACATCTTTAAACAAACATAACTTTAAAACAAATACTACTCAAGACGCATTCCAAAAGCGTTGGTTTGTTATAAACGTAGGAAATGAATTCTCATAGGCAAAAGGAAACAAGTTTGACGGAAAGATTTTAAAAAATAAACATATTATTACTTATTATAAAAATGAGTTTCAGAGAAATTCTGTGAACACTTTGTAGCGCCATCACCCCCACACGCGCCTTATGGTATAGCGGACCCATCACTTCCGTGACATGACCCATGTGTTATAAGCCTCTTTATAATTCCATCCCTTCCGCGTCAGGATACGCTGAGCATGCGTCTTCAATGTCCGGCCCTCCGTGCCATACAGCAGCCCTGTCCTCTCCTGTCTGGATCTACAACCTAGCTCACATCCTTGTCTAAATTAAAATATGCAATTAGATTGTGCAATTTTTTAAACTCAACTTGTGAGCAGAGGTAATAAATGGCAAACAACTCACAACATAATTTATTATCTAACACCCAAAACAATAGGCACGATACATTGCAGTACCTGGAAGAAAAGAGAAATCTTACACATGTACCCCGCAGGCTACTTATTAAAAACAACCGTAACTGGTGGAAACAAACTTTACACGTTTGGAGGATTTGAAGTTGAAAATTAATGCCAGAAACCTTGATTCCACCGCGCAAATGTAGAAACTATTTTAAACCATCTTCTTCGTGCTCCGAAGAGGAAAGTTCTTACTGTTCGTATTATCCTTGTAAAGGGAAATTCAGGAACAAGTTTCGGGATCTATAAGAAGATGACATACAATGTAATGTAATAAATCAACCTTTAATTACATTTAGCCTAAACCTTTATTGGTCGCTTATACAGTATAGGCCTACATGCATTTATATTGTTCCTATATGGCTACCAAATTATATTCAAGGTCATACAAAACCAATGTTCACAAGCAACAGTAGCTATAAACTAATTTATTACACTAAAGTCTTTGCTTAGCTCAATAGATAGTAAAAAGCCTAAAACTTTACTTTATTTAAAGAAATAATGCTTTAGTCAATAGTGACATCTAAAATGTTCCTTCTGGGCGGCGACACTATTCAGTAATTTAGTGAATGATAGATCCCCTGTACTTTTTGTTACACTTTAAAAATCTTATATAAAATTGTGTTCCTCCAGATTGGATTTTATTCTTTATAAATGCATTTCAGAAATACATATTTTTGGTATAAATTGAAAACCCCATTTTCCGTACTAAAAAGGTGGTACTAAAGTTAACTGCAGATTGATCGATTCTTCCTATTAACAAACATATTCCCACAAATAACAAATTACATCTGCTTACCAACTTAGATCGAATTCGAACGTTTCGTTCCAAAGTTACCATGACTTAGACAGGATAATTATCGTGACGTTAGTATATATTTGCGGGTATAAATTTGAAGTAATATTTTTAAAATTCTTGAGACCTGAAAGCAAACTTTCATCTTAGTCTCCGGTCACGTACACCACGGAAAAACTAAAGTGAAAATAAATGTTTAAGAAAAATAATTTTTTACTCAGCAAGTAATATAGTTGGCTATTTTTACGTAAAAACCATTGTTGAAGCCCTTATTTTAGTGAATTTTCTATCTTTTATAGTTTAAAAGACACGAAGGTTCCAGTACAGCGCGTTCCTCTCTCCCCCCCCCCGGTATGTCGACCACGTGAGGGGGCAACGAAATACGTTTTTACAATCACCCCTCCCCCCTGGTATATCGACCACGTGAGGAGGCTACGACGTACGTTTTTACAATCACCCCTCCCCCCTGGTATGTCAACCACGTGAGGGGGCAACGAAATACGTTTTTACAATCACCCCTCCCCCCTGGTATATCGACCACGTGAGGAGGCTATGACGTACGTTTTTACAATCACCCCTCCCCCCTGGTATGTCGACCACGTGAGGAGGCTATAACGTACGTTTTTACAATCACCCCTCCCCCCTGGTATGTCGACCACGTGAGGGGGCAACGAAATACGTTTTTACAATCACCCCTCCCCCCTGGTATATCGACCACGTGAGGAGGCTATGACGTACGTTTTTACAATCACCCCTCCCCCCTGGTATGTCAACCACGTGAGGAGGCGACGACGTACGTTTTTACAATCACCCCTCCCCCCTGGTATATCGACCACGTGAGGAGGCTACGACGTACGTTTTTACAATCACCCCTCCCCCCTGGTATATCGACCACGTGAGGAGGCGACGACGTACGTTTTTTACAATCACCCCTCCCCCCTGGTATATCGACCACGTGAGGAGGCTACGACGTACGTTTTTACAATCACCCCTCCCCCCTGGTATATCGACCACGTGAGGAGGCTACGACGTACGTTTTTACAATCACCTCTCCCCCTGGTATGTCGACCACGTGAGGAGGCGACGACGTACGTTTTTACAATCACCCCTCCCCCCTGGTATATCGACCACGTGAGGAGGCTACGACGTACGTTTTTACAATCACCCCTCCCCCTGATATGTCGACCACGTGAGGAGGCGACAACGTACGTTTTTACAATCACCCCTCCCCCTGGTATGTCGACCACGTGAGGAGGCGACGACGTACGTTTTTACAATCACCCCTCCCCCCTGGTATATCGACCACGTGAGGAGGCTACGACGTACGTTTTTACAATCACCCCTCCCCCCTGGTATGTCGACCACGTGAGGAGGCGACGACGTACGTTTTTACAATCACCCCTCCCCCCTGGTATAAAACCACGTGAGGAGGCTACGACGTACGTTTTTACAATCACCCATCCCCCCTGGTATATCGACCACGTGAGGAGGCCACGACGTACGTTTTTACAATCACCCCTCCCCCTGGTATGTCGACCACGTGAGGAGGCGACGACGTACGTTTTTACAATCACCCCTCCCCCCTGGTATATCGACCACGTGAGGAGGCTACGACGTACGTTTTTACAATCACCCCTCCCCCTGATATGTCGACCACGTGAGGAGGCGACGACGTACGTTTTTACAATCACCCCTCCCCCTGGTATGTCGACCACGTGAGGAGGCGACGACGTACGTTTTTACAATCACCCCTCCCCCCTGGTATATCGACCACGTGAGGAGGCTACGACGTACGTTTTTACAATCACCCCTCCCCCCTGGTATGTCGACCACGTGAGGAGGCGACGACGTACGTTTTTACAATCACCCCTCCCCCCTGGTATGTCGACCACGTGAGGAGGCTACGACGTACGTTTTTACAATCACCCCTCCCCCCTGGTATGTCGACCACGTGAGGAGGCGACGACGTACGTTTTTACAATCACCCCTCCCCCCTGGTATATCGACCACGTGAGGAGGCGACGACGTACGTTTTTACAATCACCCCTCCCCCCTGGTATGTCGACCACGTGAGGAGGCTACGACGTACGTTTTTACAATCACCCCTCCCCCCTGGTATATCGACCACGTGAGGAGGCTACGACGTACGTTTTTACAATCACCCCTCCCCCCTGGTATGTCGACCACGTGAGGAGGCTACGACGTACGTTTTTACAATCACCCCTCCCCCCCTGGTATGTCGACCACGTGAGGAGGCTACGACGTACGTTTTTAATCACCCCTCCCCCCTGGTATGTCGACCACGTGAGGAGGCTACGACGTACGTTTTTACAATCACCCCTCCCCCCTGGTATGGCGACCACGTGAGGGGACGACGACGTACATTTTTACAATCACCCCTTTCCCCTGGTATGTCGACCACGTGAGGGGACGACGACGTACGTTTTTACAATCACCCCTCCCCCCTGATATGTCGACCACGTGAGGGGGCGACGACGTACGTTTTTACAACCACCCCTCCCCCCTGGTATATCGACCACGTGAGGGGACGACGACGTACATTTTTACAATCACCCCTCCCCCCTGGTATGTCGACCACGTGACGGGACGACGACGTACATTTTTACAATCACCCCTCCCCCTGGTATGTCGACCACGTGAGGAGACGACGACGTACATTTTTACAATCACCCCTCCCCCCTGGTATATCGACCACGTGAGGGGACGACGACGTACATTTTTACAATCACCCCTCCCCCCTGGTATATCGACCACGTGAGGGGACGACGACGTACATTTTTACAATCACCCCTCCCCCCCTGGTATGTCGACTACGTGAGGAGGCGACGACGTACGTTTTTACAATCACCCAAGTGCCCAGAATAATAATCTGAAATAAAATTGGATTAGGCTTTCAGTGCATGCTCAACCCCCTTTAGATCCTGGACTAACTACAGCGTATGTAAACCTTTCCTTAATCCATGTACCCGGAGGCCAGAACCTCCGCGGGCTGAGTACAAGGCCTGTGGTACCGTTTTGGCAGCTACGTTAATCTATAAACTTTACAAACTTTAACTAAAGACTTATTAATTAGTTATAGTTTGTTACAGTTATACTGAATGGATGATGAAGACCTTGTCGCCGAAACGCTTTTGAGAATATAAATTATTGATTAGAAATAGCGAAATTAAGGTAAATTTCCAACACCTAATGTACCAACCAACCGAAATCAAAACTTTATTGAACAGCTCAATAAACACTGAAAGCTTTATTGGTTACTTTCTGTCACTTGTGTTTTTAATGAACAAGTTGCCTAATAAAGGAAAACATAAACATCTGAACAACAGTTTGATCAAAACACTCTAATCTATGCACGTTGGCAAGGCTTGGCTTTATGTATGAGCCTAATTATATAGTGCCTAACCCGTCACGATTACAAACCTATAGCGGAGACACAGGTTGGTAAATATTGTTTCTAGAGCGCAACCAAACAGGTAATATATAAAGAAAAATCTAAGTCAATTTCTACTCAGGACAACAAAGAAAGATTTTATTTTAGTTACTTTTTTATTGAATAATTACAATTAATATAAATACATATGACAAAATCATAAAGTGGCAAAATAGAAAGAAAAATGATTTATTAAAATTAATTAATGAATAAATATTTGAGAAAACTGTATTAACATCAAGTGTCATCCACTGTAAATTTTACAAAAATATATTTGAACTTGAGTGGATGAATAAAAAGTACTTTCCTCACGATTGAAAATTTGAACTATACACACACACACACACATATATATATATATATATATATATATATATATATATATATATATATATATATATATATAGAGAGAGAGAGAGAGAGAGAGAGAGAGAAAGAGAGAGAGAGAAGGAATTCAAAAGCTTTCACATGCTGCTATTTATCCCAGGGAAATAAGTACATATGTTCTTTCCTTGATCTTGCCTACCCCGTCATGCATACATTATGAGATACAGCTTCATTAGGCTCGTGTACAAAACTAAACGTACCTAAAGTAAAATGAATATATTTTGGTGTGTACATATGACCGTCTTACCCCAAACATGCAAACTTTCTTACACATTATGCAAGTATGTAATAGTGCGATCATAATTAAATGTGTCTACACGAGTGCACTGACCATGGGTGGATACAAGAGTTGCTTTGGGGGTTTAAGTAACATATTGAAATGTAATCGTAAGGGGACAATCTTGTAGTTTTGAAGGTCTTTCTCGCTAAGGCAGCGTTGCTAACGTGACGTTAAAAGTTTTCCTGTTAGACATCTTTCTAGATGCCAACCTGTGGCAAGGTGTTTCATAGTTTTATGATACCTAAAAACTTGTGCAGGGGTTATGCTTCTTGTATAATTAGAATAACTGTTTAACGCCGGGAATAAAACTCTTCCGCTGCGCATTAAAGGGAAGGGAAGAAGAACGTGAGTCAAATCTGCAAGAACCTTGAAGGCCAAGTCGAATTTGTTGTAATTTATTTATTAAAGTTTTATTAACATTTTTTTATTCTTTGTGACGCAACTAAATTGATCCAGCTTAAGCAACGAATTTACTTCAACCATAAGTTGTAACAGAATAATGATTGTTACCATAGATGTTCAAAGCAAAACCATGTAAAGGGATTTTTTGTGAAAGAAAATGTTTTTAAAGAGTTCCGAAATAAAAAGGTGATCATTGCCTCTCTACTGATCTATATAGGCAAAAAAAGGTATACTTGGAAATGCAGAAAGCCTTGAGGAGCACGGGAGATACATTCAACACATTTAAAGGGAAATAACCCCACTGCACAACCCACAAAACTATAGAAGCAGTCCCTTTATAAGACACATCACTGTTACTCTATATTAAAACACAGCCGCAAGTTTACACAAATCGTGACTAACGCACGAGGTAAACACTGCCTCCTTTTTCCGTACACATGGCCTCTTAGCAAACCTTATTTTCCCTATTCCCAAATCAACCCCAACCTGACACTTAGCAAGTAAAACATAGCGAGGTTTTATAAAGGGCGAGAGATTCTAGAACGGGTTTGTATTGTGAGTTGAAGTTATTTTGCCAATATAAAAGAAACAACTTTGCCTTTTTAACGCCAATAATGGTGTAAAAATAAAATACAATAAATACTTGAATAACTATGGAAGGATAAAAAAAACTGCTGAAAAGAAAGCACAAGAATGACAGTGACACAACTTTATTCATGGCCGAAACCCAATCTTGGTCATCATCGCCAAACAAAATTACTGTCCAAAAACTAAAATAAAACTACAAGTAATTATAACTGAGCTGGCTTATGGGTTAAGTTTACAAATAAGTAAACAACATACAAACTCACAAAACTATATACTTTGTCATACGCATTTCAATGACTTTTGCCATCATCACGGTGACACCACTACAAATTTAGAACTGCAACTAAATTTGTAGTTGTCTGATGATGATGATGATGACAAAAGTTATCGAAACACGTATATCAAAGTATATTATTTTATCAGTTCATGTGCAAGTTATTTATTTATTTATAAAATATAATCACTAAAATAAAAAGAAAGCACTAATAAATATACTGGACCAAAGAAGCAACAATAAATAAGAACGACTACCTTAACAAAGATACTGGCCGTGTGCGAGAAGGACCCCCTCCTCTTCGGCAGCAAAATGGGCTTCTCCTCTTCCAACGCGTACGCACCATCACTGTACGTGCGCCTCTTTTTATGCGTGAACTTGACGCACGACAAATCGCGGAATATATTTTTCGGCACGAACTTGCTGAGTTCGCGGAAGCTGGTGAGATCGCGGAAAGAGAGCTTCCTGTGGGGCGCGCGGGGCGACACCACCGGACTGAACGATCGGAAGGTATCGTCGAACTCGTCGCTGTCGAGGAAGCTCTGCAGCCGGAGGATCAGGTCGGACTCCTTGCCCGTCGTGTCCAGCTGGTAGTAGCCCGCCAGCTGCTTCAGTTCGGCCAGGTTCATCTCGTGCACGTCCCTGCTCATCGCACAACGCTCCGCACGGCGCGACTCTCGCTACAACACTGATAACACGCTGCGATACGCGATAAGGTAGAATGGACGCGCCGTTTAAATGGCTTGTTTACGCAACCGGGCGTGTAGTATAGCTACGGGCGACGGATTCCTGGAAATACTCGTTTGGATAGAAATATTGCTTTGGAAAGTTTGAGCTATGGCAAATGTTTGTATTGCCCACGCACGCACACGTGCCAATGTCTATCATGTACAGTACACGTTATCTTCCAAGTAAACATTCTTCCAATCTTTCGGTTTTTTCAATAGCTACTCGTATTTCAACAATAACCATTACAAGACTGTTTTGCGCTGTAGATAAACGGAATACTCAAGCGGACGTCCTGTGGTTTTACAGAGATCAAGGAGTGAGGGATAGGATTACACGATATCCAGAGGGCAAGCGTCTCGCTCATGAAGAACCTAGCAAAACAAATTATTCACCGCCATTACGTGTGTACAATTTTAGCGTTCATCTTGTATCTGCAATTAAATCTATATTGCTCAATTCTTCAATTTCTTTTATTTGGCCACACTCTATATCTTGTACAAATTTTTAATCGTTAATACTTTTTATTCATCCGCTCAAGTTAAAATACATTTTTTTAAACTTGTGGGGATGACACTTGATGTTAATACAGTTTTTTGTAATATTAATTCATAAATTAAACTTAATGAATTATTTCAGTTTTATACGGGAGAAACATTTTCCGTAAAAGGGGAAAAGTATGCAATATAGTTATTTCGTCCCATTTGGCTTAAAATATGTGACAACATATGATTTCATAAAACAGCTGATTTTATGTTATAGGTTATGTGGTAGAACATCTGTTTGATCGCATACTTTATTTATATTAATTGTAATTTTTTAATAAAAAGTAAGTAAAATAAAATTTGTCATTGTTGACCTAAGTAGGAATCTTCTTTAAAGATGTGTTGTTTCTATTACTTGTTTTAAAACTAATGACAGTACAAAAGCGGATTCCCCATTCTCCAATGGTTTTAGCATACTAACCTCATAGATCTACAGCTTCTGGGTGCTTCCATACAACCTCAAAGCTTTCTCCTCAGCCACCAAACCACTCTTTGTCAAGCAGCTGTTAAAACGCTGCAACTTTGCATGCTAGCTTAACAAGTGGCGACGACCCTACACTGCCACTTGGCCCACTAAACTTCTATAACACTAAGAGCCAAAAGGCATGAATGTGTCGCCACGGCAACGTCCGATATTTGGAAATGAGCAAGCGCACCAGAGACGGTCTGCCAGCAAGTTGGACAACGATCGGCAGCTGAGCGATAGCCAAGAATCTCATAATGAAAAGTAACAAAACCTTTTCTTTGTTGTGAAGTTATAGGATGAGTTCTAGGACTCCAGCACTCCTTATATACAAGATCAGGGGTTCATGTCCCCTGTATTTGTGTGCGAGGGAGAAATACGAAGGTTGCAGGGGAAAAAGAGGGATATCCTTTATCAGACAACCGTGACACATTCCTGATAGAACATTTACTTCTTACAAAAGATTACCGTTCCACGCAATGGGCAAAGTTGAGAATGTAGGCAACCTGCCTGCGCTGGAACAAACACTATCCTTCCCTCTACTGTAACTCACCACACTGTAACTGCGTGTTACAGGCGCAGTTATCTAATCTCCTCGAAGACGTATCATATCTAAGAAATCTCGAAGCAATTTATATGTGTGTCAACTAGTGATGAGGTTAAAGTCCAACCTACGTACAGACATTATGCATAGCACGAGGCCGAATAACCTAAGTTACAATGGCGCGGTGACGCTGAAAGGTGGCACTGGTTTTAAAGGTTTTCACTTACTTGATTTACCTATTACCCGGGGGGGGGGCACAGAAGACCCTCTCGAACCCATTAATTTTAGCAGAAAAATATTAACCTATAGAACCAAAATCGTGGATACGTAATGCCATATCTGAAGTTACAGGTCAAATTTTATAAGGTGGCACTTGGGGGCTACAGTAAGGTGGCACTTGGGAACTATGGGCTTCGGCAAGAGGGCGAGGGAAGGGTGGAGGTACTCACAGGTCATCGACCCTTAGCTAATGCATAGGGTTATTATGCATTATGTTACTTATTAATACTTTTTATATATACTATAAATAACAAGAAATGTCCGGCGTTCATGGTAGCGTGCTAATAGGATTCGGTGGGGTGAGCCGCGATATATGGGCCCGACAACAGTGCCTGATGTTTTGTAGTCGACGAATACACAATTTCTACCTAAGGGCCAAGTGTCAGCTTGTAGACTCATCGGCTTAGCTCTACTCAACACTTACTGGGAGGTACCACAACACTACAAAACCTTAACGTTAGGTGAAACAATAGCAGAGGCCTTACCTTATACTCGATAGTGTTGAGTGGAGGGGATAATTTTCCCTGCATTTTCCTCTCCGAAAGATTTTCCTTACTGCCAGTATCCCCATCTCCATCTGGAAAAGTAACAGTTTATAAATCTTTACAATGCACTGTACTTAGTATGCCAGCCAGAAATAAGATAGATTTTAACAATTGCAATAGAACCTTTTGCGCAATACATTCCACCTCCTGTAGGTTCAACAATAAAACATTAATTTTACAAATATTGTGGTATAAACAAAATATACAAAGCATATCTTTTCAGAAGAAAATACGCGTGCTTCAGTAATTAATAATGACGTTCCTTGTTTAACTAAACAAGTAATATACACAAAAACACTTAAGTCAGTTTCTACTTAGGCCAACAAAGAAAAGTTTTGCTTTGATTACTATTAATTAAATAGTTACATTTAATACAAACAAAGTGTTATAACCTATGCCTTAAGACAGCTGTTAAATTAAATCATATGTTATCAATAATTTTAAGCACCATATGACGAAATATTACAAAACTTTTACGAAAAGTTTTTCTCCCATATAAAACTAAAATTAATTTGTTAAATTTAATTAATGAATTGATATTTCAAAAAAACTGAATTAAAATCAAGTGTTATCCACTACAAGTTTAAAAAAAAATTAATTTGAACTTGAGTAGATGAATAAAAAGTATTTTATTAACGATTGAAAATTTGTACAATATATATATATATATATATATATATATATATATATATATATATATATATATATATATATATAGAGAGAGAGAGAGAGAGAGAGAGAGTGAACTAATAGAAGGAACTGGAAAATAAATGATTAAAGCTTTTACTAATACAGTTTTGTATTCTTCTATACATTTAAATCATCCAAGTACAATCAATGAAGGTAAATATAAGATTTCACCGCAGAATCCTTTGAACCAACATCAATTTTCATGAACATTTAAAATCAAGCTTACTTTACCCCTAACTAAGGGCTCGATATTCGCTTTTTGCAATTTAGGGGTGAAAACCACCCCTTTTGCAAAAAATTGAAGAAATGCTAGTTAAAGCATTTTATCGGTTATTGATTTAACTACGCAGAATAAATATTCTTTAGCATTTTGAAGCGCGATTTATTCACCCCAAGTCAACATCGTCATTCTTGATACTTGAGGCACAGTTTTACAATACATTTGCGTGTAAATGCTGTGCAATGGGAAAGGAATTAAACTTTCTACAGCCATAAGGGTGCTAACTCGACACCAGTGCAAAATGTTACTATCCCAAAGTAAAATAGCTTTATTAAAATAAACTTATTATGAGAATCGTTTTTCAGCCAATAATTTGAACAAAACTAGTTTTATACTAGATTATAAGTCCGTGTGTCCAATTACACATTTCAATTACTTTTAAACGTTTAAATACACGAAATACAGATTTCTTAATAACTCTATATTAACCATGTTGTACGTACTGCATAACAGTAGTCGGCCCGCCATCTGTTGGCCAATTGAGTAACTAACAAGATAATTCTTTTCTCCTAACAAGAGCATTATCCACACGGCAGGGTTTAAGCAGTTCTTTTGGTAAGGGAACTCCTTACCACGAGTGTTTCAGGGAAATGTTAGAAAGCTGACACTCGCGTTAGGAAAACGGCTTCTTTAACCCATCGCCCTACCATTTCCTCCACAATCTGCACTACACTGACAATGCAAATAAGTCAGGTAATGTAGGCACTTCCAACTACCATGCGTTCAGTGTTTCAAGAAAATGTTAGAGAGCTGACACTCGCGTTAGGGATACGGCTTCTTTAACCCATCGCCCTACCATTTCCTCCACAATCTGCCCTACACTGACAATGCAAATAAGTCAGGTAATTTAGGCTCTTCAACTTAAATGCTTTCTCATCCACTGGCGGTTTATATTTGCCTCATCCATCGGAGGATTCTAATCGTCTCATCCACTGGCGGTTTATATTTGCCTCATCCATCGGAGGATTCTAATCGTCTCATCCACTGGCGGTTTATATTTGCCTCATCCATCGGAGGATTCTAATCGTCTCATCCACTGGCGGTTTATATTTGCCTCATCCATCGGAGGATTCTAATCGTCTCATCCACTGGCGGTTTATATTTGCCTCATCCATCGGAGGATTCTAATCGTCTCATCCACTGGCGGTTTATATTTGCCTCATCCATCGGAGGATTCTAATCGTCTCATCCACTGGCGGTTTATATTTGCCTTATCCATCGGAGGATTCTAATCGTCTCATCCACTGGCGGTTTATATTTGCCTCATCCATCGGAGGATTCTAATCGTCTCATCCACTGGCGGTTTATATTTGCCTCATCCATCGGAGGATTCTAATCGTCTCATCCACTGGCGGTTTATATTTGCCTCATCCATCGGAGGATTCTAATCGTCTCATCCACTGGCGGTTTATATTTGCCTCATCCATCGGAGGATTCTAATCGTCTCATCCACTGGCGGTTTATATTTGCCTCATCCATCGGAGGATTCTAATCGTCTCATCCACTGGCGGTTTATATTTGCCTCACCCATCGATGGATTCTAATGGTCTCATCCACTGGCGGTTTATATTTGCCTCACCCATCGATGGATTCTAATCATCTCTTCCACTGGCGGTTTATATTTGCCTCATCCATCGGAGGATTCTAATCGTCTCATCCACTGGTAGTTTATATTTGCCTCATCCATCGGAGGATTCTAATCGTCTCATCCACTGGCGGTTTATATTTGCCTCATCCATCGGAGGATTCTAATGGTCTCATCCACTGGCGGTTTATATTTGCTTCATCCATCGGAGGATTCTAATCGTCTCATCCACTGGCGGTTTATATTTGCCTCATCCATCGGAGGATTCTAATCGTCTCATCCACTGGCGGTTTATATTTGCCTCATCCATCGGAGGATTCTAATCATCTCTTCCACTGGCGGTTTATATTTGCCTCATCCATCGGAGGATTCTAATCGTCTCATCCACTGGCGGTTTATATTTGCCTCACCCATCGGAGGATTCTAATCGTCTCATCCACTGGCGGTTTATATTTGCCTCACCCATCGATAGATTCTAATTATCTCTTCCACTGGCGGTTTATATTTGCCTCATCCATCGGAGGATTCTAATCGTCTCATCCACTGGCGGTTTATATTTGCCTCATCCATCGGAGGATTCTAATCGTCTCATCCACTGGCGGTTTATATTTGCCTCACCCATCGATGGATTCTAATCATCTCTTCCACTGGCGGTTTATATTTGCCTCATCCATCGGAGGATTCTAATCGTCTCATCCACTGGCGGTTTATATTTGCCTTATCCATGGATGGATTCTAATCGTCTCATCCACTGGTAGTTTATATTTGCCTCACCCATCGGAGGATTCTAATCGTCTCTTCCACTGGCGGTTTATATTTGCCTCATCCATCGGAGGATTCTAATCGTCTCTTCCACTGGCGGTTTATATTTGCCTCATCCATCGGAGGATTCTAATCGTCTCATCCACTGGCGGTTTATATTTGCCTTATCCATGGATGGATTCTAATCGTCTCATCCACTGGCGGTTTATATTTGCCTCATCCATCGGAGGATTCTAATCGTCTCATCCACTGGCGGTTTATATTTGCCTCATCCATCGGAGGATTCTAATCGTCTCATCCACTGGTAGTTTATATTTGCCTCACCCATCGATGGATTCTAATCATCTCTTCCACTGGCGGTTTATATTTGCCTCATCCATCGGAGAATTCTAATCGTCTCATCCACTGGCGGTTTATATTTGCCTTATCCATGGATGGATTCTAATCGTCCATTCTTGCATTCTCTTTATTTTATCCGCTTTCAAGTTGCAACGGGGTGGGTTATGCCTCCCCCTCCCCAGGACCAAGTCCCTAGTCACCCGGATGGGAGTAACGAGTCTGAGGTTGGCAGAGGTGTCATTAGCCTGACTGTAGACTCCCAAACTTAAGAGTCTGAGAGAGGCTGGATGCTCCCTTGCTACACTCTTCTATTTTCAATACTTTCATTTCTTCTACTTTTCACAAGCACGACCACACTGTTTCATCCTCTTGCGGATTTTATTTGTTTCATCTACTAGCTTTCATGGTCTAACGGGGTGGGTTTTTCCGCCTCTAGATAAGGCCAACCGAAAATATATAATGGTCCGATTGCACTACCTGGACCGAACTAATCAGACAGGGTATCGAGATACTGAAACCTGCCCGTTTGTAAGGTTCTACTGGTCCCAGGTGGAATTAGTCTCGTCCCAGTGGCGAGCCGGTGATCAATCAAGGCCTTATGGTACCACGAGTCATGACACCAAGTTCCCTGCCTCTGGCCTGGCGCCAGTCATCCGGACGGGAGTAACGAGTTTGAGGTTGGATTCGTGGGAGCAGAGATTTCAAGACGTCCAAACTTTGTAGCTAAAACTCTGTTCTTTGGCAAAGGAGAGGAGAGCCGAGAGGCTAGGTAGAGCTAGGAAAGAGGCTCTTCTCTTTTTAACATCTTTCATTCCTTACACTTTTAACAAGCACGACCACACACTGTCTCATCCACTGACGGATTCTATTTGTCTCATCTACTAAAGAATTTTATTTTTCTCATGCACTAGAGGACTCTATTTACCTTACACATAAGTGGCATCTCATTATTTATATAAAGTTGTGTTGACGTTAAATTCGAGTATAAGAATTATTATGTTTTAATGCTTCGAAGTCAATTCGAATTAATACTGGGAACATTGTTGTGAATCGGTTACGCTAAATATGTCAGCGAAGCTGTAGGACATGTGGTATTGCATGTAACCAAACCTCCACGTCACAGCTGTTGTGCGTCTAATCCTGTTATCTCAAACATCATCTCTAATTATATCCATCGCTATGATAACAAAACAAATTTTAATGAATGCATTATTCCAAATGTGCTTTGATAGAAGATAATTCCGGCCGTGCTCTCGTTAAAGCCTTCACAATCGCAGTACGTAGAAACCTCTTCCACTGACCAAACAATGCTAAATTTCAAACTCTCTATGAAGCACACTAGAAACTAGAAACTTCTCATTTCAGATTCTGAAGTGCGCTGAATATACGTTCCTATCGTATTGGCTCTCAATCCAACAATAAAGATTTTAAAAAATATAGATTATAGCTTGGTAGTATTTAGCGGAAATGCAATACCTATTTTAGGAAAGGATCGGCGTAAATGTAATATCCGTAGCAAAGATATATATCTAAGATAGCATCAGCGGAAAGGTAATACCCTTGGAAGATGGGTCTAGACAAGGATCGGCGGGATTGTAATACCCTTGGCAGAGATAAATCTAGGGAAGGATCGGCGTAAATGTAATATATGTAGCAAAGATACATCTAGGAGAGGATCAGTGAAAGTGTAATACCCTTGGTAGAGATAAATCTAGGGAAGGATCGGCGTAATTGTACTATAAGGAGCAAAGATATATCTAAGAAAGGATCAGGGAATAGTATTACCCTTGGAAGAGATGGGACTAGAAAAGGATCAGTGGAAGAGTAATACCCTTGGCAAAGATAAATCTAGGACATGATCAGGGGAAGTGTAATATCCTTTTCAAAGATAGATCTAGGGAAGGATTAGCGAAAATGTAATACCCTTAGCAGAGATATATCTAGGACCGTCAGGGGAAATGTAATACTGACTCTGTCCGTGATAGAGACGGGTCTAGGGAAGGATCGGCAGAAGTGTAATATCCTTAGCAGAGATGACTCTAGGGAAGGATCGGCGGAAAGTAATACCCGTGGAAGAGATGCATCTAGGGAAGGATCGGCGGAAAGTAATACCCTTGGAAGAGATGGGATTAGGGAAACATCGGCAGAAGTGTAATACCCTTGGCAGAGATGGGTCTAGGACAAGGTCAGTGGAAGAGTAATAACCTTGGCAGAGATGGGTGTAGAGAAGGATCAGTAGAAGTGTAATACCCTTGGCAGAGATGGGTCTAGGAAAGGATCAGTGGAAGTGTAATAACCTTGGCAGAGATGGGTGTAGAGAAGGATCAGTAGAAGTGTAATACCCTTGGCAGAGATAGGTCTAGGAAAGGATCAGTGGAAGTGTAATACCCTTGACAGAGATGGGTCTAGGGAAGGATAAGTGGAAGTGTAATACCCTTGGCAGAGATGGGTGTAGGGAAGGATCAGTAGAAGTGTAATAACCTTGGCAGAGATGGGTCTAGGGAAGGATAAGTGGAAGTGTAATACCCTTGGCAGAGATGGGTCTAGGAAAGGATCAGTGGAAGTGTAATAACCTTGGCATGGCAGAGATGGGTGTAGAGAAGAATCAGTAGAAGTGTAATACCCTTGGCAGAGATGGGTCTAGGAAAGGATCAGTGGAAGTGTAATACCCTTGGCAGAGATGGGTCTAGGGAAGGATAAGTGGAAGTGTAATACCCTTGGTAGAGATGGGTGTAGGGAAAGATCAGTGGAAGTGTAATACCCTTGGCAGAGATGGATCTAGGAAAGGATCGACGGGATTGTAATACTCTTGGCTGAGATAAATCTAGGGAAGGATCGACGTAAATGTAATATCCGTAACAAAGATATATCTAGAAAAGGATCAGCGGAAAGTAATACCCTTGGAAGAGATGGGTCTAGGAAAGAATCGGCGGAAGTGTAATACCCTTGGCAGAGATGGATCTAGGAAAGGATCGACGGGATTGTAATACTCTTGGCTGAGATAAATCTAGGGAAGGATCGACGTAAATGTAATATCCGTAACAAAGATATATCTAGAAAAGGATCAGCGGAAAGTAATACCCTTGGAAGAGATGGGTCTAGGAAAGAATCGGCGGAAGTGTAATACCCTTGGCAGAGATGGATCTAGGAAAGGATCGACGGGATTGTAATACTCTTGGCTGAGATAAATCTAGGGAAGGATCGACGTAAATGTAATATCCGTAACAAAGATATATCTAGAAAAGGATCAGCGGAAAGTAATACCCTTGGAAGAGATGGGTCTAGGAAAGAATCGGCGGAAGTGTAATATCCGTGGCAAAGATATATCTAGGAAATTATCAGCGGAAAGTATTACCCTTTATCAGAAATTGGTTTATGAAAGGATCAGTGGAAGTGTAATAATCTTTTCAGGGATAGATCCAGGAAAGGATCAGCAGTAATGTAATATCCTTAACAGAGATAGGGGTAGTACTACCATAGGGGAGGAGCAACCATGAAAGCAAGGTTAGGTAAAAGCTTTGCTTACACTAAGTACAGCGTAAATGTGTCCTACCTGATGCGTAATACCATACGACATAATCGTTCATTTCCGTTTCCCAGATATGTACGTTGTGTGCATCGTAGTAGGACTCGTCCGAGGACGAGCCGTCCTGGACGGAGATCGGGATATCGGGGTCCAGCTTGAACATGCTCATTACACTTCACTGCACTTATACCATTAGATCTGTTACGCTTGGTTATGTCCAGACACCAACTAAAGCCAACCAGTAATATCTTTAATTCTACTGAATCATTTCCCATAACGTTATCATTACATTATCTCGCGTCCATTATCACGGTTGCAAGCAATCATCTTACAAGTTATAGTAAACTCATCGTTTCTTTGCGTTACCATGGCAACCTATACCCCCCCCCCCACTCATTCCTTGCCTTTGCATAGTCAGCTAAACATTAAGTGTCATGTTATGTAACCACCCTTGCAGTCGGAATAAGGTTTACTAGCGCGCACGCACATGCACACACACACACCCGCGCGCGCGGGAATATAACATACGTTTATCTCAATGAATCAGCAGCATTTTATCATTTAACATTTGTGGCTGAGTCACGGTTCAAGATCTAACCATTTCAATCGAAGAAACAATATTCTATGACTTTTTGTGCAAATAAAAAACAAAAGGATTTCCGATAAAGGCATAAGCAAATATTATCTGGTTTATAAAGAAAAAAATTATATTTAATTCAACATGTTTTATAGTAGTAGATCAATTCCATCTTTTAGTTCACAATCTCCCTTCAATCCTTAATCAAACACTTTTTATTCATCCACTCAAGTTCCAATACATTTTTTAAACTTGTAGTGGACGACATTTGATGTTAATACAGTTTTTTTTTAATAATAACTTATTAATTAAATGCAATTAATTCATTTTAGTTTTATATGGGAGAATAACTTTTCACAAAAGGACCAAGGTATACAATATACAGTAATTATTTCATTCCATTTGGCTTAAAATAACTGATAACATATGATTTCATAAAACAGCGGATTTTGTGTTATAGGGTTTGGGGTAGAACTAAACGCTTATGGTATGTTATTTTATTTATAATATATATTATTATTATTTAATAAAAGTTAGTCAAATAAAATTTGTATTATTGATCTATGCAGGGATTGACTTTTAAAATATTGTTTACATTACTTTTTTTTAGACATTTAAGTAATCTGCCTCTTGTATGTAATATTATATATATGGGTACCATACGTGAATAGAAATACAAATACTGCCGACATTTTCAAGTAGAAAAGCCCAAATATAGATGCCCAAAAATTTGCCTAACTGGAATGAACGAAATGTTTGATATTAAGTAATACAAACGTCACGCCGCGCAGGCGATCAGCTGATTCAGTGAATGACCTTCAAACCGGTCGAGCTGCTTGTATAATTAATGGACTCACTTTCCATTGCTCCGTGTGGAGAGGGTAAAGCGTGCAGGTACACAGTTGAACACATTCTTTAAAATAATGTCCAATAAAATTTTATTTTTGGAAGTAAGAACTTTCATAGCGACCGAACAAAAACCCATTGCATGGATATAAAATTACAATTTCGCGACAGTATAATTTTCGTCAGTACTCTATAAGTCACCTTCAAATGAATTAAATAACATATAATTTCATTAAATCAGCTGATTTTTGTACGTCATGTTATAAAACAACTATTTTAAAACACGTAGGTTATGTTACGTTATTAATTGAACATTGGTTAAGGAAAACAGTTATTATTAAATAGTTTTATTCAGTTAATTAATTACTAGTTTATTTAAATTTTCATAAATCTCTATACAAATAATTTAATATAAAGATAATAATAAATTATGTATTTTCATTCCAAATTTTGAAATGAAAACATTTAATTTAAACATTTCAAATCTAATTAATGAATTATTATTGGAAACAACTACGTTAGCTTCAAGTGTCGACCACTTTAAGTTTAAAAACGTGTATTTAAACTTTAGTAGATTAATAAAAAGTATTTTATTGGCGATAGAAATTTTGAAGAATATGTATAAATAAGGAGAGAGTGAACTAATAGGGGGAAATGGATACCTCTTGACCAAAAATTACTTTTTTACCCTTCAATTGCAAAACAATAATCTTAAGAAGAAATTATTATTTTAAAGAAATTTAAAAAAACAAATAATATTTTAAAAAAATGTCAAAGCCAATTCCTACTTTGATCAACAAAGTAAATTATATTTGAGTTACTTTTTATTAAATAATTACAACAAATATAAATAAAGTAACACAGCATATGCTTTAAAACAGCTGTTATACCACATAAAATCAGCTGTTTTATGAAATCATATCTTATGACACATTTTAAGCCAACTGGGACGAAACAACTATATTACATACATTGCTCCTTTTGTGAAAAATGTTTCTCCCATATAAAACTAAAATTAATTAATTAAAGTTAGTTAATTAACTATAATTTGAAAAAACTGTATTAACATCAAGTGTCATCCACAACAAGTTTTAATAAATGTATTGGAACTTGATTGGATGAATAAAATGTATTTTATTAAGGATTGAAAATTTGAACAAGATATATATATATATATATATATATATATATATATATATATATATATATATAAGGAGAATGTAAAGTAATAGAAGGTACCGAATTACGCCGCAGTTGCTCAAGTTGTTAGGGCCCAGCATTAGCGCTGGCCATCGATGGCGGTGTGAGTTCACTGGGTCGCCCACGGTGCCATATTGATTAGACAATGCCGCCTTTATCTGCATATCTTCAAGCTAAGCAAGTGAGAGAACAAGCGAAGCGGGATCATCGAATTACAGCTGAGCTTGGCAACGGTTTCCTGTCACGGCTCTAGCCATTCTCCAAAACAACGAGCTCTGCAATTATACAATAACAATGTCTCCGCAAGGCCCGAATCAAGTCTATCACGGCAGGCTTGCGACAGTAGTAGGGTTAAATATACTTATACGTTTTATAAATATTTATATTAAAAGTTAAAATAAAAATATCTGGTGTTTAATTGTCCTAATCGGCTTTAGTTAGCAAATATACAGGGTGCGGTAGATAAGTTTTCTACCGCACCTTGTATATGCGCGTCCTCATGCCAGTGTAATAAAGAGGGGGGCCTGAAAGTTTGAGAACCAAAGTATTACTGTCAAGCTCATGAGCACCAACTCTTAGAGCACTATGTAATCACTACCTAACTATGCTATGCTGTCTTTATGATTATCATGACCTAGATACTGTTGCGAAGAATAGTTCAAGATAGAAAATACAAGGGTATAGTAAGAGTGGCGCGCTGAGAGGTTATGTTAAAGTGTTAACGGCTTGCTTCTTGCTAGAACGTATTCTGGAGTAGCGTAAAGTCGAAGTTAGCCACCGCTTGTACAAATGTTATCTCTGACGTTTAGGCCGAGCAATTATTTCAGTCCACGCTTCGACCATTTACAGTGAAACCTCCTGCTATATAGCATGACTATAACATTAATGCTGCGACAGATACGTCTTCATAATGCTGGCTCCTTGCTACTAATAAACCCCTTGCTATTAAAAACCCTTTCCTACTAATCAACCCCTTGCTACTAATAAACCCCTTGCTGCTAATAAACCCCTTGCTATTAACAAACCCCTTGCTATTAACAAACCCCTTGCTATTAATAAACCCCTTCCTACTAATCAACCCCTTACTACTAAAAAAACCCTTGCTATTAATAAACCCCTTGCTACTAAAAAAACCCTTGCTGCTAATAAACCCCTTGCTATTAATAAACCCCTTCCTACTAATCAACCCCTTACTACTAAAAAAATCCTTGCTATTAATAAACCCCTTGCTACTAAAAAAACCCTTGCTGCTAATAAACCCCTTGCTATTAATAAACCCCTTCCTACTAATCAACCCCTTACTACTAAAAAAACCCTTGCTATTAATAAACCCCTTGCAACTAAAAAACCCTTGTTATTAATAAACCCCTTGCTATTAAAAAAACATTGTTATTAATAAACCCCTTGCTACTAATAAACCCCTTGCTGCTAATAAACCCCTTGCTATTAACAAACCCCTTGCTATTAATAAACCCCTTCCTACTAATCAACCCCTTACTACTAAAAAAACCCTTGCTATTAATAAACCCCTTGCTATTAACAAACCCCTTCCTACTAATCAACCCCTTGCTATTAATAAACCCCTTACTACTAAAAAAACCCTTGCTATTAATAAACCCCTTGCTACTAAAAAAACCCTTGTTATTAATAAACCCCTTGCTACTAATAAACCCCTTGCTACTAATCAACCCCTTGCTATTAATAAACCCCTTACTACTAAAAAAACCCTTGTTATTAATAAACCCCTTGCTACTAAAAAAACCCTTGTTATTAATAAACCCCTTACTACTAAAAAAACCCTTGCTATTAATAAACCCCTTGCTACTAAAAAAACCCTTGTTATTAATAAACCCCTTGCTACTAATAAACCCCTTGCTACTAATCAACCCCTTGCTATTAATAAACCCCTTACTACTAAAAAAACCCTTGCTATTAATAAACCCCTTGCTACTAAAAAACCCCTTGTTATTAATAAACCCCTTGCTACTAATAAACCGAAAAGCGTGCACTTTATTTATCTTCTCATTCCTAGAGCTAAAATTAGCCAGAGAAAATACAATACATCTGGATTGTATGCAACTGTTGGGTAACTTTGTGAAACAGGGGGGAACAGTTTACAGCCGACACTACAACAGAGTTGGATCCACTTCGATTACTGGCGGCCGGTTTCGAGTGGGAGTACGGTGAGGTGAGGAATTCGAGTTTCTAGACCTTATAGAAGACACGAGGAATGAATGGCGCAAGTCTGTGAAGCTGTACGAGGGGATGATGAAGTCACGTCCAAGTGTAAAGCAAAGGAACATGACAACGGTTTGATCTGTTGTAGTGTAGCAAGTTTTTAAAGCAAAGTATGCGCCAACATAAACCGTACTGAAACTGTTGTAGAAAAGAGATTTAATTTCCTTTCATTTTATTTTATTTACATAGTTTTACATACACATATATGTAAAAAGCTAAACCGGTTGAACTCGGGTATAAACATGTTCAATATAGCCTCCGTTCTACGTGAGGCAACACTCGCACCGCCCTTGAAGGTTTTGCATCATTTTAGTGAAAGGGGTTGTTTCATGCTCTTTATACACATGGTTATTTTTTCTTGTAGTTGGACGGTGGTGGTCGGTGGGTCATCGTGGAAAATCTTCTTTTTCATCATTTCCCCGACGTAAGCGTCAGGTGGTGTCCACTCTGGGTAAGGAAAATTTGCTCTAAGGGAGATGAGCCGGTTGCGCCATCTTGCTGGAACCATTGTGAACGAAAAGCCAGGTTTCGTGCACAACAAAATTGAGAGGGTGGAACTGCGCACGAGAACAAGATATTAATAAGAGGTTTATTTCTGGTCGAGCTGCGCAGGTAAACCCTAGGACAATTATGCACGGTAGATCGCACCTTTTAGCGTTGGCCTACTAGCCGACTTATGAGGAAGACAGTATTAGATTGTGCATGCTAAGGTCTGCAAGGATTTTACAACAAGTTTACTATTAGCCGACAGTTTAAGCTATTTAATATGACGAGAAGGAATATAGTCATAAACTGTATATGTTACACTTTCGTTGAGGATTACTTTGGCAATTGCCTGCAATTATTAACAACTCTTAATACGTAACTAACCTACCTACTAAAAATATATAATATAATATTAAAACTGTATTTGAATTGTCATTGATCTCTTCTTTTCAAGGATTTTCCTGTTCATTGTAATATTTTAAAGGTAATTGTAAGTTATAACTTCTATTTCAGATTTTTGCCGTTTGTTACGATTTGTAGGCTGCGCAGTTCGACACTGCCCTCGATTTAACCACCTGCGCACTTCAACCGCACAAAATATCCCGAGGGCTCCTATATAACGACCGAGAATGACTCTATATCTGAGATAAGGTAACTACAGCTGATTCAGTTTCAGTACTGTTTATTTCGGTGCATGCAGTAATTATTCATCATTCTTAAAAATAACGGTTAAATTTTCTAATCGCCTAAAATACAATAAAGCAATGATCTTTGGACCTTCATGACTGCCTTTGTAAGCTCGCATTGCCAGAGCCACCTGCATGTCGCCTGTTCCACATCACCTAGGCAGACCTCTAGCCGATATCACCGACCTAACAGCCGTACGTGAAGGCGCCACCTGCATGTCGCCTGTCCCACATCACCTAGGCAGACCTCTAGCCGATATCACCGACCTAACAGCCGTACGTGAAGGCGCCACCTGCATGTCGCCTGTTCCACATCACCTAGGCAGACCTCTAGCCGATATCACCGACCTAATAGCCGTACGTGAAGGCGCCACCTGCATGTCGCCTGTTCCACATCACCTAGGCAGACCTCTAGCCGATATCATCGACCTAACAGCCGTACGTGAAGGCGCCACCTGCATGTCGCCTGTTCCACATCACCTAGGCAGACCTCTAGCCGATATCACCGACCTAATAGCCGTACGTGAAGGCGCCACCTGCATGTCGCCTGTTCCACATCACCTAGGCAGACCTCTAGCCGATATCATCGACCTAACAGCCGTACGTGAAGGCGCCACCTGCATGTCGCCTGTTCCACATCACCTAGGCAGACCTCTAGCCGATATCACCGACCTAATAGCCGTACGTGAAGGCGCCACCTGCATGTCGCCTGTTCCACATCACCTAGGCAGACCTCTAGCCGATATCACCGACCTAATAGCCGTACGTGAAGGCGCCACCTGCATGTCGCCTGTTCCACATCACCTAGGCAGACCTCTAGCCGATATCACCGACCTAATAGCCGTACGTGAAGGCGCCACCTGCATGTCGCCTGTTCCACATCACCTAGGCAGACCTCTAGCCGATATCACCGACCTAATAGCCGTACGTGAAGGCGCCACCTGCATGTCGCCTGTTCCACATCACCTAGGCAGACCTCTAGCCGATATCACCGACCTAATAGCCGTACGTGAAGGCGCCACCTGCATGTCGCCTGTTCCACATCACCTAGGCAGACCTCTAGCCGATATCACCGACCCAATAGCCGTACGTGAAGGCGCCACCTGCATGTCGCCTGTTCCACATCACCTAGGCAGACCTCTAGCCGATATCACCGACCTAATAGCCGTACGTGAAGGCGCCACCTGCATGTCGCCTGTTCCACATCACCTAGGCAGACCTCTAGCCGATAACACCGACCTAATAGCCGTACGTGAAGGCGCCACCTGCATGTCGCCTGTTCCACATCACCTAGGCAGACCTCTAGCCGATATCACCGACCCAATAGCCGTACGTGAAGGCGCCACCTGCATGTCGCCTGTTCCACATCGCCTAGGCAGACCTCTAGCCGATATCACCGACCTAATAGCCGTACGTGAAGGCGCCACCTGCATGTCGCCTGTTCCACATCACCTAGGCAGACCTCTAGCCGATATCACCGACCTAATAGCCGTACGTGAAGGCGCCACCTGCATGTCGCCTGTTCCACATCACCTAGGCAGACCTCTAGGCGATATCACCGACCTAATAGCCGTACGTGAAGGCGCCACCTGCATGTCGCCTGTTCCACATCACCTAGGCAGACCTCTAGCCGATATCACCGACCTAATAGCCGTACGTGAAGGCGCCACCTGCATGTCGCCTGTTCCACATCACCTAGGCAGACCTCTAGCCGATATCACCGACCTAATAGCCGTACGTGAAGGCGCCACCTGCATGTCGCCTGTTCCACATCACCTAGGCAGACCTCTAGCCGATATCACCGACCTAATAGCCGTACGTGAAGGCGCCACCTGCATGTCGCCTGTTCCACATCACCTAGGCAGACCTCTAGCCGATATCACCGACCTAATAGCCGTACGTGAAGGCGCCACCTGCATGTCGCCTGTTCCACATCACCTAGGCAGACCTCTAGCCGATATCATCGACCTAACAGCCGTACGTGAAGGCGCCACCTGCATGTCGCCTGTTCCACATCACCTAGGCAGACCTCTAGCCGATATCACCGACCTAATAGCCGTACGTGAAGGCGCCACCTGCATGTCGCCTGTTCCACATCACCTAGGCAGACCTCTAGCCGATATCACCGACCTAATAGCCGTACGTGAAGGCGCCACCTGCATGTCGCCTGTTCCACATCACCTAGGCAGACCTCTAGCCGATATCACCGACCCAATAGCCGTACGTGAAGGCGCCACCTGCATGTCGCCTGTTCCACATCGCCTAGGCAGACCTCTAGCCGATATCACCGACCTAATAGCCGTACGTGAAGGCGCCACCTGCATGTCGCCTGTTCCACATCACCTAGGCAGACCTCTAGCCGATATCACCGACCTAATAGCCGTACGTGAAGGCGCCACCTGCATGTCGCCTGTTTCACATCACCTAGGCAGACCTCTAGCCGATATCACCGACCTAACAGCCGTACGTGAAGGCGCCACCTGCATGTCGCCTGTTCCACATCGCCTAGGCAGACCTCTAGCCGATATCACCGACCTAATAGCCGTACGTGAAGGCGCCACCTGCATGTCGCCTGTTCCACATCACCTAGGCAGACCTCTAGCCGATATCACCGACCTAATAGCCGTACGTGAAGGCGCCACCTGCATGTCGCCTGTTCCACATCACCTAGGCAGACCTCTAGCCGATATCACCGACCTAATAGCCGTACGTGAAGGCGCCACCTGCATGTCGCCTGTTCCACATCACCTAGGCAGACCTCTAGCCGATATCACCGACCTAATAGCCGTACGTGAAGGCGCCACCTGCATGTCGCCTGTTCCACATCGCCTAGGCAGACCTCTAGCCGATATCACCGACCTAATAGCCGTACGTGAAGGCGCCACCTGCATGTCGCCTGTTCCACATCGCCTAGGCAGACCTCTAGCCGATATCACCGACCTAATAGCCGTACGTGAAGGCGCCACCTGCATGTCGCCTGTTCCACATCACCTAGGCAGACCTCTAGCCGATATCACCGACCTAATAGCCGTACGTGAAGGCGCCACCTGCATGTCGCCTGTTCCAGATCACCTAGGCAGACCTCTAGCCGATATCACCGACCTAACAGCCGTACGTGAAGGCGCCACCTGCATGTCGCCTGTTCCACATCGCCTAGGCAGACCTCTAGCCGATATCACCGACCTAACAGCCGTACGTGAAGGCGCCACCTGCATGTCGCCTGTTCCACATCACCTAGGCAGACCTCTAGCCGATATCACCGACCTAACAGCCGTACGTGAAGGCGAAACCTGCATGTCGCCTGGTCCACATCGCCTAGGCAGACCTCTAGCCGATATCACCGACCTAACAGCCGTACGTGAAGGCGCCACCTGCATGTCGCCTGTTCCACATCGCCTAGGCAGACCTCTAGCCGATATCACCGACCTAATAGCCGTACGTGAAGGCGCCACCTGCATGTCGCCTGTTCCACATCACCTAGGCAGACCTCTAGCCGATATCACCGACCTAATAGCCGTACGTGAAGGCGCCACCTGCATGTCGCCTGTTTCACATCACCTAGGCAGACCTCTAGCCGATATCACCGACCTAACAGCCGTACGTGAAGGCGCCACCTGCATGTCGCCTGTTCCACATCACCTAGGCAGACCTCTAGCCGATATCACCGACCTAATAGCCGTACGTGAAGGCGCCACCTGCATGTCGCCTGTTCCACATCGCCTAGGCAGACCTCTAGCCGATATCACCGACCTAATAGCCGTACGTGAAGGCGCCACCTGCATGTCGCCTGTTCCACATCGCCTAGGCAGACCTCTAGCCGATATCACCGACCTAATAGCCGTACGTGAAGGCGCCACCTGCATGTCGCCTGTTCCAGATCACCTAGGCAGACCTCTAGCCGATATCACCGACCTAACAGCCGTACGTGAAGGCGCCACCTGCATGTCGCCTGTTCCACATCACCTAGGCAGACCTCTAGCCGATATCACCGACTTAACAGCCGTACGTGAAGGCGCCACCTGCATGTCGCCTGTTCCACATCACCTAGGCAGACCTCTAGCCGATATCACCGACCTAATAGCCGTACGTGAAGGCGCCACCTGCATGTCGCCTGTTCCAGATCACCTAGGCAGACCTCTAGCCGATATCACCGACCTAACAGCCGTACGTGAAGGCGCCACCTGCATGTCGCCTGTTCCACATCGCCTAGGCAGACCTCTAGCCGATATCACCGACCTAATAGCCGTACGTGAAGGCGCCACCTGCATGTCGCCTGTTCCAGATCACCTAGGCAGACCTCTAGCCGATATCACCGACCTAACAGCCGTACGTGAAGGCGCCACCTGCATGTCGCCTGTTCCACATCACCTAGGCAGACCTCTAGCCGATATCACCGACCTAACAGCCGTACGTGAAGGCGCCACCTGCATGTCGCCTGTTCCAGATCACCTAGGCAGACCTCTAGCCGATATCACCGACCTAACAGCCGTACGTGAAGGCGCCACCTGCATGTCGCCTGTTCCAGATCACCTAGGCAGACCTCTAGCCGATATCACCGACCTAACAGCCGTACGTGAAGGCGCCACATGCATGTCGCCTGTTCCACATCGCCTAGGCAGACCTCTAGCCGATATCACGGACCTAATACTAATGCACTTATAATGTTACTAATTATCCACTGAGCGTTTGCTTATGATTGGTCGAGCAATCGCAAAGGGTGTGACGTCAGACCGTTACGGTAATTGCTTTTAGTGACAAGCTCAACGACCGCCATTACGGGTGTATTTAATTTCACGTGCTGATCCATGTTGGCTGTGTAAATCGTGTTTATCGATTCTATTTGCTTGTATGATTGCAAAGTGCGTATCGAACTGTCACTTTAATTGTATACACAGCCTTTCCGAACACACGAAAGATCCGCAGAGGATCACGTTTTGACAGATGGTAAAGGTAAGAACAATATGCGTACAACTTTTAGGCGAATAAGGATCTTTTAAAATCATTGCGCTACATACATGAGTTTACCACCTCTGTGCTAAACATAGATGTCGCTTAGTTTCTCGGGACTGGAGATCCTTAAAAACTTCATCTATTAAACCTCATTTAAATCACATTTTGCCCTCAAAAGCCAATGCACCGTCGGTTTCCCCTTAGTAGTAGAAGTCGCCTCCATACTCACTAAACACAAGACACGCTGAAGTGAAGATTAAATCGTACTCATCACTACGACAGTAAAAGCCAAAGTGGCCACTAGCAAAGTGAAAACCCCTTTTTTGACAAGGAAAATAAAAAAACCTTGGAGTTATTAGCAAATAGTTTAGGGGCAGATGAGCTGGGATAACAACTGGAGTCTGATGCATGTTCACTTAACACAAACACACTGAAGTGATGATTAAATCGGAATTATCGCCACGATAGTTAATGGCAAAACCTTGGACATTATTAGCAAATAGTTTAGGGGCAGATGACCTGGGTTGACAACTTTTTAGCTTATCAAATTTACCACTCACCCTCGTCAATTGATATTATTTCCTTATGCACGCATTTTTTGTGCCACCACCCTATCCGGTATCTCTCCCGAGGGGTGCCTTGGCTTTGTGGGACGCGAGCACCGAAAACATTTGGTGACCAGTTGTTTGCAGCAATTCCATGAGACACAGAAAGCGAAGGGTAGTAATAAATTTTGGGGCAGTGTCATCGCCCTGAGGTTGTAGAATAACCGTGTGACTGCCCAGTTGTGACGTTTAGACAATGCTGTTGGGTTTATGGCTTTGTCTAGGGCGGCTTGGGTTTCAGACCAGAAATGTTTTCTCTATCAGGTCCATGCCCTTGCATGGGTGTAGGCCTGTTTGTTTTTACTGTATTCAACTTTTACTTAATGTAGGTTTAAATGGGCGTGGGTGGGATATTCTAGTACGAGTGCCAAAATCGTGCCCACTAATGGGCTAATATTTAAATTTTAAAACAATTCAAATTCAATGAGACGATAAATAAATTTATAAAATTCGTATTAATATATTTTATAACAACATTCTGACATTTAAATTACTCGCAATATGCCAATATGACCTGACAATAGGTTAGATCACTGACGGACTTACTAGCCAACGCCCACCCTTGGTTGTTAAGCCATTTGGCGACGCGCTGGCCAGTAGAGAGAGATGGAGTTCCTTGAAGGTAGTTCTGTCATAATCCTGGTCTAGGCTGAGGTGGCCGGGATTCGTGACTTCACCACCATATAGCATGCACTCCGGGGTTGCAGCACATGGATGAGGTGGAGTTCCCCAGCAATGCCCACTGCAACGCTAACAGCTCTGAGCAAGTTATGGATAATTGGGTACCTGAGAGAAGTTCTCGTCGAGGTGCTCAGGCTGGGAGGGGATGTTCTCTGCTTGGCTGCCATTACTTGCCTCAGGATCCACAGTATAAATATTGTTGTATCAGAGACATACACTTTAGTTGCATACAGGCCTACAAAATATCTGCAGACCCATGTCCCGGCCACAAGGTGACGGCTGCTTGGTAGATGTCAACTTCAACTTCACACCCTATGTGGCAACAGAATAAGCCCCGATATGTCCCGGCGACAAGGTGACGGCTGCTTAGTAGATGTCAGCTTTAACTTCACACCCTCTGTGGCAACAGAATAAGCCCCGATATGTCCCGGCAACAAGGTGACGTCTGCTTAGTATATGTCAACTTGAAACTTTACACCCTCTGTGGCAACAGAATAAGCCCCGATATGTCCCGGCGACAAGGTGACGGCTGCTTAGTAGATGTCAACACAAGCAGTCACTAAGCTTCAGAATGCTTGGTCACCGCTGAGATCAACAAAAGCTTACATTCACGCCTACTCTGCATTCTGGGAATGGTGAAGTGTTCACTTCGCGAATAATGTAAAGGCATTTTACTGTATATTCCGACCTTCGTAGGAACATACCAGTCAGATCAAGCAAAGAAATCTTCTGGCAATAACACACAGTTCCTGCAATTACTGTGCTTCCGTAGCATACATCTGTTGGTTACATCTAACGCAGCTTTCCGAGACGACCTGTTACAGGTTTCCAAACACAATGGCTGCATGAGGTACTTAAACAAAACATTAGATACAATAACTTTCACTGATTCATACTACCCCGATACTAAAAAAAACCTAAACGTATACAAACTAAACTGCGACAAATGTAACAAATTCTTTATTGGACAAACAGGTTGCAGCTTTAAACAGAGTCGAGGAACACAAACAGAACACCAACTCAGCATTTTACAATCACATAAAAGAAACAGGATACAAATACACAAACATTTACCATAACCTAGAAATCCTACACATCAAAAAAAAAATTACAACATCTCAACACACTAGAACAATATGAAATTTACAGACACACAAAAATACAAAGTACAAACATATTAAACGAACAAACAATATAAATCACACATACTCTTTGATACTAACGAAAAACTGCTTTTAAAACCATCACCGCTTCACCCGACATCTCCAAGCAGAAGACACTGACGAACGTAGCAACATAGCGATCGAAAGCGTTCTGTCTCGGTAAGTTTTCACAAATTTACAAAATTTAAAGTTCGGATAGTTATAAACTATTGTTAAAGTGTTTAAATAACATTCTTGTTAAAATGGCATTCTTAACTGACAATGATTTATAAAGATAAATGTTATATATATAAGATGAAAAAAAGGCTCATAATATTATAGCAAAGTTTAGAATGCACCAAGCAACAATAAGATAGCAAACAAGTGCTGTTTAGTTTAGCTTATTTTATCTATTTGCCCTGAGAGTAAAAATGCCCTCAACTCACACTATTTAAATTTTAAACAATTTCTGGGCAGTCATGACTCCTTTAAACTGTCCCTAACCAGAAAGTAAATCCTGAATCCGCTTATGCATATCACATCACATCTTCTCTTCAAGATGAAATTTTTACAATATTCCACAATCATTTGTCCCTCGGAAAAAAAACACTTTTAACTTAGGTTTCTTCCACGTCTATAAAAATAGTAACATCAAAAGAAATCAATTATGTAAACTAAAAGGCACTTAACTGAAAGGTTAATTCACATTTATTATTATTAAACAGTGGGAGACTGGAGCAAAATGTCAAGTGGATCAAGTGCACAAAACTTGGTTGGACCTGCTGTACTTGGATATCTTGCAAAAGAACCTACTACCATACAATGTGTATGTTATTAACAGTTGACAACAACAATAAAACAATTAGATGATTTGGAATAGTTTTATAGGGCATTTTAAAATATCTCTAGGTCAATCAATGTAAATTCAGTGGTAATTCAATGGAAATTATTCTTTTAAGGGGAGTACTGTTTAAAAATGTAATTTTATTAATAATTATGATTCACAGAAGTAGTTTTACAATAAGACATTATATGACAAATTTAGGAAATTTTAGTTTCACAAAATTGTAATTTTTAAAGATTGAGAATATAAAATACAATTTTCTAATGTTTTGGATAAAATAAAGCACTCTGAAGTTGCTATAACTTACATTTTTCAAAAGTATCAAAGCTAAAATAATGTTTTAATAATAATTAGAATCATATTCTAAAACATTGCCCGCCTTTTGAATTTTTCCCTTTCACATTTGGTATTAAACAATTAATTCTAAAAATAATAAAGTTATTTTAATATTAGAAATCATAATAGTTGTTAAAAGTTGCATGAAATGTCGCCATTCAAACATAACCTTACTTTAAAAACATACTGCTTTTTGAAGAAATTATTGAAAATCACCACACTATATCACATTCCTATAGGGTTTTATTAAAATATAGCTACAAAGTATCCAGTTGTAGGACAGATTTGGTAATAAAATTAGAGAAAAACTAGTTTCTCAAGATAAAAACAACAAATGTAAAAAAAGGTTAGTCTGCTTAAAATTTCATCTTTCTAGTTAACAAGGACTGAAAGTATACATTGTCGTTAACACAGATGTACTTTTTATAAAGAAGTGTTGTTTCTTTGCTACCTTTTACAGGCATACAAAATCATGTAAAGGTTATTGAATCTTTTCTTACTTTATTTATTTATTACTATTACTTACTCTATTTCCAATAGTTTCTGTACTTTATTCTTCTCTTAATAAAGTAATAATTTATTTTATATAAAACAAATAATATAAAAGATTTTTTAAGAAGTAAATCCTACTGAGGTGAACAAAGATAAATTTTATTTTAGTTACCCCAGAGCACTATTTATGGTATTGTTTAGTAACCACGGCAACAGGTTAAGGTTGTATAATGGAGGTTTCAACAACAACTGGATGGGGGATAAAAATTCATATACAACTATGAGAAAAATATTTCTAGGTATTGGAAAGTTGGCACAGTGCTAAGATGCGGTAGACTTTGAATATGAAAATTCTGTTTGAATCCTGTTGGACCTCACAAATTTTGTTTGAATTATTTAATAAATATTTTAAAAAAACTGTATTAACATCAATTTCCATCCTCTTTAGGTTAAAAAAAATGTTTTTGAAAGTTGATTAGATGATTAAAAACTCATTTTATTAACGATTGAACATTTGTACAAGATATATATGAGGAGAATGTGAGCTAATAGAAGGAATTTAAAAAGAATACTAAATTTCTACAGTGTGAAATAAATATATCATTATTTGATGTAGTATGAAATACGTATTGTAATGCTTTAAAACAAACATTCAGTTTTTAAAGTTTCTTGTGTGCGAGTTTAGGATAGGATTGTATTTTTAAAAACTTTAAACACTATTTCTGATTTCTGTTATTTAAAACAAATTTACTATTGCTTAGAATATAATTTTAAGGGATATATGTTGAGAGTAAAATCTAGGTCAGCGCATTATTCAATGCTTTAAATTACTGACAAGACTGTTGCTCAGGTATGTTGTGTTGGTGTGAGTCTGTGGTGTAATTCTGTGGTGTGTTCATAGAACAGAATGCGTCTGCTGAATAAATCAGTAAGTAGTGGTTTCTTTGCACAAGTTAATACAAAAAAGTGTAATTTATACAAAAAACTCTAGAGGTACACCACAAAAACCGCAAGTTGTATAAGCAAACAGAGAAAAATTAATCTTAAATGTTATGAACATTTATTTAGTAAAATAATTAGTCTTCAAGTTATATTTAATATAATAAATGTCAGTGCCAACAAAGTTTAATTAACTTGAAAATATCAATTGAGTTTTTTGGTAAACCTAAATTTTTTATTATTGATAAACATGCCTGGCTTCATTTATATTTAAATCTCTAATTAACAATACACTAACATTTTTAAATCTAGCCTATAGAAAATCTGATTAGTGACTGAATATGAACCAGATGCTTGTTAAAATAAATAAATAAAATTATCAGCTCTATATACAATTAGAAATCTTATCCATATAATAATGAAAACCCAACTTTTCAGATAACACAATGGTTTAAATGAATGCTTATTTAAATAGTTAGTTTTTAGTAAGTCTAGAGCTACAGATAAAGATATATTAGTGTATATTCAACTTTTAGATATACATTCTCGAAATATTTCAATAAATTCTCCTTTAATTATTTAATGATAACAAGTTTCATATTCTTGCCAAGATTGCACAATTTTAATATTTTCGATTATATTTAGAACAAAATTAATTGGAAACCTGAATATAATTTAAAGTAAAAGACAATGAGTAAATAAATATAATAACGGTATGATTTTTTGTTTTTCTAAGCTAAAACTAAATACCAAGAAAACATAACCTCTGACTTTAGTGTGTCTGGACATATTCAAACGATGACAACAGAATGATAAGACTTAAATTATGAAGCAATTGAGCTTTTGATTACCATTAGTAAGTTTTGAGGAATTATTATTGATGATTCTGATTAGCAAATCACTTCACTTTCAAATAAAACACTTTTACCCGAAAGCACCTTTTAAAACGAACGACACTAAAAGCCGCGAAACCGCTACAATTCACAGCTGACAGAAACCACTATTCTTCTGCATCTATGATTGTGGCATTGAAAAACAGGATAGCCAACTAACGTTGTAAAATTATTGTATAACAAGCAGTTATCATTATCGGTATAAAACATTTTAAGCATTTAATTTAGATAGAATTTTAATGATGTAATTATTGGATTTCAGTAAGTACATAACAGATTAATTCACAGTATAAATAAAGGTCTGAATCAAGTTGAATTATTATAAAAATATATACATTTGGTGAATTAACTTTCCGTGAGTTGGTAATACTAGGTGCGAGCAATGAGTCCAAGTGTATTAAATATACTGTAATGAACTTACTGATTGGAAAGTAAATATACATTAAAACCACAAACTATCAAGAAAATAACAAACCATGATTCCAACAATTTTCAAATCCCAGGTTTGGATATATGTACAATCAATGAAGATTAAGATTTTTTTTAGTAATCCCAAATATAAATAAATGAGGATGTATGAACAACTTTTATTTAATACTGTCTTTAAACTTATTTCGTACACATCAAAAGAATTTGAAAATAAATTTTTCTTTAATCAATACTTTAACTACTGAAAAGATAATTGAAACAAGCTTTAAAGAAGGGCTTAGAATATAAATAAGATCCTATGGTAAATATTTGGCCCTAAGGGATACAAGAGGGAGAATGAGGTAAAGTTGAATACATTATTTTTTTTCTCGAAAACGTTAAGGTTGTGTATTGTCATGTTCTCAAAAATGTAAAGGCTGGATTGGCAAATCATAATTTAGCTAAATAGGAAACAATAATAGTATTTAAATATCTTATCTTTATTTTTATATGAAAATTTATCATATCTTTATATGAAAATGACCAACATAAAAGCTAAAATGTAAAAGTAACACCAAGTCAGTTCTTGGCTGAAACAGGATTGAAGATTTGTTCTAAATAAAAATAAAATTAATATAGTTAAAGAATTAGAGTGAAACAATAGGTTTTATACCTAAACCTTAGCGTTAGTCATTAATATGATTGCTTTTGCTAATAGCTCTAATTGAAAAATAAAATTTAAGGAAAAGCAATAATCCAGAAAGAAAAAGTAACAGATAGTTGAGTAAAACAAATAATTCCATTAAAGGTAAAAAAGAACAAGATGTTTCTAACAATATCAAACATATCAAACACTATATCAAAAACCTTACTTAAACTATTGACTTACTAATATTACTCAGGGTTTGGCTTTTGCCCTAGTTCAGTCCATTTTCCATGTTTTGAGATACAATCTGGGTTTACATATGTAGGGCCTATCTCAAAGCATTGGAAAATGCATTTCAAAAGTACAACAAGCATCTTTAAAAAATATTAGTAAAGTTGCTTGTTGTAATCATCTTGAATTCACTGATTAAACTATAATTAAATGATACGTAACTAAGTGAACACACAAGGGCCTACTTGCTGACGGGTTTTGAAACAATCATTCCTTTTACAAAGGCTTTGCTTGCAAAACATGTCAGCAAGTGAGCCCTTACCTATTCACTTAGTTACGTATCATTTAACTGCAGTAAATATCAGTAAGTCAGTGGATTATCACTATTTTAATAATAAAAATAGTGAATTGTATATACAACTCAAAAATTAACAATAAAACCATTAGTTTTATCAAATCATATTTTATAAAATATATTTTGATCATGGAAAAGAAATGATAGAAAGTAAATAGCTATGGTATTGTCCCAATGCTAAACTTCGTACAATATAATGTTTGGTAAGAAAGCCTTTCAACTCGCCATAATCAAATATTATCTGTTATGCTTGCTTGTAACTGTAGGTAACTAACATCTGCTGGATCTATACGTCATATTAGCATATTGTATGCATTAACATAGTGTATCAATTCAGTCAGGCTAGCATGACATCTAATGTGAAGATGACTTGATAGCAGCTAATCCTTTACTGAAATGATTGAAAGATCTCTGCGGATGGACAATAACTGTGGCTTCATATCTTACTTTCGCTATAACACCACATGCTAAGACATATTTGGCTGGTATATTATTTGTATATTCTTTATCTACATATGTTTTCAGTTATTTTGTAGTGATTAGGCACACAAAAAACTGTTACACGAACTTCCTGTACTTGCAGCCTGTTTAACGAAGTCTAGATGTCTCAAACTAATCTCTAGAGTACGAAGCTTAAAGACCACAATAGAGAATGCTGACATACATGTAATATTTATAGGTGAAGCCTCAAATGTAGCTGAAACTTTAGATGTCAAAGAGTTTATCAACATACTGAGGTAAATCTGTACTTGCTTGGTTTTGTTTATTTTCCTGTTAAACATGAATTACACTTGGTATTAAAACTTAATTTTGATTATGCTTTCATTTATACTCGAGAAATTAATTCATCTATTGCATAAATATATAGAAGAAGAAATTCAGAATTACAAAATTCTTTATCAGCAATTAGTATTTCACAGTCTTTTACTTAAGGAAAATTATGACATCAAATGATTTTCTCAAATCACTGCAATTTTTATCAAGTAAAAGGTGTAAAACACTGAATTTCAAAAAAAACCTCTGTTATGGGTATAAAGAAATGTTTGACAACAAGTTTTTTACCAGAATTCTCATGTCATAAAGTATTTCTAAATTAAAATATTTAATCAGCAAAATTATGCTGCCATTGAGATACAGAATACAAAAAAAAAAAAAAACAATTACCCATTGATAAGAATGATAACATGTTTGCCTAAATTAATACATAAGTATTTAGGCTAACTGGGATCTCCAGTCCCAATTATATTGAGTCAATATCAGTTGTTAGCTAACAGCATTCTGTGAAAAAATATCTACAATGGAATCTTTTATAATGCATAGTTTTAATTTATTAAATTAATTTAATTTTATTACAATTTTACATCACATATTCCTGAACTCTCCTAAATGCTTTTGTACCATTTTCAAGGGCAAGCTGTATTTAGTAAGCTAATAAATTCCTAACTCTCACAGTTACAAATGGTTTTCATATTTGCATACAAAAGGACTCCTGCAGAATGAAATATAGTTACCATGACCATGCGTTCTGGAAATATCTGAACAGACCCAATTTTTAAGGATGTGTCCCTTAGTTTCGTAATAATAATATATTCAACCCAAATTTCAAGTGCATTTAACTTTGACTAATTCTTACAATTCTTTGTCTTTGCTGTATAGAGAAAAAGTATTCTGCAATGAAATATCGGCAAAATGCCGATATATTAAATTTTGATGTATTTGTTCTTTGCCAAATTTTAAATATGAATAAATAAATAAATCCTAAACACATAAGTCTTAGAAATTGTGTTTACGAACAGAAATAAACCATTTTAAGAGATATTTATATTATAATATATGATATGATTCACATGATATATGATTGCTTTTGAACTTTCATGGGTCTGTGTTTCTTACATTCTACGGCATCTAAAAGTAGGTTGTTCCAATTTCTACTACTGAAAATATGACCACTACAAAGATAGTGAAAATCACTATAATTTTGATTTAATTTCTCATTCCCACTTCATTCTAAAACACTTGAAAACCTTTTATAACACTGGCATTCCAGTGAACCCAAGAAATAGAGGGACTGGCAAATAAAGGCTTCAAAGCTTACAATTTTGTAATGCTTAATTGAGAGAGGCATTATATGATGAAACTTTATTTTATTTTGAACAAAAAAATGATCTTATTGTTCATTTTGAGGTGTTTTTATTTGGAATATGCAATCTTCACAATTCAAATAGTTGCCTAAAACCACTAACTTATTGATATTTCTCTTTGGCTCATGTTTTACGCTAGTTCAGCATAATATACAATGTTAGGAAAACACAGACTGGACTAGTTGTTCAATATTAGTATAAGTGCATTAGTGGTGAAGTCTATGATTATAGATGGTTTATATGTATTTGTTGATTCTATCTTCACGTGAGCTACTAGTTTTTAACTAAAAACACTTGTAAATATGTTACACTTGCCTATATTAGCACTTACTTTATAATTGTTTGGGACGAGTGTTTCGGGAAATGTGTCCCTAGGGTTGGTTATACCCTAATCTACAAAAACTTTGAGGTCAGTTACCATCTGAGTTGACAGTGAGACACATCTCCCGAAATGACCTGAGTAAGTGCTACTATAGGCAAGTGTAACATATTTACAAATGTTTTTGGTTTAAATGTATTTGATTTTTTAAAATTATATATTCTAATTTTGTGTTGGGTTGAAGATGGTCTTGTCATTTAAAAATGTAACTAACATTAAATAAAAGTATTAAACAATGGATCAATATTTGTATGATTAAAAACTTGACATAAACCACTAACTCACTGACATTTCTCACTAGAAATGCACAATGACATAGGTTTCAGACAAAAACTTGACATAAACCACTAACTCACTGACATTTCTCACTAGAAATGCACAATGACATAGGTTTCAGACAAAAACTTGACATAAACCACTAACTCACTGACATTTCTCACTAGAAATGCACAATGACATAGGTTTCAGACAAAAACTTGACTCTAAGAAATAATTATATAGAACGTGAGGAACATCAGGAAGTCAGTCAGTCAGAGAAGGAGGCCCCTGAGGTTTTGCAGCGACACTGGCTGTGGGTAGGGCTGGATCTGAGGAGGGGTTTCTGCATAGCAGGAGGTTTTATTGGGTGGGACAGAAAAAACGCAAGTGGTTTTAGCCAAATACATTACTGTATTATACACTACTATTGAATCCACCTTCGCAAATCCCCAGTGTAAGGATTATTTGTTGCGAATGATTTCACTAGTCAGTATGCAATTTTTATCTAAGTGATCCTTGAAAAATTATTTTTCACCAAAGTCGGACGATCCAATTTATTAGAAATTAATTCTTAGTCTCCCTACAGTATGTTTCTTTCTTCTAGATTTCAGCTTTCTAGATTCTGCCTTGATATATCTGACCTCTTTATAGACCTGCCTTTTCATGTTTTACTGTGAGTTAGCAGTCCTGCAGAATGATTGCGAACAAAGACTGATCGTAAAATATTACACTCAATTTGTAACTTCATCTGTACCAAGTCCTTAGCCCTGAGTGAGGATCCTCTCAAACACTGGGTCAAACACTCAACTGGTAAATTCACAACTCTATAGCGAACAATCCTTCTGAGCTTTTACTAAGCCATTCATTAATGTGGCATTCACTGATGATTATACAGTCGAAGAGTAGAGAAAGTACATTATATAATAATAATAACAATCACAATGATGAAAGTAACAAGAGGGTAGCAACAGTAAGGACAAATAGAAGACACTTTCTCTGAATGTTCAAAAACCTTAGTGTTTAAAAAATTACAGAGTTATTGAGTTATTGAATTTTAAAAAAAAATTATAGAGTTTTGCAAATACACAATTTTAAACAAATAAAATAAAAAATACTTTATACTATTCACAATAGTGAAAGCTATTACTAAAAAATACTTTATAAATAACAAGACGAAGATCTTATTTTGAATTCCCAGTAGCACATGCATCCTTTATCCATTAGCCCTTAATCCTTCACCTATAACTACTTCAAGCCATGGTCCTATGTTAGTATCTTAATGCATTCCATTATACAACTCTACTCTGAATGTAATATTTTCTACCTTCACTTCAATTTTAATTTAAAATTTATAAAAATCCTTTCAAGTTTATTATTATAGAATAAAAGAATATAGTCTTCCTTAATTATAGATAGTGTGTACTATGAACTACAAAAAGTAAAAGTGATTAAACAGAATCTAAATAGTATAAACAAAGAAAATAAACTAACAATCTACGCTTTTAGAAGAGCACAATATAATCAATTAAATACACGAATAATATTTAACACTTACAATAACCCATGTCTAGACCATCCCTATGAATAGGAGAATAATCATAATAATAAATTCTTGAATTTTGTAGTCCATTACGTTCGGTGAATCTTACTAATCACTTAAACAATAGTTTATGACTATCCGAACTTTAAATTTAGTAAATTTGTTAAAACTTACTGAGACAGAACGTTTTCGATCGCTATGTGTCGATCTTCATCAGTGTCTTCTGCTTGGAGATGTTGGGTCAAGCGGTGACGGTTTTAAAGGTAGGTTTTCGATAGTATCAAAGAGTATGTGTGATTTGTATTGTGTTTGTTCGTTTAATATGTTTGTATTTTGTGTTTTTCTGTGTCTGTAAATTTCTTATTGTTCTAGTGTGTTGAGATGTGGTCCTTTTTTGTTGGTGTGTAGAATTTATCATAATTTAGAAATTACATTATGATATTTGTAATAAATATTTCCAATTTGATATTGGAAATAATTCCCTATTTGGGGGAGGGGTTTAGCCCCAAAACACCCTACTAAATTTGCCACTGTTATAGATCACATTTTATGCTTTTTAACGTTCAGAATTTCTCACCACCTCAACATTTGTAACTCTTTCTGTCTTTCTGCCCACAAGTTTTCAATTCATCTGTGGCCAGAAGATATCTGCGATTCATCCTCAGTCCTGTATAATATAGAAAATATGAGCTACAGATGTAAGCGCTCAGTGTAGAAGGACTTTCATTGGAACTATATCTATCATTATTGCCACGCTCAGTGTAGAAGGACTTTCATTGGAACTATATCTATCATTATTGCCACGCTCTCAGTGTAGAAGGACTTTCATTGGAACTATATCTATCATTATTGCCACGCTCAGTGTAGAAGGACTTTCATTGGAACTATATCTATCATTATTGCCACGCTCAGTGTAGAAGGACTTTCATTGGAACTATATCTATCATTATTGCCACGCTCAGTGTAGAAGGACTTTCATTGGAACTATATCTATCATTATTGCCACGCTCAGTGTAGAAGGACTTTCATTGGAACTATATCTATCATTATTGCCACGCTCAGTGTAGAAGGACTTTCATTGGAACTATATCTATCATTATTGCCACGCTCAGTGTAGAAGGACTTTCATTGGAACTATATCTATCATTATTGCCACGCTCAGTGTAGAAGGACTTTCATTGGAACTATATCTATCATTATTGCCACGCTCAGTGTAGAAGGACTTTCATTGGAACTATATCTATCTTTATTGACACGCTCAGTGTAGAAGGACTTTCATTGGAACTATATCTATCATTATTGCCACGCTCAGTGTAGAAGGACTTTCATTGGAACTATATCTATCATTATTGCCACGCTCAGTGTAGAAGGACTTTCATTGGAACTATATCTATCATTATTGCCACGCTCAGTGTAGAAGGACTTTCATTGGAACTATATCTATCATTATTGCCACGCTCAGTGTAGAAGGACTTTCATTGGAACTATATCTATCATTATTGCTACGCTCAGTGTAGAAGGACTTTCATTGGAACTATATCTATCATTATTGCCACGCTCAGTGTAGAAGGACTTTCATTGGAGCTATATCTATCATTATTGCCACGCTCAGTGTAGAAGGACTTTCATTGGAACTATATCTATCATTATTGCCACGCTCAGTGTAGAAGGACTTTCATTGGAACTATATCTATCATTATTGCCACCCTCAGTGTAGAAGGACTTTCATTGGAACTATATCTATCATTATTGCCACGCTCAGTGTAGAAGGACTTTCATTGGAACTATATCTATCATTATTGCCCATGATAATGGCAACTAAATAACCAAATGTTGTTACTATTTCAGTTTCCTAAGTTTTATATACATGTTATCTATACCCTGTTGGGTTTTGTAATCAACACAAATTTTCCTTGTATTTAGCAATGAGCTACAACTTACAACAAATAGTTTTTGGTTCTAAGGACAAAATGGTTGTCATATCTTAGACTGTTTATTTTCACACCATATAATAAAGTTTGCAGAATATTGTCCATGGGCCATCTGATCACAGATGAACAAGCATCTGTGACTGCACAATCTCTCGTCTTCAATAACTTATGTTTGCCCTAATGGTTGTTTGATATGATTGTGATGGGTCTCGCATCCAAAATTGTCTGTTTTAATATATCTATGAAATGATCGTGACATACTTTGTTAACACTTTATTATAGTCATTAAAACATATTATATGTCCTGGTTTGTATACATACATCTCTGGGACCTCAAATTCGGTGCAAATAGTGGCTCCCTCTACTGATACAACTATGACATTCAAAACAATTCTAGCTCCCATCCCGCTCTAGTTTTCTGTGCTTCCCGTAGTAAATCACTTTAAAAAATATTTTGAGATCATGGTTCATCAACCCCCCCCTCTCTCTCTCTCTCTCTCTCTCTCTCTATATATATATATATATATATATATATATATATATATATATATATATATATATATATATATATATATATTTATTTATTTATTTTGCAAGGTTGATATATCCTGCCCTCTGGTACAATTCCTTTTTTATAGATAAAATTAATTAAATGTATCAAAATTTGAAATTGATCTTCTTCTATCAAGGTCAGGATATCTGTCGGTAGTTGGTGTAGTCCTAAGGCTCTTTCATGTTTCAAACGACCCAACTCAAAATCAGTAGTGTTATTTTTCTAATAATTTAATAACTTTATTCAGAATTTCTTTAAAAAATTTAGAGGAATTTGAAAAAGTCAATGTTTCAATAGTAAAATCCCTGTTTTAGCAGCAACCCTGCAGAACAACCACACTAAAACGTATGTGACTTATTTTGAACCTGTGATCTAAAACCAGCTACTAAAACTTGATTAAAAAAGGACTTAATAATTCGTAGTGTTACTTTGCATAATACTGCTAAGCATTTAGGATTAATCGTTTACAGATGCATTATTTTGTGGTTCCCTCTAACCCCGACTGTTAAACAACTCTTTACTAAGCAGCTTATCGTTAAATTTAAGCGAAACAACTGATAAAATAACAACCACAATTAAATAAACCAAAAATTCATAATGTATTCCATTCACAAAATTATTTTTCAACTGACTAAAAGCGCATCAGTTTCATGGATGTACAACCACTTCCCCTAACTTATGGAGAAGACTGTAAGAAAACATGAATGTGAAACAAAGTTCTTTACAATGTAATGGAGTCCGTACATACAACTAATGATGGTCAACTAATCATTGAAATGTTTTGTGACTGAAATACAAAAACTGCAGTTCATTTGATTGTGATGTACTTTAAGTGAAGTTATATTTTACATAATTGCCCAGATACCATTTCTTTCGAAAGAACTTACATTGTGTAAATGTCCCAGAGAGATAATAAGTCGAGAACTGAAAATCATCTGTCTGACCTATAAAAATGAAGAATAATAAATCGAAGAACATAGAACATAAGTAAAACAATACAGTGTGTAAACTAAACAGGTATATAGGAGTATATTGACTTGCAAATAATAAACAAAAAGCAACTCTTGTAAAAAATACTGTTATCACAAAAAAGATTATGTTATGCTTAGAACACGTTAAAACTGGAAAACTAACAATAATCCCACAACCAAACAACATACAGAATAAAAGAAAATATATTATACCAGTAGTCCATCAAAATAGAATGAAGATGGCTCAGTTATAGAAATTTTAAAATGTCAGTAATATAAGAGTGTTAGTACTAAAATAGAAATACAAATGATAAAATAGAAAAAGAAGGTAAACAATGTTTTATGTAAATTAAAGAAAACAATTAGTGAATTTGATTGTTGTCAGGAAAGAATAATTTGAAAATAGGTGAGTTTAAAACAACACAGAAAAGTTAACATCATGGAAATGAATATTAAGGTAACTCCTTGATATGGGATGTATCATGGGTTTATATGCACAGGAATCACATTTGTTTGTAACTTGACTTTTTGTTTAATAATGATTTTCTGTGAAAATAAAATACTACGCTTTATATTTCTTGCACTTCTACATATATTTCCAATTATTGAGATCTTAGTGTGTATTCCCTTACCAAATACATTAGCAAATTTTGTAGACAAAATTCAATACTAAAACATAAATTGGTTTCCATATTTATCAACAAAAGGAAATCTTAAAAATGTAGTTGATAAATTACAATCTACTCGTATAATAAACTAGTAACATAAACAAAAATGTTTAAAGTGGATTTACACTTTAAGAAAGCAGCAGAAAGGAGAACCGAGCTGAAAGGTTAGTTAAATTGCCCCTGTGCTATGCACCTATGTATTAAATCCCCCCCAACATGACTCCAATTTAAAATGTTTTCGGATGACTAATTAAGTTGAGCAGTTTTATAATTACACGACTCAAGGCCAATAAGGACTTTCCTCTAGTTTTATTTACAGTGCAATTAATTTCAGCAATGTGAAGTAATTAACTAAGTGTGTAATACAAACACATCACACGGCATTCGAAAGGGCCTATTTTGCAAAGCAAGCATCAAGTGTAGCTCCCTGGACGTTTATTACCAAAGACGCCAAAACACTTTCTCTCTACTTAGAGGATTGGTTGTGTGCTTTAGCATATAACTACCTCATCACCTCCCAATGGAGCTAAGCGGAGATACAAAACTGGCGTCTCTGGGGGCCACACAGCCCGGTAGACCTACTCTCTGTAGGGGTCACAGTGATGTGTAAGGGTGGAAGATAAGGAATAAGAGAACAAACATAAGTGGCATTAAGGGATGAATGAAGGACTAGGCGAGGTAGGGTCTAAGAGAGGTACCAGCTGCCATTAACATCTTCGAGACCCATTAACGGAAAATAATTTTGGCCGCTCAAAGCGATGGAAAAGTTTCAAATGTTTATCTCGCCGCATGCAGCCAGCCAAACGCAATGCACGATAGATTGCGCTATCAGGAACAAACACAGATGTATGAGCACGACCTTATTGTCAGCTGTCAAAGATAAACTTATTAACACAGATGTTTTCATTACTTGTGCACGTTTATAGTGTTTGTGTACTGTTATCTTACACAAATAAGCTGGTTATATTTGGCCTCTTTGTATTTATATCGACCTTATAGTCGGCTTTATGTTTGCATGGCCTTAATCTTACTTTATAAGGTCTTTTGTCGCTTTTATGGGAACCGAAGACGCAAGAGATATACCTTATTTTCATTTTTATTACAACTACCGAAGTACTGAAACTGTATCAGCTGTAGTAGATTCTTGGTCGTTTTATAGGGAAGCTCTGGAAATATTGTTATGCCTGAAACCTGACTTTATATTCACAAAGGTTCCAGCGAGATCTAGCGCAGCCAGTCACAGTTCCTTGCACAACATTTCCTTCAAGAAACTTTTGACAACCGCTTCATCTCCCTTAGAACAAACCTTCATTACCCAGCCCTCTCCCCCGATCTTACACCGCCTGACGCATATGTCTGGGGAAGTATGAAGGACAAGATTTTCCTTGATGACCCACCAAACACCTTCATCAAACTACAGGAGAAAATAGCCATAGAACAACCCCTCTTCCCCAAGAACGGTGCGAGTGTTGCCTCAAATTGAACGTAAGTCATATAAAACGTGTTTATGCCCGAGTCTAACCGATTTAGCTTCTTTTTACTTGTACGTGTTTGTAAAAAAAATAAAATAAAATCTTACAACTGTTTCAGTACTGTTTATTTTGGCGCATACTGTATCAACGACAAAGTAAAATATAAGAAATTTAATGAATTATCAAGTACAAATAAGCCCATTCTACGTCGGCGCACTACTATAGCTTGATTCAAAACAGAAGCAGTACTTTATCCAAAACGAAGGTGTGACGGGTGTCGTATGGATTAGCATTCCGCTTGGTTAAGTGGGTTCGTATTGAACTTTGTTGAAACAAGTGACAAACAAATACCTGTTAAAGTCAACTCCTCCTCAGGCCAACCGAGACAGTTTTATTTTAGTTACTTTTTATTAAATAATTACAATTATTAAAAATAAAGTAACAACCTATGCGTTAAAACAACTGTTCTAGCACATAACCTATAATATTATATGACACACAACCCACCCCATTCCACTGTCAAAAATCCATTCCCGTTAGAGCCTTTACACCTAACCGAAGCCGCCAGTAGAGGGTTAGCTCCGTAAAAGGAAAGAGTGTTTTGAAACGCGTCAGCAAGTAAGCAATTACGTATTCACTTAGTTAAGTAGTTTAAATTTAGTTTACTATAACATAAAATCTGTTGTTTTATGAAATCATATGTTATCTTTTATTTTAAGCCAAATGGGACGGAATAACTGTATTGCATACCTTGCTCCTTTTGTGAAAAGTTTTTCACTTATATAAAACTAAAATTAATTAGTTAAATTTAATTACTGAATTGGTATTTTAAAAAACTGTATTAACATCGTGTCATCCACTACAAGTTTAAAAAAACTTATTTGAACTTTAGTGGATGAATAAAAAGTATTTTACTAACGATCGAATAAGATATATATGTAGGGAGAATGTGAACTAATAAAGGAATTGAAAAGAGGAAGGCCAGATATGGCTTCGCTTGTGACATCTGTACCGACAGGTTAGATTAGTAAACATTCAGCGAGACAAGACAGTTGTTGTCAACATATCTACGACTATACAGATGTATTAGAGCGTGGTGCTACTCGCAGCTCTTTCCCTTACAATTTGTCTGTTGAGGGCTAAGCGTATTTATTTGGAAAAGCCTTATACTAACAAGAAATTACACGAGTAAAAACGTCAAAATACGTTTCTAAGACGCGCGAGAAGTACGTTATAGTCTCCATAAACCTTACGTTATTAATAGGCATATGCTAGTACGGCGACAACCCGTTGCCAGCTCCAACCAGCTCAGCTGACCTGAAACCTGTGACATTTGTACTGGCGACCTTCGACACTATTGATTGTTTAATTTACAATGCAAACTACCGGCTGACAGAATACGACTCATGCGGGCCAACAAGTTCTCCCGCTGACCAGACACACTGTCCTTCCACGCCCTGTCCTCTAGCTCTGGCCATCCCGTCTACCCAGCACACCAATTTCTTTTAATTTTTTCTTTATTTTAAAATTACGTATATTTTCTTAAGTTATTTTGACAATATTTACCGTAACTAAGGAACTGCGATTGGCAAGTACTACAATGCCTGTATATATTTCATTACGTAGCACCTAATTCAAAATTTCGGTTTTAAAGGAATTTGGCCGTAATAATCACACATATATTTTTTCCATTTTAATTTGTTGATTTGCAGCAAATTATTTGCTCACCTTAGCTTTACGCCTGCAAATTGCAAAATATGCTATTATACTGACAACTTAGTATAAATAATTTCACGCGGTATTTTGCTGTTTTAAGGCGACGAACATGGTAAGTAAGTGAACTTGTACATAAATCTGTGTGTCTGTAGATAGGAAGCGATCACAAGAAATATCTACCTGTTACAGTTATGTTCTTCTTCCTGGATCTTCGATAATCTAGTGTCAGGGTACTTGAATAATTTTTGTAACGAGACGCTGATAGGATAGGTTAACATGGGAAAACTAGATCCAACTCACATAACGCATTTGCAAACTTGCAAAAGTTATGACACGTTAAATTTTATTCCGTTGGCTATTGTAGTTTTGCTTTGGTTATTTAATGTTTTAATTTTGTTCAACAAATAAAAATTAACTATACAGATTTATTTTTGAAATATTTTAGAACTGAAACAATACGCACCTGGTTCTACTATAAAACTGGTTTTCTCTAAAACGAGACTGATTGCTTTGTAACACGCTTGGATTAATAGGCAATTCGATACACATTGGAGTGTGTATAATTACGTATATTGCATTTCAAGGCGACAAATTTCAGCAACAATATATTAAACTATATTTAATTAATAGATAACTAAATGAATACTTAGTATGTATTAATTAAATATAGTTTATTCAGTGAATTCAAGATAATTACAACAAGCAAATATATTAAACCTTTTAAAAATGGTTTCCTCTAGGTGTCTGATTGGTGATTTATTCTGTTTTGTAACACGCTTGGAATAATAGGCAATCCAATATACAGTGGAGTGTGTACTATTACATATACTACTTTCTGAAGGGTCTAAATTTCAGCAATAATATATTAAACCTTAAACCTTAAACCTTATTAAATCTAAAAATGGTTCTCACTAAAACGTGTGTGAAAGGCAAGTAATAGAATTCTGCTTGGTATCATGCATGGATGTATATGCAACTCCATACAACGGGGAGTGTGTATAATTACATATATTATATTCTGCAGGCGGTAAATATCAGGTACGATATACAAAATCCTTTAAAAGGTGACTGGTAAATGATAGATTCTACTTTGTAGCACGAATGGATTTATATACAAATCGACATACAGTGGAGTGTGTACAATTACATATATTACATTCTGCAGGCACCATATATCAGCAACAATATATCGTTCTTTAAAGTTACAGAGGTCGAGAAAATGAACATGTTTAGAATTTTACAATATTAAGTAATTCAATTCTGAGGCCCTTAAATTCTTAGTCAGAACACCAAAGGAGGAATAAAAACGTATTCTGGCTTACAAACTATCGGAGAGTAGACCTACATGTGGAGAGGGTTCGGGATAAACGAGAATTTCTTAAATGCGTGTACATTACTTTAGTTGTCAGCGACGTCTAGCAACAACAGACCGTACTAAATCTTCCTCACAACGTTTGTCCTCCGACTGATGGTTTGTGTGCTGTGTTACGGACACACGTAACTACAGAACTTTACAACCTTGAGGTATAAACGGCGTTGCTAATAACGTTGATGACAGGTTAAATGCCAATAACACAAAACTACAAGTTAAGTCATTTTCGATGATATAAAGCTATAAAGCTACAGTACATTAGGGCTAATATCGCCTGAAAGGGGATAATTAGAGGCAGGATTACACTAAGATGTACGAGCTGCTGCGGCCTTGTGGTGGAATCGCCGGTTAAACTTCAACATAAAGAGAACAAATAATCGAAAAAGGATTTACTCTATTCAGTAATGCGAGCCATATTGGAAAATATTTATAAATATGTTTATTTTGCACTTCATGTTTTCCTTTCTATCCTTCTTTCTGTTTTCACTTGTACATTTAACGGGTAACACATTCATTCTCTACTTGTTTAGACACATACAATCGCAATAACGCAAGAAGGTGTAGAGGAGAGACAACGGAAGGGGAGGCTGTACAAGGATACCATGGATCCGCGGAGGAAGAGCTCGTACCCCACAGAACTAACGGGTAACACATTCATTCACTACTTGTTTAGACATATGCTATCGCAATAACGCAAGAAGGTGTAGAGGAGAGACAACGGAAGGGGAGGCTGTACAAGGATACGATGGATCCGCGGAGGGACAGCTCGTACCCCACAGAACTAACTGGTAACACATTCATTCTCTACTTGTTTAGACATATACAATCGCAATAACGCAAGAAGGTGTAGAGGAGAGACAACGGGAGGGGAGGCTGTACAAGGATACGATGGATCCGCGGGGGGAGAGCTCGTACCCCACAGAACTAACTGGTAACACATTCATTCTCTACTTGTTTAGACATATACAATCGCAATAACGCAAGAAGGTGTAGAGGAGAGACAACGGGAGGGGAGGCTGTACAAGGATACGATGGATCCGCGGAGGGACAGCTCGTACCCCACAGAACTAACTGGTAACACATTCATTCTCTACTTGTTTAGACATATGCTATCGCAATAACGCAAGAAGGTGTAGAGGAGAGACAACGGAAGGGGAGGCTGTACAAGGATACGATGGATCCGCAGAGGGACAGCTCGTACCCCACAGAACTAACTGGTAACACATTCATTCTCTACTTGTTTAGACATATGCTATCGCAATAACGCAAGAAGGTGTAGAGGAGAGACAACGGAAGGGGAGACTGTACAAGGATACGATGGATCCGCAGAGGGAGAGCTCGTACCCCACAGAACTAACTGGTAACACATTCATTCTCTACTTGTTTAGACATATACAATCGCAATAACGCAAGAAGGTGTAGAAGAGAGACAACGGAAGGGGAGGCTGTACAAGGATACGATGGATCCGCAGAGGGACAGCTCGTACCCCACAGAACTAACTGGTAACACATTCATTCTCTACTTGTTTAGACACATACAATCGCAATAACGCAAGAAGGTGTAGAGGAGAGACAACGGGAGGGGAGGCTGTACAAGGATACGATGGATCCGCAGAGGGACAGCTCGTACCCCACAGAACTAACGGGTAACACATTCATTCTCTACTTGTTTAGACATATACAATCGCAATAACGCAAGAAGGTGTAGAGGAGAGACAACGGGAGGGGAGGCTGTACAAGGATACGATGGATCCGCAGAGGGACAGCTCGTACCCCACAGAACTAACTGGTAACACATTCATTCTCTACTTGTTTAGACACATACAATCGCAATAACGCAAGAAGGTGTAGAAGAGAGAGGTCGGAGGGAGGAGACTGTACAAGGATGCGATGGATCCGCGGAGGAAGAGCTCGTACCCCACAGAACTAACTGGTAACACATTCATTCTCTACTTGTTTAGACATATACAATCGCAATAACGCAAGAAGGTGTAGAGGAGAGACAACGGAAGGGGAGGCTGTACAAGGATGCGATGGATCCGCGGAGGGAGAGATCATACCCCACAGAACTAACTGGTAACACATTCATTCTCTACTTGTTTAGACATATGCTATCGCAATAACGCAAGAAGGTGTAGAGGAGAGACAACGGAAGGGGAGGCTGTACAAGGATGCGATGGATCCGCGGAGGAAGAGCTCGTACCCCACAGAACTAACTGGTAACACATTCATTCTCTACTTGTTTAGACATATGCTATCGCAATAACGCAAGAAGGTGTAGAGGAGAGACAACGGAAGGGGAGGCAGTACAAGGATGCGATGGATCCGCGGAGGAAGAGCTCGTACCCCACAGAACTAACTGGTAACACATTCATTCTCTACTTGTTTAGACATATGCTATCGCAATAACGCAAGAAGGTGTAGAGGAGAGACAACGGAAGGGGAGGCTGTACAAGGATGCGATGGATCCGCGGAGGAAGAGCTCGTACCCCACAGAACTAACTGGTAACACATTCATTCTCTACTTGTTTAGACATATGCTATCGCAATAACGCAAGAAGGTGTAGAGGAGAGACAACGGAAGGGGAGGCAGTACAAGGATGCGATGGATACGCAGAGGGACAGCTCGTACCCCACAGAACTAACTGGTAACACATTCATTCACTACTTGTTTAGACATATGCTATCGCAATAACGCAAGGTGTAGAGGAGAGACAACGGGAGGGGAGGCTGTACAAGGATGCGATGGATACGCAGAGGGACAGCTCGTACCCCACAGAACTAACTGGTAACACATTCATTCACTACTTGTTTAGACATATGCTATCGCAATAACGCAAGAAGGAGTAGAGGAGAGACAACGGAAGGAGAGGCTGTACAAGGATGCGATGGATCCGCGGAGGAAGAGCTCGTACTCCACAGAACTAACTGGTAACACATTCATTCTCTACTTGTTTAGACATATGCTATCGCAATAACGCAAGAAGGTGTAGAGGAGAGACAACGGAAGGGGAGACTGTACAAGGATGCGATGGATCCGCAGAGGGACAGCTCGTACCCCACAGAACTAACGGGTAACACATTCATTCACTACTTGTTTAGACACATACAATCGCAATAACGCAAGAAGGTGTAGAGGAGAGACAACGGAAGGGGAGACTGTACAAGGATACGATGGATCCGCGGAGGGACAGCTCGTACCCCACAGAACTAACGGGTAACACATTCATTCACTACTTGTTTAGACACATACAATCGCAATAACGCAAGAAGGTGTAGAGGAGAGACAACGGAAGGGGAGACTGTACAAGGATACGATGGATCCGCGGAGGGACAGCTCGTACCCCACAGAACTAACGGGTAACACATTCATTCACTACTTGTTTAGACACATACAATCGCAATAACGCAAGAAGGTGTAGAGGAGAGACAACGGAAGGGGAGACTGTACAAGGATACGATGGATCCGCGGAGGGACAGCTCGTACCCCACAGAACTAACGGGTAACACATTCATTCTATACTTGTTTAGACACATACAATCGCAATAACGCAAGAAGGTGTAGAGGAGAGACAACGGAAGGGGAGACTGTACAAGGATGCGATGGATCCGCAGAGGGACAGCTCGTACCCCACAGAACTAACGGGTAACACATTCATTCTCTACTTGTTTAGACATATACAATCGCAATAACGCAAGAAGGTGTAGAGGAGAGACAACGGAAGGGGAGACTGTACAAGGATGCGATGGATCCGCAGAGGGACAGCTCGTACCCCACAGAACTAACGGGTAACACATTCATTCTCTACTTGTTTAGACCTATGCTATCGCAATAACGCAAGAAGGTGTAGAGGAGAGACAACGGAAGGGGAGACTGTACAAGGATGCGATGGATCCGCGGAGGGACAGCTCGTACCCCACAGAACTAACGGGTAACACATTCATTCACTACTTGTTTAGACATATACAATCGCAATAACGCAAGAAGGTGTAGAGGAGAGACAACGGAAGGGGAGACTGTACAAGGATACGATGGATCCGCGGAGGGACAGCTCGTACCCCACAGAACTAACGGGTAACACATTCATTCACTACTTGTTTAGACACATACAATCGCAATAACGCAAGAAGGTGTAGAGCAGAGACAACGGAAGGGGAGACTGTACAAGGATGCGATGGATCCGCAGAGGGACAGCTCGTACCCCACAGAACTAACGGGTAACACATTCATTCTCTACTTGTTTAGACCTATGCTATCGCAATAACGCAAGAAGGTGTAGAGGAGAGACAACGGAAGGGGAGGCTGTACAAGGATGCGATGGATACGCAGAGGGACAGCTCGTACCCCACAGAACTAACTGGTAACACATTCATTCACTACTTGTTTAGACACATACAATCGCAATAACGCAAGAAGGTGTAGAGGAGAGACAACGGAAGGGGAGACTGTACAAGGATGCGATGGATACGCAGAGGGACAGCTCGTACCCCACAGAACTAACGGGTAACACATTCATTCACTACTTGTTTAGACACATACAATCGCAATAACGCAAGAAGGTGTAGAGGAGAGACAACGGAAGGGGAGGCTGTACAAGGATGCGATGGATACGCAGAGGGAGAGCTCGTACCCCACAGAACTAACGGGTAACACATTCATTCTCTACTTGTTTAGACATATACAATCGCAATAACGCAAGAAGGTGTAGAGGAGAGACAACGGAAGGGGAGGCTGTACAAGGATGCGATGGATACGCAGAGGGACAGCTCGTACCCCACAGAACTAACTGGTAACACATTCATTCTCTACTTGTTTAGACATATACAATCGCAATAACGCAAGAAGGTGTAGAGGAGAGACAACGGAAGGGGAGGCTGTACAAGGATGCGATGGATCCGCGGAGGGAGAGCTCGTACCACACAGAACTAACTGGTAACACATTCATTCTATACTTGTTTAGACATATGCTATCGCAATAACGCAAGAAGGTGTAGAGGAGAGACAACGGAAGGGGAGACTGTACAAGGATGCGATGGATACGCAGAGAGATAGCTCGTACCCCACAGAACTAACGGGTAACACATTCATTCTCTACTTGTTTAGACATATGCTATCGCAATAACGCAAGGTGTAGAGGAGAGACAACGGAAGGGGAGGCTGTACAAGGACACGATGGATCCGCGGAGGGACAGCTCGTACCACACAGAACTAACTGGTAACACATTCATTCTATACTTGTTTAGACATATGCTATCGCAATAACGCAAGAAGGTGTAGAGGAGAGACAACGGAAGGGGAGGCTGTACAAGGATGCGATGGATACGCAGAGGGAGAGCTCGTACCCCACAGAACTAACTGGTAACACATTCATTCTCTACTTGTTTAGATATATACAATCGCAATAACGCAAGGTGTAGAGGAGAGACAACGGAAGGGGAGGCTGTACAAGGACACGATGGATCCGCGGAGGGACAGCTCGTACCACACAGAACTAACTGGTAACACATTCATTCTCTACTTGTTTAGATATATACAATCGCAATAACGCAAGAAGGTGTAGAGGAGAGACAACGGAAGGGGAGGCTGTACAAGGATGCGATGGATCCGCGGAGGAAGAGCTCGTACTCCACAGAACTAACTGGTAACACATTCATTCTCTACTTGTTTAGACATATGCTATCGCAATAACGCAAGAAGGTGTAGAGGAGAGACAACGGAAGGGGAGGCTGTACAAGGATGCGATGGATCCGCGGAGGAAGAGCTCGTACTCCACAGAACTAACTGGTAACACATTCATTCTCTACTGGTTTAGACATATGCTATCGCAATAACGCAAGAAGGTGTAGAGGAGAGACAACGGAAGGGGAGGCAGTACAAGGATGCAATGGATAAGCTGAGGGAGAGCTCGTACCCCACAGAACTAACTGGTAACACATTCATTCTCTATTTGTTTAGACATATGCTATCGCAATAACGCAAGAAGGTGTAGAGGAGAGACAACGGAAGGGGAGGCAGTACAAGGATGCAATGGATAAGCTGAGGGAGAGCTCGTACCCCACAGAACTAACTGGTAACACATTCATTCTCTACTTGTTTAGACATATGCTATCGCAATAACGCAAGAAGGTGTAGAGGAGAGACAACGGAAGGGGAGGCTGTACATGGATACGATGGATCCGCGGAGGGACAGCTCGTACCCCACAGAACTAACTGGTAACACATTCATTCTCTACTTGTTTAGACATATGCTATCGCAATAACGCAAGAAGGTGTAGAGGCGAGACAACGGAAGGGGAGGCTGTACATGGATACGATGGATCCGCGGAGGGACAGCTCGTACCCCACAGAACTAACTGGTAACACATTCATTCTCTACTTGTTTAGACATATGCTATCGCAATAACGCAAGAAGGAGTAGAGGAGAGACAACGGAAGGAGAGGCTGTACAAGGATGCGATGGATCCGCGGAGGAAGAGCTCGTACTCCACAGAACTAACTGGTAACACATTCATTCTCTACTTGTTTAGACATATGCTATCGCAATAACGCAAGAAGGTGTAGAGGAGAGACAACGGAAGGGGAGGCTGTACAAGGATGCGATGGATACGCAGAGGGACAGCTCGTACCCCACAGAACTAACTGGTAACACATTCATTCTATACTTGTTTAGACATATGCTATCGCAATAACGCAAGAAGGTGTAGAGGAGAGACAACGGAAGGGGAGGCTGTACAAGGATGCAATGGATCCGCGGAGGGACAGCTCGTACCACACAGAACTAACTGGTAACACATTCATTCTATACTTGTTTAGACATATGCTATCGCAATAACGCAAGAAGGTGTAGAGGAGAGACAACGGAAGGGGAGGCTGTACAAGGACACGATGGATCCGCGGAGGGACAGCTCGTACCACACAGAACTAACTGGTAACACATTCATTCTATACTTGTTTAGACATATGCTATCGCAATAACGCAAGAAGGTGTAGAGGAGAGACAACGGAAGGGGAGGCTGTACAAGGATGCGATGGATCCGCGGAGGAAGAGCTCGTACTCCACAGAACTAACTGGTAACACATTCATTCTCTACTTGTTTAGACATATGCTATCGCAATAACGCAAGAAGGTGTAGAGGAGAGACAACGGAAGGGGAGGCAGTACAAGGATGCAATGGATAAGCTGAGGGAGAGCTCGTACCCCACAGAACTAACGGGTAACACATTCATTCACTACTTGTTTAGACACATACAATCGCAATAACGCAAGAAGGTGTAGAGGAGAGACAACGGGAGGGGAGGCTGTACAAGGATGCAATGGATCCGCGGGGGGAGAGCTCGTACCCCACAGAACTAACTGGTAACACATTCATTCTCTACTTGTTTAGACATATGCTATCGCAATAACGCAAGAAGGTGTAGAGGAGAGACAACGGAAGGGGAGGCTGTACAAGGATGCGATGGATCCGCGGAGGAAGAGCTCGTACTCCACAGAACTAACTGGTAACACATTCATTCTCTACTTGTTTAGACATATGCTATCGCAATAACGCAAGAAGGTGTAGAGGAGAGACAACGGAAGGGGAGGCAGTACAAGGATGCAATGGATAAGCTGAGGGAGAGCTCGTACCCCACAGAACTAACGGGTAACACATTCATTCACTACTTGTTTAGACACATACAATCGCAATAACGCAAGAAGGTGTAGAGGAGAGATAACGGGAGGGGAGGCTGTACAAGGATGCGATGGATCCGCGGAGGGACAGCTCGTACCCCACAGAACTAACTGGTAACACATTCATTCTTTACTTGTTTAGACATATGCTATCGCAATAACGCAAGAAGGTGTAGAGGAGAGAGGTCGGAGGGAGGAGACTGTACAAGGATGCGATGGATACGCAGAGGGAGAGCTCGTACCCCACAGAACTAACTGGTAACACATTCATTCTCTACTTGTTTAGACATATGCTATCGCAATAACGCAAGAAGGTGTAGAGGAGAGACAACGGAAGGGGAGACTGTACAAGGATGCGATGGATCCGCAGAGGGACAGCTCGTACTCCACAGAACTAACTGGTAACACATTCATTCTCTACTTGTTTAGACATATGCTATCGCAATAACGCAAGAAGGTGTAGAGGAGAGACAACGGAAGGGGAGACTGTACAAGGATGCGATGGATCCGCAGAGGGACAGCTCGTACTCCACAGAACTAACTGGTAACACATTCATTCTCTACTTGTTTAGACATATGCTATCGCAATAACGCAAGAAGGTGTAGAGGAGAGACAACGGAAAGGGAGGCAGTACAAGGATGCAATGGATAAGCTGAGGGAGAGCTCGTACCCCACAGAACTAACTGGTAACACATTCATTCTCTACTTGTTTAGACATATGCTATCGCAATAACGCAAGAAGGTGTAGAGGAGAGACAACGGAAGGGGAGACTGTACAAGGATGCGATGGATCCGCAGAGGGACAGCTCGTACTCCACAGAACTAACTGGTAACACATTCATTCTCTACTTGTTTAGACATATGCTATCGCAATAACGCAAGAAGGTGTAGAGGAGAGAGGTCGGAGGGAGGAGACTGTACAAGGATGCGATGGATACGCAGAGGGACAGCTCGTACCCCACAGAACTAACTGGTAACACATTCATTCTCTACTTGTTTAGACATATGCTATCGCAATAACGCAAGAAGGTGTAGAGGAGAGACAACGGAAGGGGAGACTGTACAAGGATGCGATGGATCCGCAGAGGGAGAGCTCGTACCCCACAGAACTAACTGGTAACACATTCATTCTCTACTTGTTTAGACATATGCTATCGCAATAACGCAAGAAGGTGTAGAGGAGAGACAACGGAAGGGGAGACTGTACAAGGATGCGATGGATCCGCAGAGGGACAGCTCGTACCCCACAGAACTAACTGGTAACACATTCATTCTCTACTTGTTTAGACATATGCTATCGCAATAACGCAAGAAGGTGTAGAGGAGAGACAACGGAAGGGGAGACTGTACAAGGATGCGATGGATCCGCAGAGGGACAGCTCGTACCCCACAGAACTAACGGGTAACACATTCATTCACTACTTGTTTAGACACATACAATCGCAATAACGCAAGAAGGTGTAGAGGAGAGACAACGGGAGGGGAGACTGTACAAGGATGCGATGGATAAGCTGAGGGAGAGCTCGTACCCCACAGAACTAACGGGTAACACATTCATTCACTACTTGTTTAGACACATACAATCGCAATAACGCAAGAAGGTGTAGAGGAGAGACAACGGAAGGGGAGGCAGTACAAGGATGCAATGGATAAGCTGAGGGAGAGCTCGTACCCCACAGAACTAACTGGTAACACATTCATTCTCTACTTGTTTAGACATATGCTATCGCAATAACGCAAGATGGTGTAGAGGAGAGACAACGGAAGAGGAGACTGTACAAGGATGCGATGGATCCGCGGGGAGACAGCTCGTACCCCACAGAACTAACTGGTAACACATTCATTCTCTACTTGTTTAGACATATGCTATCGCAATAACGCAAGAAGGTGTAGAGGAGAGACAACGGAAGGGGAGACTGTACAAGGATGCGATGGATCCGCAGAGGGACAGCTCGTACCCCACAGAACTAACTGGTAACACATTCATTCTCTACTTGTTTAGACATATGCTATCGCAATAACGCAAGAAGGTGTAGAGGAGAGACAAAGGGAGGGGAGGCAGTACAAGGATGCAATGGATAAGCTGAGGGAGAGCTCGTACCCCACAGAACTAACTGGTAACACATTCATTCTCTACTTGTTTAGACATATGCTATCGCAATAACGCAAGATGGTGTAGAGGAGAGACAACGGAAGAGGAGACTGTACAAGGATACGATGGATCCGCAGAGGGAGAGCTCGTACCCCACAGAACTAACTGGTAACACATTCATTCTCTACTTGTTTAGACATATGCTATCGCAATAACGCAAGATGGTGTAGAGGAGAGACAACGGAAGAGGAGACTGTACAAGGATACGATGGATCCGCAGAGGGAGAGCTCGTACCCCACAGAACTAACTGGTAACACATTCATTCTCTACTTGTTTAGACATATGCTATCGCAATAACGCAAGATGGTGTAGAGGAGAGACAACGGAAGGGGAGGCTGTACAAGGATACGATGGATCCGCAGAGGGAGAGCTCGTACCCCACAGAACTAACTGGTAACACATTCATTCTCTACTTGTTTAGACATATGCTATCGCAATAACGCAAGATGGTGTAGAGGAGAGACAACGGAAGAGGAGACTGTACAAGGATACGATGGATCCGCAGAGGGAGAGCTCGTACCCCACAGAACTAACTGGTAACACATTCATTCTCTACTTGTTTAGACATATGCTATCGCAATAACGCAAGATGGTGTAGAGGAGAGACAACGGAAGAGGAGACTGTACAAGGATACGATGGATCCGCAGAGGGAGAGCTCGTACCCCACAGAACTAACTGGTAACACATTCATTCTCTACTTGTTTAGACATATGCTATCGCAATAACGCAAGATGGTGTAGAGGAGAGACAACGGAAGAGGAGACTGTACAAGGATACGATGGATCCGCAGAGGGAGAGCTCGTACCCCACAGAACTAACTGGTAACACATTCATTCTCTACTTGTTTAGACATATACAATCGCAATAACGCAAGAAGGTGTAGAGGAGAGACAACGGAAGGGGAGGCTGTACAAGGATACGATGGATCCGCAGAGGGAGAGCTCGTACCCCACAGAACTAACTGGTAACACATTCATTCTCTACTTGTTTAGACATATGCTATCGCAATAACGCAAGATGGTGTAGAGGAGAGACAACGGAAGAGGAGACTGTACAAGGATACGATGGATCCGCAGAGGGAGAGCTCGTACCCCACAGAACTAACTGGTAACACATTCATTCTCTACTGGTTTAGACATATGCTATCGCAATAACGCAAGAAGGAGTAGAAGAGAGACAACGGAAGGGGAGGCTGTACAAGGATACGATGGATCCGCAGAGGGACAGCTAGTACCCCACAGACCTAACTGGTAACACATTCATTCTCTACTGGTTTAGACATATGCTATCGCAATAACGCAAGAAGGTGTAGAGGAGAGACAACGGAAGGGGAGGCTGTACAAGGATGCAATGGATCCGCAGAGGGAGAGCTCGTACCCCACAGAACTAACTGGTAACACATTCATTCTCTACTTGTTTAGACATATGCTATCGCAATAACGCAAGAAGGTGTAGAGGAGAGGCAACGGGAGGGGAGGCTGTACAAGGATACGATGGATCCGCAGAGGGAGAGCTCGTACCCCACAGAACTAACTGGTAACACATTCATTCTCTACTGGTTTAGACATATGCTATCGCAATAACGCAAGAAGGAGTAGAAGAGAGACAACGGAAGGGGAGGCTGTACAAGGATACGATGGATCCGCAGAGGGACAGCTAGTACCCCACAGACCTAACTGGTAACACATTCATTCTCTACTGGTTTAGACATATGCTATCGCAATAACGCAAGGTGTAGAGGAGAGACAACGGAAGGGGAGGCTGTACAAGGATGCAATGGATCCGCAGAGGGAGAGCTCGTACCCCACAGAACTAACTGGTAACACATTCATTCTATACTTGTTTAGACATATGCTATCGCAATAACGCAAGAAGGTGTAGAGGAGAGACAACGGAAGGGGAGGCAGTACAAGGATGCGATGGATCCGCGGAGGAAGAGCTCGTACCCCACAGAACTAACTGGTAACACATTCATTCTATACTTGTTTAGACATATGCTATCGCAATAACGCAAGAAGGAGTAGAGGAGAGACAACGGAAGGAGAGGCTGTACAAGGATGCGATGGATCCGCGGAGGAAGAGCTCGTACTCCACAGAACTAACTGGTAACACATTCATTCTCTACTTGTTTAGACATATGCTATCGCAATAACGCAAGAAGGTGTAGAGGAGAGACAACGGAAGGGGAGGCTGTACAAGGACACGATGGATCCGCGGAGGGACAGCTCGTACCACACAGAACTAACTGGTAACACATTCATTCTATACTTGTTTAGACATATGCTATCGCAATAACGCAAGAAGGTGTAGAGGAGAGACAACGGAAGGGGAGGCTGTACAAGGACACGATGGATCCGCGGAGGGACAGCTCGTACCACACAGAACTAACGGGTAACACATTCATTCTCTACTTGTTTAGACATATGCTATCGCAATAACGCAAGAAGGTGTAGAGGAGAGACAACGGAAGGGGACGCTGTACAAGGATGCGATGGATACGCAGAGGGACAGCTCGTACCCCACAGAACTAACGGGTAACACATTCATTCACTACTTGTTTAGACACATACAATCGCAATAACGCAAGAAGGTGTAGAGGAGAGACAACGGAAGGGGAGGCTGTACAAGGATGCGATGGATACGCAGAGAGATAGCTCGTACCCCACAGAACTAACTGGTAACACATTCATTCTCTACTTGTTTAGACATATGCTATCGCAATAACGCAAGAAGGTGTAGAGGAGAGACAACGGAAGGGGAGGCAGTACAAGGATGCAATGGATAAGCTGAGGGAGAGCTCGTACCCCACAGAACTAACTGGTAACACATTCATTCTCTACTTGTTTAGACATATGCTATCGCAATAACGCAAGAAGGTGTAGAGGAGAGACAACGGAAGGGGAGGCAGTACAAGGATGCAATGGATAAGCTGAGGGAGAGCTCGTACCCCACAGAACTAACTGGTAACACATTCATTCTCTACTTGTTTAGACATATGCTATCGCAATAACGCAAGAAGGTGTAGAGGAGAGACAACGGAAGGGGAGGCAGTACAAGGATGCAATGGATAAGCTGAGGGAGAGCTCGTACCCCACAGAACTAACTGGTAACACATTCATTCTCTACTTGTTTAGACATATGCTATCGCAATAACGCAAGAAGGTGTAGAGGAGAGACAACGGAAGGGGAGGCTGTACATGGATACGATGGATCCGCGGAGGGACAGCTCGTACCCCACAGAACTAACTGGTAACACATTCATTCTCTACTTGTTTAGACATATGCTATCGCAATAACGCAAGAAGGTGTAGAGGAGAGACAACGGAAGGGGAGGCTGTACAAGGATGCGATGGATCCGCGGAGGAAGAGCTCGTACTCCACAGAACTAACTGGTAACACATTCATTCTCTACTTGTTTAGACATATGCTATCGCAATAACGCAAGAAGGTGTAGAGGAGAGACAACGGAAGGGGAGGCTGTACAAGGACACGATGGATCCGCGGAGGGACAGCTCGTACCACACAGAACTAACTGGTAACACATTCATTCTATACTTGTTTAGACATATGCTATCGCAATAACGCAAGAAGGTGTAGAGGAGAGACAACGGAAGGGGAGGCTGTACAAGGATGCAATGGATAAGCTGAGGGAGAGCTCGTACCCCACAGAACTAACTGGTAACACATTCATTCTCTACTTGTTTAGACATATGCTATCGCAATAACGCAAGAAGGTGTAGAGGAGAGACAACGGAAGGGGAGGCTGTACAAGGATGCGATGGATCCGCGGGGGGAGAGCTCGTACCCCACAGAACTAACTGGTAACACATTCATTCTATACTTGTTTAGACATATGCTATCGCAATAACGCAAGAAGGTGTAGAGGAGAGACAACGGAAGGGGAGGCTGTACAAGGATGCGATGGATCCGCGGGGAGAGAGCTCGTACCCCACAGAACTAACTGGTAACACATTCATTCTCTACTTGTTTAGACATATGCTATCGCAATAACGCAAGAAGGTGTAGAGGAGAGACAACGGAAGGGGAGGCTGTACAAGGATGCAATGGATAAGCTGAGGGAGAGCTCGTACCCCACAGAACTAACTGGTAACACATTCATTCTATACTTGTTTAGACATATGCTATCGCAATAACGCAAGAAGGTGTAGAGGACAGACAACGGAAGGGGAGGCTGTACAAGGATGCGATGGATCCGCGGGGGGAGAGCTCGTACCCCACAGAACTAACTGGTAACACATTCATTCTCTACTTGTTTAGACATATGCTATCGCAATAACGCAAGAAGGTGTAGAGGAGAGACAACGGAAGGGGAGGCTGTACAAGGATGCAATGGATAAGCTGAGGGAGAGCTCGTACCCCACAGAACTAACTGGTAACACATTCATTCTCTACTTGTTTAGACATATGCTATCGCAATAACGCAAGAAGGTGTAGAGGAGAGACAACGGAAGGGGAGACTGTACAAGGATGCGATGGATCTGCAGAGGGACAGCTCGTACCCCACAGAACTAACGGGTAACACATTCATTCACTACTTGTTTAGACACATACAATCGCAATAACGCAAGAAGGTGTAGAGGAGAGACAACGGAAGGGGAGGCAGTACAAGGATGCAATGGATAAGCTGAGGGAGAGCTCGTACCCCACAGAACTAACTGGTAACACATTCATTCTCTACTTGTTTAGACATATGCTATCGCAATAACGCAAGATGGTGTAGAGGAGAGACAACGGAAGAGGAGACTGTACAAGGATGCGATGGATCCGCGGGGAGACAGCTCGTACCCCACAGAACTAACTGGTAACACATTCATTCTCTACTTGTTTAGACATATGCTATCGCAATAACGCAAGAAGGTGTAGAGGAGAGACAACGGAAGGGGAGACTGTACAAGGATGCGATGGATCCGCAGAGGGACAGCTCGTACCCCACAGAACTAACTGGTAACACATTCATTCTCTACTTGTTTAGACATATGCTATCGCAATAACGCAAGAAGGTGTAGAGGAGAGACAACGGGAGGGGAGGCAGTACAAGGATGCAATGGATAAGCTGAGGGAGAGCTCGTACCCCACAGAACTAACTGGTAACACATTCATTCTCTACTTGTTTAGACATATGCTATCGCAATAACGCAAGAAGGTGTAGAGGAGAGACAACGGGAGGGGAGACTGTACAAGGATGCGATGGATACGCAGAGGGACAGCTCGTACCCCTCAGAACTAACTGGTAACACATTCATTCTCTACTTGTTTAGACATATGCTATCGCAATAACGCAAGAAGGTGTAGAGGAGAGACAACGGGAGGGGAGGCTGTACAAGGATACGATGGATCCGCAGAGGGACAGCTCGTACCCCACAGAACTAACTGGTAACACATTCATTCTCTACTTGTTTAGACATATGCTATCGCAATAACGCAAGAAGGTGTAGAGGAGAGACAACGGAAGGGGAGACTGTACAAGGATGCGATGGATCCGCAGAGGGACAGCTCGTACCCCACAGAACTAACTGGTAACACATTCATTCTTTACTTGTTTAGATATATACAATCGCAATAACGCAAGAAGGTGTAGATGAGAGACAACGGAAGGGGAGACTGTACAAGGATGCGATGGATCCGCAGAGGGACAGCTCGTACCCCACAGAACTAACTGGTAACACATTCATTCTCTACTTGTTTAGACATATTGTATCGCAATAACGCAAGAAGGTGTAGAGGAGAGGCAACGGGAGGGGAGGCTGTACAAGGATACGATGGATCCGCAGAGGGAGAGCTCGTACCCCACAGAACTAACTGGTAACACATTCATTCTCTACTGGTTTAGACATATGCTATCGCAATAACGCAAGAAGGAGTAGAAGAGAGACAACGGAAGGGGAGGCTGTACAAGGATACGATGGATCCGCAGAGGGACAGCTCGTACCCCACAGACCTAACTGGTAACACATTCATTCTCTACTGGTTTAGACATATGCTATCGCAATAACGCAAGAAGGTGTAGAGGAGAGACAACGGAAGGGGAGGCTGTACAAGGATGCGATGGATCCGCAGAGGGAGAGCTCGTACCCCACAGAACTAACTGGTAACACATTCATTCACTACTTGTTTAGACATATGCTATCGCAATAACGCAAGAAGGTGTAGAGGAGAGACAACGGAAGGGGAGACTGTACAAGGATGCGATGGATCCGCAGAGGGAGAGCTCGTACCCCACAGAACTAACTGGTAACACATTCATTCTCTACTTGTTTAGACATATGCTATCGCAATAACGCAAGAAGGTGTAGAGGAGAGACAACGGAAGGGGAGACTGTACAAGGATGCGATGGATCCGCAGAGGGAGAGCTCGTACCCCACAGAACTAACTGGTAACACATTCATTCTCTACTTGTTTAGACATATGCTATCGCAATAACGCAAGAAGGTGTAGAGGAGAGACAACGGAAGGAGAGGCTGTACAAGGATACGATGGATCCGCGGAGGAAGAGCTCGTACTCCACAGAACTAACTGGTAACACATTCATTCTCTACTTGTTTAGACATATGCTATCGCAATAACGCAAGAAGGTGTAGAGGAGAGACAACGGAAGGGGAGGCTGTACAAGGATGCGATGGATCCGCGGAGGAAGAGCTCGTACTCCACAGAACTAACTGGTAACACATTCATTCTCTACTTGTTTAGACATATGCTATCGCAATAACGCAAGAAGGTGTAGAGGAGAGACAACGGAAGGGGAGGCAGTACAAGGATGCAATGGATAAGCTGAGGGAGAGCTCGTACCCCACAGAACTAACGGGTAACACATTCATTCACTACTTGTTTAGACACATACAATCGCAATAACGCAAGAAGGTGTAGAGGAGAGACAACGGAAGGGGAGGCTGTACAAGGATGCAATAGATAAGCTGAGGGAGAGCTCGTACCCCACAGAACTAACTGGTAACACATTCATTCTCTACTTGTTTAGACATATGCTATCGCAATAACGCAAGAAGGTGTAGAGGAGAGACAACGGAAGGGGAGACTGTACAAGGATGCGATGGATCCGCGGAGGAAGAGCTCGTACTCCACAGAACTAACTGGTAACACATTCATTCTCTACTTGTTTAGACATATGCTATCGTAATAACGCAAGAAGGTGTAGAGGAGAGACAACGGAAGGAGAGGCTGTACAAGGATACGATGGATCCGCGGAGGAAGAGCTCGTACTCCACAGAACTAACTGGTAACACATTCATTCACTACTTGTTTAGACACATACAATCGCAATAACGCAAGAAGGTGTAGAGGAGAGACAACGGAAGGGGAGGCAGTACAAGGATGCAATGGATAAGCTGAGGGAGAGCTCGTACCCCACAGAACTAACGGGTAACACATTCATTCACTACTTGTTTAGACACATACAATCGCAATAACGCAAGAAGGTGTAGAGGAGAGACAACGGAAGGGGAGACTGTACAAGGATGCGATGGATCCGCGGAGGAAGAGCTCGTACCCCACAGACCTAACTGGTAACACATTCATTCTCTACTAGTTTAGACATATGCTATCGCAATAACGCAAGAAGGTGTAGAGGAGAGACGACGGAAGGGGAGGCTGTACAAGGATGCAATAGATAAGCTGAGGGAGAGCTCGTACCCCACAGAACTAACGGGTAACACATTCATTCTCTACTTGTTTAGACATATGCTATCGCAATAACGCAAGAAGGTGTAGAGGAGAGACAACGGGAGGGGAGGCAGTACAAGGATGCAATGGATAAGCTGAGGGAGAGCTCGTACCCCACAGAACTAACTGGTAACACATTCATTCTCTACTTGTTTAGACATATGCTATCGCAATAACGCAAGAAGGTGTAGAGGAGAGAGGACGGAGGGAGGAGACTGTACAAGGATGCGATGGATCCGCAGAGGGACAGCTCGTACCCCACAGAACTAACGGGTAACACATTCATTCACTACTTGTTTAGACACATACAATCGCAATAACGCAAGAAGGTGTAGAGGAGAGACAACGGAAGGGGAGACTGTACAAGGATGCGATGGATCCGCAGAGGGACAGCTCGTACCCCACAGAACTAACGGGTAACACATTCATTCACTACTTGTTTAGACATATGCTATCGCAATAACGCAAGAAGGTGTAGAGGAGAGACAACGGAAGGGGAGACTGTACAAGGATGCGATGGATCCGCAGAGGGACAGCTCGTACCCCACAGAACTAACGGGTAACACATTCATTCACTACTTGTTTAGACATATGCTATCGCAATAACGCAAGAAGGTGTAGAGGAGAGACAACGGGAGGGGAGACTGTACAAGGATGCGATGGATCCGCGGAGGAAGAGCTCGTACCACACAGAACTAACTGGTAACACATTCATTCACTACTTGTTTAGACACATACAATCGCAATAACGCAAGAAGGTGTAGAGGAGAGACAACGGGAGGGGAGGCAGTACAAGGATGCAATGGATAAGCTGAGGGAGAGCTCGTACCCCACAGAACTAACTGGTAACACATTCATTCTCTACTTGTTTAGACATATGCTATCGCAATAACGCAAGAAGGTGTAGAGGAGAGACAACGGAAGGGGAGACTGTACAAGGATGCGATGGATCCGCAGAGGGACAGCTCGTACCCCACAGAACTAACGGGTAACACATTCATTCACTACTTGTTTAGACACATACAATCGCAATAACGCAAGAAGGTGTAGAGGAAAGACAACGGAAGGGGAGGCTGTACAAGGATGCAATAGATAAGCTGAGGGAGAGCTCGTACCCCACAGAACTAACGGGTAACACATTCATTCACTACTTGTTTAGACATATGCTATCGCAATAACGCAAGAAGGTGTAGAGGAGAGACAACGGGAGGGGAGGCAGTACAAGGATGCAATGGATAAGCTGAGGGAGAGCTCGTACCCCACAGAACTAACTGGTAACACATTCATTCTCTACTTGTTTAGACATATGCTATCGCAATAACGCAAGAAGGTGTAGAGGAGAGACAACGGAAGGGGAGACTGTACAAGGATGCGATGGATCCGCAGAGGGACAGCTCGTACCCCACAGAACTAACGGGTAACACATTCATTCACTACTTGTTTAGACACATACAATCGCAATAACGCAAGAAGGTGTAGAGGAGAGACAACGGGAGGGGAGGCAGTACAAGGATGCAATGGATAAGCTGAGGGAGAGCTCGTACCCCACAGAACTAACTGGTAACACATTCATTCTCTACTTGTTTAGACACATACAATCGCAATAACGCAAGAAGGTGTAGAGGAGAGACAACGGGAGGGGAGGCTGTACAAGGATGCGATGGATACGCAGAGGGACAGCTCGTACCCCACAGAACTAACTGGTAACACATTCATTCTCTACTTGTTTAGACATATGCTATCGCAATAACGCAAGAAGGTGTAGAGGAGAGACAACGGAAGGGGAGGCTGTACAAGGATGCGATGGATCCGCAGAGGGACAGCTCGTACCCCACAGAACTAACTGGTAACACATTCATTCTTTACTTGTTTAGATATATGCTATCGCAATAACGCAAGGTGTAGAGGAGAGACAACGGGAGGGGAGGCTGTACAAGGATGCGATGGATCCGCAGAGGGACAGCTCGTACTCCACAGAACTAACTGGTAACACATTCATTCTCTACTTGTTTAGACATATGCTATCGCAATAACGCAAGAAGGTGTAGAGGAGAGACAACGGAAGGGGAGGCTGTACAAGGATGCGATGGATCCGCAGAGGGACAGCTCGTACTCCACAGAACTAACTGGTAACACATTCATTCTTTACTTGTTTAGATATATGCTATCGCAATAACGCAAGGTGTAGAGGAGAGACAACGGGAGGGGAGGCTGTACAAGGATGCGATGGATACGCAGAGGGACAGCTCGTACCCCACAGAACTAACTGGTAACACATTCATTCTCTACTTGTTTAGACATATACAATCGCAATAACGCAAGAAGGTGTAGAGGAGAGACAACGGGAGGGGAGGCAGTACAAGGATGCAATGGATAAGCTGAGGGAGAGCTCGTACCCCACAGAACTAACGGGTAACACATTCATTCACTACTTGTTTAGACACATACAATCGCAATAACGCAAGAAGGTGTAGAGGAGAGACAACGGGAGGGGAGGCTGTACAAGGATGCGATGGATCCGCAGAGGGACAGCTCGTACCCCACAGAACTAACTGGTAACACATTCATTCTCTACTTGTTTAGACATATGCTATCGCAATAACGCAAGAAGGTGTAGAGGAGAGACAACGGAAGGGGAGGCTGTACAAGGATGCGATGGATCCGCAGAGGGACAGCTCGTACCCCACAGAACTAACTGGTAACACATTCATTCTCTACTGGTTTAGACATATGCTATCGCAATAACGCAAGAAGGTGTAGAGGAGAGACAACGGGAGGGGAGGCAGTACAAGGATGCAATGGATAAGCTGAGGGAGAGCTCGTACCCCACAGAACTAACTGGTAACACATTCATTCTTTACTTGTTTAGACATATGCTATCGCAATAACGCAAGGTGTAGAGGAGAGACAACGGAAGGGGAGGCTGTACGAGGATGCGATGGATCCGCGGAGGGAGAGCTCGTACCCCACAGAACTAACTGGTAACACATTCATTCTCTACTTGTTTAGACATATGCTATCGCAATAACGCAAGAAGGTGTAGAGGAGAGACAACGGAAGGGGAGGCTGTACAAGGATGCGATGGATCCGCAGAGGAAGAGCTCGTACCCCACAGAACTAACTGGTAACACATTCATTCTCTACTTGTTTAGACATATGCTATCGCAATAACGCAAAAAGGTGTAGAGGAGAGACAACGGAAGGGGAGGCTGTACAAGGATGCGATGGATCCGCGGAGGGAGAGCTCGTACCCCACAGAACTAACTGGTAACACATTCATTCTCTACTTGTTTAGACATATGCTATCGCAATAACGCAAGAAGGTGTAGAGGAGAGACAACGGAAGGGGAGACTGTACGAGGATGCGATGGATCCGCGGAGGGAGAGCTCGTACCCCACAGAACTAACTGGTAACACATTCATTCTCTACTTGTTTAGACATATGCTATCGCAATAACGCAAGGTGTAGAGGAGAGACAACGGAAGGGGAGGCTGTACGAGGATGCGATGGATCCGCGGAGGGAGAGCTCGTACCCCACAGAACTAACTGGTAACACATTCATTCTTTACTTGTTTAGACATATGCTATCGCAATAACGCAAGGTGTAGAGGAGATACAACGGAAGGGGAGACTGTACAAGGATGCGATGGATCCGCAGAGGGACAGCTCGTACCCCACAGAACTAACTGGTAACACGTTCATTCTCTACTTGTTTAAACATATACAATCGCAATAACGCAAGGTGTAGAGGAGAGACAACGGAAGGGGACGCTGTACAAGGATGCGATGGATACGCAGAGGGACAGCTCGTACCCCACAGAACTAACTGGTAACACATTCATTCTCTACTTGTTTAAACATATACAATCGCAATAACGCAAGGTGTAGAGGAGAGACAACGGAAGGGGAGGCTGTACAAGGATGCGATGGATACGCAGAGGGACAGCTCGTACCCCACAGAACTAACTGGTAACACATTCATTCTTTACTTGTTTAGACATATGCTATCGCAATAACGCAAGGTGTAGAGGAGAGACAACGGAAGGGGAGGCTGTACAAGGATGCGATGGATACGCAGAGGGACAGCTCGTACCCCACAGAACTAACTGGTAACACATTCATTCTTTACTTGTTTAGACATATGCTATCGCAATAACGCAAGGTGTAGAGGAGAGACAACGGAAGGGGAGGCTGTACAAGGATGCGATGGATCCGCGGAGGGAGAGCTCGTACCCCACAGAACTAACTGGTAACACATTCATTCTCTACTGGTTTAGACATATGCTATCGCAATAACGCAAGAAGGTGTAGAGGAGAGACAACGGAAGGGGTGGCTGTACAAGGATGCGATGGATACGCAGAGGGAGAGCTCGCACCCCACAGAACTAACTGGTAACACATTCATTCTCTACTTGTTTAGACATATGCTATCGCAATAACGCAAGGTGTAGAGGAGAGACAACGGAAGGGGAGACTGTACAAGGATGCGATGGATCCGCAGAGGGAGAGCTCGTACCCCACAGAACTAACTGGTAACACATGCATTCTCTACTGGTTTAGACATATGCTATCGCAATAACGCAAGGTGTAGAGGAGAGACAACGGAAGGGGAGGCTGTACAAGGATGCGATGGATACGCAGAGGGACAGCTCGTACTCCACAGAACTAACTGGTAACACATTCATTCTCTACTTGTTTAGACATATGATATCGCAATAACGCAAGGTGTAGAGGAGAGACAACGGAAGGGGAGGCTGTACAAGGATGCGATGGATACGCAGAGGGACAGCTCGTACCCCACAGAACTAACTTTTAACACATGCATTCTCTACTGGTTTAGACATATGCTAACGCAATAACGCAAGGTGTAGAGGAGAGACAACGGAAGGGGAGGCTGTACAAGGATGCGATGGATACGCAGAGGGACAGCTCGTACCCCACAGAACTAACTTTTAACACATGCATTCTCTACTTGTTTAGACATATGCTAACGCAATAACGCAAGGTGTAGAGGAGAGACAACGGAAGGGGAGGCTGTACATGGACGCGATGGATCCGCGGAGGGAGAGCTCGTACCCCACAGAACAAACGCATAACACATTCATTCTCTACTTGTTTAGACACATACAATCGCAATAACGCAAGAAGGTGTAGAGGAGAGACAACGGAAGGGGAGACTGTACAAGGATGCGATGGATACGCAGAGGGACAGCTCGTACCCCACAGAACTAACTTTTAACACATGCATTCTCTACTGGTTTAGACATATGCTAACGCAATAACGCAAGGTGTAGAGGAGAGACAACGGAAGGGGAGGCTGTACATGGACGCGATGGATCCGCGGAGGGAGAGCTCGTACCCCACAGAACAAACGCATAACACATTCATTCTCTACTTGTTTAGACACATACAATCGCAATAACGCAAGAAGGTTTAGAAAAGAGACAACGGAAGGGGAGGCTAAACAAGGATACGATGGATCCGCGGAGGGAGAGCTCGTACCCCACAGAACTAACTGGTAACACATTCATTCTCTACTTGTTTAGACATATGCTATCGCAATAACGCAAGGTGTAGAGGAGAGACAACGGAAGGAGAGGCTGTACAAGGACGCGATGGATCCGCGGAGGGAGAGCTCGTACCCCACAGAACTAACTGGTAACACATTCATTCTCTACTTGTTTAGACATATGCTATCGCAATAACGCAAGAAGGTGTAGAGGAGAGACAACGGAAGGGGAGGCTGTACAAGGATACGATGGATCCGCGGAGGAAAAGCTCGTACCCCACAGAACTAACTGGTAACACATTCATTATCTACTTGTTTAGACATATACAATCGCAATAACGCAAGGTGTAGAGGAGAGACAACGGAAGGGGAGGCTGTACAAGGATGCGATGGATACGCAGAGGGACAGCTCGTACCCCACAGAACTAACTGGTAACACATTCATTCTTTACTTGTTTAGATATATGCTATCGCAATAACGCAAGGTGTATAGGAGAGACAACGGACGGGGAGGCTGTACAAGGATGCGATGGATACGCAGAGGGACAGCTCGTACCCCACAGAACTAACTGGTAACACATTCATTCTCTACTTGTTTAGATATATACAATCGCAATAACGCAAGAAGGTGTAGAGGAGAGACAACGGAAGGGAAGGCTGTACAAGGATGCGATGGATACGCAGAGGGACAGCTCGTACCCCACAGAACTAACTGGTAACACATTCATTCTCTACTGGTATAGACATATGCTATCGCAATAACGCAAGGTGTAGAGGAGAGACAACGGAAGGGGAGGCTGTACAAGGATACGATGGATCCGCGGAGGGACAGAGCGTACCCCACAGAACTACCTGGTAACACATTCATTCTCTACTGGTATAGACATATGCTATCGCAATAACGCAAGGTGTAGAGGAGAGACAACGGAAGGGGAGGCTGTACAAGGATACGATGGATCCGCGGAGGGAGAGAGCGTACCCCACAGAACTAACTGGTAACACATTCATTCTCTACTGGTATAGACATATGCTATCGCAATAACGCAAGGTGTAGAGGAGAGACAACGGAAGGGGAGGCTGTACAAGGATACGATGGATCCGCGGAGGGACAGAGCGTACCCCACAGAACTAACTGGTAACACATTCATTCTCTACTGGTATAGACATATGCTATCGCAATAACGCAAGGTGTAGAGGAGAGACAACGGAAGGGGAGGCTGTACAAGGATACGATGGATCCGCGGAGGGACAGCTCGTACCCCACAGAACTAACTGGTAACACATTCATTCTCTACTTGTTTAGACATATGCTATCGCAATAACGCAAGGTGTAGAGGAGAGACAACGGAAGGAGAGGCTATACAAGGACGCGATGGATCCGCGGAGGGAGAGCTCGTACCCCACAGAACTAACTGGTAACACATGCATTCTCTACTTGTCTAGACATATGCTATCGCAATAACGCAAGAAGGTGTAGAGGAGAGACAACGGAAGGGGAGGCTGTACAAGGATGCGATGGATACGCAGAGGGACAGCTCGTACCCCACAGAACTAACTGGTAACACATTCATTCTCTACTTGTTTAGACATATGCTATCGCAATAACGCAAGAAGGTGTAGAGGAGAGACAACGGAAGGGGAGACTGTACAAGGATGCGATGGATACGCAGAGGGACAGCTCGTACCCCACAGAACTAACTGGTAACACATTCATTCTCTACTTGTTTAGACATATGCTATCGCAATAACGCAAGAAGGTGTAGAGGAGAGACAACGGAAGGGGAGGCTGTACAAGGATGCGATGGATCCGCGGAGGGAGAGCTCGCACCCCACAGAACTAACTGGTAACACATTCATTCTCTACTTGTTTAGACATATGATATCGCAATAACGCAAGAAGGTGTAGAGGAGAGACAACGGAAGGGGAGGCTGTACAAGGATACGATGGATCCGCGGAGGAAAAGCTCGTACCCCACAGAACTAACGGGTAACACATTCATTCTCTACTTTTTTAGACATATGCTATCGCAATAACGCAAGGTGTAGAGGAGAGACAACGGAAGGGGAGACTGTACCAGGATGCGGTGGATCCGCAGAGGGACAGCTCGTACCCCACAGAACTAACGGGTAACACATTCATTCACTACTTGTTTAGACACATACAATCGCAATAACGCAAGGTGTAGAGGAGAGACAACGGAAGGGGAGGCTGTACAAGGATACGATGGATCCGCGGATGGACAGCTCGTACCCCACAGAACTAACTGGTAACACATTCATTCTCTACTTGTTTAGACATATGCTATCGCAATAACGCAAGGTGTAGAGGAGAGACAACGGAAGGAGAGGCTGTACAAGGATGCGATGGATACGCAGAGGGAGAGCTCGCACCCCACAGAACTAACTGGTAACACATTCATTCTTTACTTGTTTAGACATATGCTATCGCAATAACGCAAGAAGGTGTAGAGGAGAGACAACGGAAGGGGAGGCTGTACAAGGATGCGATGGATCCGCGGAGGAAGAGCTCGTACTCCACAGAACTAACTGGTAACACATTCATTCTCTACTTGTTTAGACATATGCTATCGCAATAACGCAAGAAGGTGTAGAGGAGAGACAACGGAAGGGGAGACTGTACAAGGACGCGATGGATCCGCGGAGGGACAGCTCGTACCACACAGAACTAACGGGTAACACATTCATTCTCTACTTGTTTAGACATATGCTATCGCAATAACGCAAGAAGGTGTAGAGGAGAGACAACGGAAGGGAAGGCTGTACAAGGATGCGATGGATACGCAGAGGGATAGCTCGTACCCCACAGAACTAACTGGTAACACATTCATTCTCTACTTGTTTAGACATATGCTATCGCAATAACGCAAGAAGGTGTAGAGGAGAGACAACGGAAGGGGAGGCTGTACAAGGATGCGATGGATACGCAGAGGGACAGCTCGTACCCCACAGAACTAACTGGTGACACATTCATTCTCTACTTGTTTAGACATATGCTATCGCAATAACGCAAGAAGGTGTAGAGGAGAGAGGACGGAGGGAGAGACTGTACAAGGATGCGATGGATACGCAGAGGGACAGCTCGTACCCCACAGAACTAACTGGTGACACATTCATTCTCTACTTGTTTAGACATATGCTATCGCAATAACGCAAGAAGGTGTAGAGGAGAGACAACGGGAGGGGAGGCTGTACAAGGATGCGATGGATACGCAGAGGGACAGCTCGTACCCCACAGAACTAACTGGTGACACATTCATTCTCTACTTGTTTAGACATATGCTATCGCAATAACGCAAGAAGGTGTAGAGGAGAGAGGACGGAGGGAGAGACTGTACAAGGATGCGATGGATCCGCGGAGGAAGAGCTCGTACCCCACAGAACTAACTGGTAACGCATTCATTCTCTACTTGTTTAGACATATGCTATCGCAATAACGCAAGAAGGTGTAGAGGAGAGACAACGGAAGGGGAGGCTGTACAAGGATGCGATGGATACGCAGAGGGACAGCTCGTACCCCACAAAACTAACTGGTAACACATTCATTCTCTACTTGTTTAGATATATACAATCGCAATAACGCAAGGTGTCGAGGAGAGACAACGGAAGGGGAGACTGTACAAGGATGCGATGGATACGCAGAGGGACAGCTCGTACCCCACAAAACTAACTGGTAACACATTCATTCTCTACTTGTTTAGACATATGCTATCGCAATAACGCAAGGTGTAGAGGTGAGACAACGGAAGGAGAGGCTGTACAAGGATGCGATGGATACGCAGAGGGACAGCTCGTACCCCACAAAACTAACTGGTAACACATTCATTCTCTACTTGTTTAGACATATGCTATCGCAATAACGCAAGGTGTAGAGGAGAGACAACGGAAGGGGAGGCTGTACAAGGATGCGATGGATACGCAGAGGGACAGCTCGTACCCCACAGAACTAACTGGTAACATATTCATTCTATACTTGTTTAGACATATGCTATCGCAATAACGCAAGGTGTAGAGGTGAGACAACGGAAGGAGAGGCTGTACAAGGATACGATGGATCCGCGGATGGACAGCTCGTACCCCACAGAACTAACTGGTAACACATTCATTCTCTACTTGTTTAGACATATGCTATCGCAATAACGCAAGGTTGTAGAGGAGAGACAACGGAAGGGGAGGCTGTACAAGGATACGATGGATCCGCGGAGGGAGAGCTCGTACCCCACAGAACTAACTGGTAACATATTCATTCTCTACTTGTTTAGACATATGCTATCGCAATAACGCAAGAAGGTGTAGAGGAGAGACAACGGAAGGGGACGCTGTACAAGGATACGATGGATCCGCGGAGGGAGAGCTCGTACCCCACAGAACTAACGGGTAACATATTCATTCTTTACTTGTTTAGACATATGCTATCGCAATAACGCAAGGTTGTAGAGGAGAGACAACGGAAGGGGAGGCTGTACATGGACGCGATGGATCCGCGGAGGAAGAGCTCGTACGCCACAGAACTAACTGGTAACACATTCATTCTCTACTTGTTTAGACATATGCTATCGCAATAACGCAAGGTTGTAGAGGAGAGACAACGGAAGGGGAGGCTGTACAAGGATGCGATGGATACGCAGAGGGACAGCTCGTACCCCACAGAACTAACTGGTAACACATTCATTCTATACTTGTTTAGACATATACAATCGCAATAACGCCAGGAGGTGTTGAGGAGAGACAACGGAAGGGGAGGCTGTACAAGGATGCGATGGATACGCAGAGGGACAGCTCGTACCCCACAGAACTAACTGGTAACACATTCATTCTATACTTGTTTAGACATATACAATCGCAATAACGCAAGGTGTAGAGGAGAGACAACGGAAGGGGAGGCTGTACAAGGACACGATGGATCCGCGGATGGACAGCTCGTACCCCACAGAACTAACTGGTAACACATTCATTCTATACTTGTTTAGACATATACAATCGCAATAACGCAAGGTGTAGAGGAGAGACAACGGAAGGGGAGGCTGTACAAGGACACGATGGATCCGCGGATGGACAGCTCGTACCCCACAGAACTAACTGGTAACACATTCATTCACTACTTGTTTAGACATATGCTATCGCAATAACGCAAGAAGGTGTAGAGGAGAGACAACGGAAGGGGAGGCTGTACAAGGATGCGATGGATCCGCGGATGGACAGCTCGTACCCCACAGAACTAACTGGTAACACATTCATTCACTACTTGTTTAGACATATGCTATCGCAATAACGCAAGGTGTAGAGGAGAGACAACGGAAGGGGAGGCTGTACAAGGATGCGATGGATCCGCGGATGGACAGCTCGTACCCCACAGAACTAACTGGTAACACATTCATTCACTACTTGTTTAGACATATGCTATCGCAATAACGCAAGGTGTAGAGGAGAGACAACGGAAGGGGAGGCTGTACAAGGATACGATGGATCCGCGGAGGGACAGCTCGTACCCCACAGAACTAACTGGTAACACATTCATTCACTACTTGTTTAGACATATGCTATCGCAATAACGCAAGGTGTAGAGGAGAGACAACGGAAGGGGAGACTGTACAAGGATGCGATGGATACGCAGAGGGAGAGCTCGTACCCCACAGAACTAACTGGTAACACATTCATTCACTACTTGTTTAGACATATGCTATCGCAATAACGCAAGAAGGTGTAGAGGAGAGACAACGGAAGGGGAGGCTGTACAAGGATGCGATGGATCCGCGGATGGACAGCTCGTACCCCACAGAACTAACTGGTAACACATTCATTCTCTACTTGTTTAGACATATGCTATCGCAATAACGCAAGAAGGTGTAGAGGAGAGACAACGGAAGGGGAGGCTGTACAAGGACACGATGGATCCGCGGAGGAAGAGCTCGCACCCCACAGAACTAACTGGTAACACATTCATTCTTTACTTGTTTAGACATATGCTATCGCAATAACGCAAGAAGGTGTAGAGGAGAGACAACGGAAGGGGAGGCTGTACAAGGATGCGATGGATCCGCGGAGGAAGAGCTCGCACCCCACAGAACTAACTGGTAACACATTCATTCTTTACTTGTTTAGACATATGCTATCGCAATAACGCAAGAAGGTGTAGAGGAGAGATAACGGGAGGGGAGGCTGTACAAGGATACGATGGATCCGCAGAGGGACAGCTCGTACCCCACAGAACTAACTGGTAACACATTCATTCTCTACTTGTTTAGACACATACAATCGCAATAACGCAAGAAGGTGTAGAGGAGAGACAACGGAAGGGGAGGCAGTACAAGGATGCGATGGATCCGCGGAGGAAGAGCTCGCACCCCACAGAACTAACTGGTAACACATTCATTCTTTACTTGTTTAGACATATGCTATCGCAATAACGCAAGAAGGTGTAGAGGAGAGATAACGGGAGGGGAGGCTGTACAAGGATACGATGGATCCGCAGAGGGACAGCTCGTACCCCACAGAACTAACTGGTAACACATTCATTCTCTACTTGTTTAGACACATACAATCGCAATAACGCAAGAAGGTGTAGAGGAGAGACAACGGAAGGGGAGGCAGTACAAGGATGCAATGGATCCGCAGAGGGACAGCTCGTACCCCACAGAACTAACTGGTAACACATTCATTCTCTACTTGTTTAGACATATGCTATCGCAATAACGCAAGAAGGTGTAGAGGAGAGACAACGGAAGGGGAGGCTGTACAAGGATGCGATGGATCCGCGGAGGGACAGCTCGTACCCCACAGAACTAACTGGTAACACATTCATTCTCTACTTGTTTAGACATATGCTATCGCAATAACGCAAGGTGTAGAGGAGAGACAACGGAAGGGGAGGCTGTACAAGGATGCGATGGATCCGCAGAGGAAGAGCTCGTACCCCACAGAACTAACTGGTAACACATTCATTCTCTACTTGTTTAGACATATACAATCGCAATAACGCAAGGTGTAGAGGAGAGACAACGGAAGGGGAGGCTGTACAAGGATGCGATGGATACGCAGAGGGAGAGCTCGTACCCCACAGAACTAACTGGTAACACATTCATTCTATACTTGTTTAGACATATACAATCGCAATAACGCAAGGTGTAGAGGAGAGACAACGGAAGAGGAGACTGTACAAGGATGCGATGGATACGCAGAGGGACAGCAAGTACCCCACAGAACTAACTGGTAACACATTCATTCACTACTTGTTTAGACATATGCTATCGCAATAACGCAAGGTGTAGAGGAGAGACAACGGAAGGGGAGGCTGTACAAGGACACGATGGATCCGCGGATGGACAGCTCGTACCCCACAGAACTAACTGGTAACACATTCATTCACTACTTGTTTAGACATATGCTATCGCAATAACGCAAGAAGGTGTAGAGGAGAGAGGTCGGAGGGAGGAGACTGTACAAGGATGCGATGGATACGCAGAGGGACAGCTCGTACCCCACAGAACTAACTGGTAACACATTCATTCTCTACTTGTTTAGACATATGCTATCGCAATAACGCAAGGTGTAGAGGAGAGACAACGGAAGGGGAGGCTGTACAAGGACACGATGGATCCGCGGATGGACAGCTCGTACCCCACAGAACTAACTGGTAACACATTCATTCACTACTTGTTTAGACATATGCTATCGCAATAACGCAAGAAGGTGTAGAGGAGAGAGGTCGGTGGAGGAGACTGTACAAGGATGCGATGGATACGCAGAGGGACAGCTCGTACCCCACAGAACTAACTGGTAACACATTCATTCTCTACTTGTTTAGACATATGCTATCGCAATAACGCAAGAAGGTGTAGAGGAGAGAGGTCGGAGGGAGGAGACTGTACAAGGATGCGATGGATACGCAGAGGGACAGCTCGTACCCCACAGAACTAACTGGTAACACATTCATTATCTACTTGTTTAGACATATGCTATCGCAATAACGCAAGAAGGTGTAGAGGAGAGAGGTCGGAGGGAGGAGACTGTACAAGGATGCGATGGATACGCAGAGGGACAGCTCGTACCCCACAGAACTAACTGGTAACACATTCATTCTCTACTTGTTTAGACATATACAATCGCAATAACGCAAGAAGGTGTAGAGGAGAGACAACGGAAGGGGAGGCTGTACAAGGATGCGATGGATCCGCGGAGGGAGAGATCGTACCCCACAGAACTAACTGGTAACACATTCATTCTCTACTTGTTTAGACATATGCTATCGCAATAACGCAAGAAGGTGTAGAGGAGAGAGGTCGGAGGGAGGAGACTGTACAAGGATGCGATGGATACGCAGAGGGACAGCTCGTACCCCACAGAACTAACTGGTAACACATTCATTCTCTACTTGTTTAGACATATACAATCGCAATAACGCAAGAAGGTGTAGAGGAGAGACAACGGAAGGGGAGGCTGTACAAGGATGCGATGGATCCGCGGAGGAAGAGCTCGTACCCCACAGAACTAACTGGTAACACATTCATTCTCTACTTGTTTAGACATATGCTATCGCAATAACGCAAGAAGGTGTAGAGGAGAGACAACGGAAAGGGAGGCAGTACAAGGATGCGATGGATCCGCGGAGGAAGAGCTCGTACCCCACAGAACTAACTGGTAACACATTCATTCTCTACTTGTTTAGACATATACAATCGCAATAACGCAAGAAGGTGTAGAAGAGAGACAACGGAAAGGGAGGCTGTACAAGGATGCGATGGATCCGCGGAGGAAGAGCTCGTACCCCACAGAACTAACGGGTAACACATTCATTCTCTACTTGTTTAGACATATACAATCGCAATAACGCAAGAAGGTGTAGAAGAGAGACAACGGAAAGGGAGGCTGTACAAGGATGCGATGGATCCGCGGAGGAAGAGCTCGTACCCCACAGAACTAACTGGTAATACGTTCATTCTCTACTTGTTTAGACATATACAATCGCAATAACGCAAGAAGGAGTAGAAGAGAGACGACGGAAGGGGAGGCTGTACAAGGATACGATGGATACGCAGAGGGACAGCTCGTACCCAACAGAACTAACTGGTAACACATTCATTCTCTACTGGTTTAGACCTATGCTATCGCAATAACGCAAGAAGGTGTAGAGGAGAGACAACGGAAGGGGAGGCTGTACAAGGATGCGATGGATACGCAGAGGGACAGCTCGTACCCCACAGAACTAACTGGTAACACATTCATTCTCTACTTGTTTAGACATATACAATCGCAATAACGCAAGAAGGTGTAGAGGAGAGACAACGGAAGGGGAGGCTGTACAAGGATGCGATGGATACGCAGAGGGACAGCTCGTACCCCACAGAACTAACTGGTAACACATTCATTCTCTACTTGTTTAGACATATGCTATCGCAATAACGCAAGAAGGTGTAGAGGAGAGACAACGGAAGGGGAGGCTGTACAAGGATGCGATGGATCCGCGGAGGGAGAGCTCGCACCCCACAGAACTAACTGGTAACACATTCATTCTCTACTTGTTTAGACATATGATATCGCAATAACGCAAGAAGGTGTAGAGGAGAGACAACGGAAGGGGAGGCTGTACAAGGATACGATGGATCCGCGGAGGAAAAGCTCGTACCCCACAGAACTAACGGGTAACACATTCATTCTCTACTTTTTTAGACATATGCTATCGCAATAACGCAAGGTGTAGAGGAGAGACAACGGAAGGGGAGACTGTACCAGGATGCGGTGGATCCGCAGAGGGACAGCTCGTACCCCACAGAACTAACGGGTAACACATTCATTCACTACTTGTTTAGACACATACAATCGCAATAACGCAAGGTGTAGAGGAGAGACAACGGAAGGGGAGGCTGTACAAGGATACGATGGATCCGCGGATGGACAGCTCGTACCCCACAGAACTAACTGGTAACACATTCATTCTCTACTTGTTTAGACATATGCTATCGCAATAACGCAAGGTGTAGAGGAGAGACAACGGAAGGAGAGGCTGTACAAGGATGCGATGGATACGCAGAGGGAGAGCTCGCACCCCACAGAACTAACTGGTAACACATTCATTCTTTACTTGTTTAGACATATGCTATCGCAATAACGCAAGAAGGTGTAGAGGAGAGACAACGGAAGGGGAGGCTGTACAAGGATGCGATGGATCCGCGGAGGAAGAGCTCGTACTCCACAGAACTAACTGGTAACACATTCATTCTCTACTTGTTTAGACATATGCTATCGCAATAACGCAAGAAGGTGTAGAGGAGAGACAACGGAAGGGGAGACTGTACAAGGACGCGATGGATCCGCGGAGGGACAGCTCGTACCCCACAGAACTAACTGGTAACACATTCATTCACTACTTGTTTAGACATATGCTATCGCAATAACGCAAGAAGGTGTAGAGGAGAGAGGTCGGAGGGAGGAGACTGTACAAGGATGCGATGGATACGCAGAGGGAGAGCTCGTACCCCACAGAACTAACTGGTAACACATTCATTCACTACTTGTTTAGACATATGCTATCGCAATAACGCAAGAAGGTGTAGAGGAGAGAGGTCGGAGGGAGGAGACTGTACAAGGATGCGATGGATACGCAGAGGGACAGCTCGTACCCCACAGAACTAACTGGTAACACATTCATTCTCTACTTGTTTAGACATATGCTATCGCAATAACGCAAGAAGGTGTAGAGGAGAGAGGTCGGAGGGAGGAGACTGTACAAGGATGCGATGGATACGCAGAGGGACAGCTCGTACCCCACAGAACTAACTGGTAACACATTCATTATCTACTTGTTTAGACATATGCTATCGCAATAACGCAAGAAGGTGTAGAGGAGAGAGGTCGGAGGGAGGAGACTGTACAAGGATGCGATGGATACGCAGAGGGACAGCTCGTACCCCACAGAACTAACTGGTAACACATTCATTCTCTACTTGTTTAGACATATACAATCGCAATAACGCAAGAAGGTGTAGAGGAGAGACAACGGAAGGGGAGGCTGTACAAGGATGCGATGGATCCGCGGAGGGAGAGATCGTACCCCACAGAACTAACTGGTAACACATTCATTCTCTACTTGTTTAGACATATGCTATCGCAATAACGCAAGAAGGTGTAGAGGAGAGAGGTCGGAGGGAGGAGACTGTACAAGGATGCGATGGATACGCAGAGGGACAGCTCGTACCCCACAGAACTAACTGGTAACACATTCATTCTCTACTTGTTTAGACATATACAATCGCAATAACGCAAGAAGGTGTAGAGGAGAGACAACGGAAGGGGAGGCTGTACAAGGATGCGATGGATCCGCGGAGGAAGAGCTCGTACCCCACAGAACTAACTGGTAACACATTCATTCTCTACTTGTTTAGACATATGCTATCGCAATAACGCAAGAAGGTGTAGAGGAGAGACAACGGAAAGGGAGGCAGTACAAGGATGCGATGGATCCGCGGAGGAAGAGCTCGTACCCCACAGAACTAACTGGTAACACATTCATTCTCTACTTGTTTAGACATATACAATCGCAATAACGCAAGAAGGTGTAGAAGAGAGACAACGGAAGGGGAGGCTGTACAAGGATGCGATGGATACGCAGAGGGACAGCTCGTACCCCACAGAACTAACTGGTAACACATTCATTCTCTACTTGTTTAGACATATACAATCGCAATAACGCAAGAAGGTGTAGAGGAGAGACAACGGAAGGGGAGGCTGTACAAGGATGCGATGGATCCGCGGAGGAAGAGCTCGTACCCCACAGAACTAACTGGTAACACATTCATTCTCTACTTGTTTAGACATATACAATCGCAATAACGCAAGAAGGTGTAGAGGAGAGACAACGGAAGGGGAGGCTGTACAAGGATGCGATGGATCCGCGGAGGAAGAGCTCGTACCCCACAGAACTAACGGGTAACACATTCATTCTCTACTTGTTTAGACATATACAATCGCAATAACGCAAGAAGGTGTAGAAGAGAGACAACGGAAAGGGAGGCTGTACAAGGATGCGATGGATCCGCGGAGGAAGAGCTCGTACCCCACAGAACTAACTGGTAATACGTTCATTCTCTACTTGTTTAGACATATACAATCGCAATAACGCAAGAAGGAGTAGAAGAGAGACGACGGAAGGGGAGGCTGTACAAGGATACGATGGATACGCAGAGGGACAGCTCGTACCCAACAGAACTAACTGGTAACACATTCATTCTCTACTTGTTTAGACATATACAATCGCAATAACGCAAGAAGGAGTAGAAGAGAGACAACGGAAGGGGAGGCTGTACAAGGATGCGATGGATACGCAGAGGGACAGCTCGTACCCCACAGAACTAACTGGTAACACATTCATTCTCTACTTGTTTAGACATATACAATCGCAATAACGCAAGAAGGTGTAGAGGAGAGACAACGGAAGGGGAGGCTGTACAAGGATGCGATGGATCCGCGGAGGAAGAGCTCGTACCCCACAGAACTAACGGGTAACACATTCATTCTCTACTTGTTTAGACATATACAATCGCAATAACGCAAGAAGGTGTAGAAGAGAGACAACGGAAAGGGAGGCTGTACAAGGATGCGATGGATCCGCGGAGGAAGAGCTCGTACCCCACAGAACTAACTGGTAATACGTTCATTCTCTACTTGTTTAGACATATACAATCGCAATAACGCAAGAAGGAGTAGAAGAGAGACGACGGAAGGGGAGGCTGTACAAGGATACGATGGATACGCAGAGGGACAGCTCGTACCCAACAGAACTAACTGGTAACACATTCATTCTCTACTGGTTTAGACCTATGCTATCGCAATAACGCAAGAAGGTGTAGAGGAGAGACAACGGAAGGGGAGGCTGTACAAGGATGCGATGGATACGCAGAGGGACAGCTCGTACCCCACAGAACTAACTGGTAACACATTCATTCTCTACTTGTTTAGACATATACAATCGCAATAACGCAAGAAGGTGTAGAGGAGAGACAACGGAAGGGGAGGCTGTACAAGGATGCGATGGATACGCAGAGGGACAGCTCGTACCCCACAGAACTAACTGGTAACACATTCATTCTCTACTTGTTTAGACATATGCTATCGCAATAACGCAAGAAGGTGTAGAGGAGAGACAACGGAAGGGGAGGCTGTACAAGGATGCGATGGATCCGCGGAGGGAGAGCTCGCACCCCACAGAACTAACTGGTAACACATTCATTCTCTACTTGTTTAGACATATGATATCGCAATAACGCAAGAAGGTGTAGAGGAGAGACAACGGAAGGGGAGGCTGTACAAGGATACGATGGATCCGCGGAGGAAAAGCTCGTACCCCACAGAACTAACGGGTAACACATTCATTCTCTACTTTTTTAGACATATGCTATCGCAATAACGCAAGGTGTAGAGGAGAGACAACGGAAGGGGAGACTGTACCAGGATGCGGTGGATCCGCAGAGGGACAGCTCGTACCCCACAGAACTAACGGGTAACACATTCATTCACTACTTGTTTAGACACATACAATCGCAATAACGCAAGGTGTAGAGGAGAGACAACGGAAGGGGAGGCTGTACAAGGATACGATGGATCCGCGGATGGACAGCTCGTACCCCACAGAACTAACTGGTAACACATTCATTCTCTACTTGTTTAGACATATGCTATCGCAATAACGCAAGGTGTAGAGGAGAGACAACGGAAGGAGAGGCTGTACAAGGATGCGATGGATACGCAGAGGGAGAGCTCGCACCCCACAGAACTAACTGGTAACACATTCATTCTTTACTTGTTTAGACATATGCTATCGCAATAACGCAAGAAGGTGTAGAGGAGAGACAACGGAAGGGGAGGCTGTACAAGGATGCGATGGATCCGCGGAGGAAGAGCTCGTACTAGACAGAACTAACTGGTAACACATTCATTCTCTACTTGTTTAGACATATGCTATCGCAATAACGCAAGAAGGTGTAGAGGAGAGACAACGGAAGGGGAGACTGTACAAGGATACGATGGATCCGCGGAGGGACAGCTCGTACCCCACAGAACTAACTGGTAACACATTCATTCTATACTTGTTTAGACATATGCTATCGCAATAACGCAAGAAGGTGTAGAGGAGAGACAACGGAAGGGGAGGCTGTACAAGGATGCGATGGATACGCAGAGGGACAGCTCGTACCCCACAGAACTAACTGGTGACACATTCATTCTCTACTTGTTTAGACATATGCTATCGCAATAACGCAAGAAGGTGTAGAGGAGAGAGGACGGAGGGAGAGACTGTACAAGGATGCGATGGATCCGCGGAGGAAGAGCTCGTACCCCACAGAACTAACTGGTAACACATTCATTCTCTACTTGTTTAGACATATGCTATCGCAATAACGCAAGAAGGTGTAGAGGAGAGACAACGGAAGGGGAGGCTGTACAAGGATGCGATGGATACGCAGAGGGACAGCTCGTACCCCACAAAACTAACTGGTAACACATTCATTCTCTACTTGTTTAGATATATACAATCGCAATAACGCAAGGTGTCGAGGAGAGACAACGGAAGGGGAGACTGTACAAGGATGCGATGGATACGCAGAGGGACAGCTCGTACCCCACAAAACTAACTGGTAACACATTCATTCTCTACTTGTTTAGACATATGCTATCGCAATAACGCAAGGTGTAGAGGTGAGACAACGGAAGGAGAGGCTGTACAAGGATGCGATGGATACGCAGAGGGACAGCTCGTACCCCACAAAACTAACTGGTAACACATTCATTCTCTACTTGTTTAGACATATGCTATCGCAATAACGCAAGGTGTAGAGGAGAGACAACGGAAGGGGAGGCTGTACAAGGATGCGATGGATACGCAGAGGGACAGCTCGTACCCCACAGAACTAACTGGTAACATATTCATTCTATACTTGTTTAGACATATGCTATCGCAATAACGCAAGGTGTAGAGGTGAGACAACGGAAGGAGAGGCTGTACAAGGATACGATGGATCCGCGGATGGACAGCTCGTACCCCACAGAACTAACTGGTAACACATTCATTCTCTACTTGTTTAGACATATGCTATCGCAATAACGCAAGGTTGTAGAGGAGAGACAACGGAAGGGGAGGCTGTACAAGGATACGATGGATCCGCGGAGGGAGAGCTCGTACCCCACAGAACTAACTGGTAACATATTCATTCTCTACTTGTTTAGACATATGCTATCGCAATAACGCAAGGTTGTAGAGGAGAGACAACGGAAGGGGAGGCTGTACAAGGATACGATGGATCCGCGGAGGGAGAGCTCGTACCCCACAGAACTAACGGGTAACATATTCATTCTTTACTTGTTTAGACATATGCTATCGCAATAACGCAAGGTTGTAGAGGAGAGACAACGGAAGGGGAGGCTGTACATGGACGCGATGGATCCGCGGAGGAAGAGCTCGTACGCCACAGAACTAACTGGTAACACATTCATTCTCTACTTGTTTAGACATATGCTATCGCAATAACGCAAGGTTGTAGAGGAGAGACAACGGAAGGGGAGGCTGTACAAGGATGCGATGGATACGCAGAGGGACAGCTCGTACCCCACAGAACTAACTGGTAACACATTCATTCTATACTTGTTTAGACATATACAATCGCAATAACGCCAGGAGGTGTTGAGGAGAGACAACGGAAGGGGAGGCTGTACAAGGATGCGATGGATACGCAGAGGGACAGCTCGTACCCCACAGAACTAACTGGTAACACATTCATTCTATACTTGTTTAGACATATACAATCGCAATAACGCAAGGTGTAGAGGAGAGACAACGGAAGGGGAGGCTGTACAAGGACACGATGGATCCGCGGATGGACAGCTCGTACCCCACAGAACTAACTGGTAACACATTCATTCTATACTTGTTTAGACATATACAATCGCAATAACGCAAGGTGTAGAGGAGAGACAACGGAAGGGGAGGCTGTACAAGGACACGATGGATCCGCGGATGGACAGCTCGTACCCCACAGAACTAACTGGTAACACATTCATTCACTACTTGTTTAGACATATGCTATCGCAATAACGCAAGAAGGTGTAGAGGAGAGACAACGGAAGGGGAGGCTGTACAAGGATGCGATGGATCCGCGGATGGACAGCTCGTACCCCACAGAACTAACTGGTAACACATTCATTCACTACTTGTTTAGACATATGCTATCGCAATAACGCAAGGTGTAGAGGAGAGACAACGGAAGGGGAGGCTGTACAAGGATGCGATGGATCCGCGGATGGACAGCTCGTACCCCACAGAACTAACTGGTAACACATTCATTCACTACTTGTTTAGACATATGCTATCGCAATAACGCAAGGTGTAGAGGAGAGACAACGGAAGGGGAGGCTGTACAAGGATACGATGGATCCGCGGAGGGACAGCTCGGACCCCACAGAACTAACTGGTAACACATTCATTCACTACTTGTTTAGACATATGCTATCGCAATAACGCAAGGTGTAGAGGAGAGACAACGGAAGGGGAGGCTGTACAAGGATACGATGGATCCGCGGAGGGACAGCTCGTACCCCACAGAACTAACTGGTAACACATTCATTCACTACTTGTTTAGACATATGCTATCGCAATAACGCAAGAAGGTGTAGAGGAGAGACAACGGAAGGGGAGGCTGTACAAGGATGCGATGGATCCGCGGATGGACAGCTCGTACCCCACAGAACTAACTGGTAACACATTCATTCTCTACTTGTTTAGACATATGCTATCGCAATAACGCAAGAAGGTGTAGAGGAGAGACAACGGAAGGGGAGGCTGTACAAGGACACGATGGATCCGCGGAGGAAGAGCTCGCACCCCACAGAACTAACTGGTAACACATTCATTCTTTACTTGTTTAGACATATGCTATCGCAATAACGCAAGAAGGTGTAGAGGAGAGACAACGGAAGGGGAGGCTGTACAAGGATGCGATGGATCCGCGGAGGAAGAGCTCGCACCCCACAGAACTAACTGGTAACACATTCATTCTTTACTTGTTTAGACATATGCTATCGCAATAACGCAAGAAGGTGTAGAGGAGAGATAACGGGAGGGGAGGCTGTACAAGGATACGATGGATCCGCAGAGGGACAGCTCGTACCCCACAGAACTAACTGGTAACACATTCATTCTCTACTTGTTTAGACACATACAATCGCAATAACGCAAGAAGGTGTAGAGGAGAGACAACGGAAGGGGAGGCAGTACAAGGATGCAATGGATCCGCAGAGGGACAGCTCGTACCCCACAGAACTAACTGGTAACACATTCATTCTCTACTTGTTTAGACATATGCTATCGCAATAACGCAAGAAGGTGTAGAGGAGAGACAACGGAAGGGGAGGCTGTACAAGGATGCGATGGATCCGCGGAGGGACAGCTCGTACCCCACAGAACTAACTGGTAACACATTCATTCTCTACTTGTTTAGACATATGCTATCGCAATAACGCAAGGTGTAGAGGAGAGACAACGGAAGGGGAGGCTGTACAAGGATGCGATGGATCCGCAGAGGAAGAGCTCGTACCCCACAGAACTAACTGGTAACACATTCATTCTCTACTTGTTTAGACATATACAATCGCAATAACGCAAGGTGTAGAGGAGAGACAACGGAAGGGGAGGCTGTACAAGGATGCGATGGATACGCAGAGGGAGAGCTCGTACCCCACAGAACTAACTGGTAACACATTCATTCTATACTTGTTTAGACATATACAATCGCAATAACGCAAGGTGTAGAGGAGAGACAACGGAAGAGGAGACTGTACAAGGATGCGATGGATACGCAGAGGGACAGCAAGTACCCCACAGAACTAACTGGTAACACATTCATTCACTACTTGTTTAGACATATGCTATCGCAATAACGCAAGGTGTAGAGGAGAGACAACGGAAGGGGAGGCTGTACAAGGACACGATGGATCCGCGGATGGACAGCTCGTACCCCACAGAACTAACTGGTAACACATTCATTCACTACTTGTTTAGACATATGCTATCGCAATAACGCAAGAAGGTGTAGAGGAGAGACAACGGAAGGAGAGGCTGTACAAGGATACGATGGATCCGCGGAGGAAGAGCTCGTACCCCACAGAACTAACTGGTAACACATTCATTCACTACTTGTTTAGACATATGCTATCGCAATAACGCAAGAAGGTGTAGAGGAGAGAGGTCGGAGGGAGGAGACTGTACAAGGATGCGATGGATACGCAGAGGGAGAGCTCGTACCCCACAGAACTAACTGGTAACACATTCATTCTCTACTTGTTTAGACATATGCTATCGCAATAACGCAAGAAGGTGTAGAGGAGAGAGGTCGGAGGGAGGAGACTGTACAAGGATGCGATGGATACGCAGAGGGACAGCTCGTACCCCACAGAACTAACTGGTAACACATTCATTCTCTACTTGTTTAGACATATGCTATCGCAATAACGCAAGAAGGTGTAGAGGAGAGAGGTCGGAGGGAGGAGACTGTACAAGGATGCGATGGATACGCAGAGGGACAGCTCGTACCCCACAGAACTAACTGGTAACACATTCATTATCTACTGGTTTAGACCTATGCTATCGCAATAACGCAAGAAGGTGTAGAGGAGAGACAACGGAAGGGGAGGCTGTACAAGGATACGATGGATCCGCGGAGGAAGAGCTCGTACCCCACAGAACGAACTGGTAACACATTCATTCTATACTTGTTTAGACATATGCTATCGCAATAACGCAAGAAGGTGTAGAGGAGAGAGGTCGGAGGGAGGAGACTGTACAAGGATGCAATGGATCCGCAGAGGGACAGCTCGTACCCCACAGAACTAACTGGTAACACATTCATTCTCTACTTGTTTAGACATATGCTATCGCAATAACGCAAGAAGGTGTAGAGGAGAGAGGTCGGAGGGAGGAGACTGTACAAGGATGCGATGGATACGCAGAGGGACAGCTCGTACCCCACAGAACTAACTGGTAACACATTCATTCTCTACTTGTTTAGACATATACAATCGCAATAACGCAAGAAGGTGTAGAGGAGAGACAACGGAAGGGGAGGCTGTACAAGGATGCGATGGATCCGCGGAGGAAGAGCTCGTACCCCACAGAACTAACTGGTAACACATTCATTCTCTACTTGTTTAGACATATGCTATCGCAATAACGCAAGAAGGTGTAGAGGAGAGACAACGGAAAGGGAGGCAGTACAAGGATGCGATGGATCCGCGGAGGAAGAGCTCGTACCCCACAGAACTAACTGGTAACACATTCATTCTCTACTTGTTTAGACATATACAATCGCAATAACGCAAGAAGGTGTAGAAGAGAGACAACGGAAAGGGAGGCTGTACAAGGATGCGATGGATCCGCGGAGGAAGAGCTCGTACCCCACAGAACTAACGGGTAACACATTCATTCTCTACTTGTTTAGACATATACAATCGCAATAACGCAAGAAGGTGTAGAAGAGAGACAACGGAAAGGGAGGCTGTACAAGGATGCGATGGATCCGCGGAGGAAGAGCTCGTACCCCACAGAACTAACTGGTAATACGTTCATTCTCTACTTGTTTAGACATATACAATCGCAATAACGCAAGAAGGAGTAGAAGAGAGACGACGGAAGGGGAGGCTGTACAAGGATACGATGGATACGCAGAGGGACAGCTCGTACCCAACAGAACTAACTGGTAACACATTCATTCTCTACTGGTTTAGACCTATGCTATCGCAATAACGCAAGAAGGTGTAGAGGAGAGACAACGGAAGGGGAGGCTGTACAAGGATGCGATGGATACGCAGAGGGACAGCTCGTACCCCACAGAACTAACTGGTAACACATTCATTCTCTACTTGTTTAGACATATACAATCGCAATAACGCAAGAAGGTGTAGAGGAGAGACAACGGAAGGGGAGGCTGTACAAGGATGCGATGGATACGCAGAGGGACAGCTCGTACCCCACAGAACTAACTGGTAACACATTCATTCTCTACTTGTTTAGACATATGCTATCGCAATAACGCAAGAAGGTGTAGAGGAGAGACAACGGAAGGGGAGACTGTACAAGGATGCGATGGATACGCAGAGGGACAGCTCGTACCCCACAGAACTAACTGGTAACACATTCATTCTCTACTTGTTTAGACATATACAATCGCAATAACGCAAGAAGGTGTAGAGGAGAGACAACGGAAGGGGAGGCTGTACAAGGATGCGATGGATACGCAGAGGGACAGCTCGTACCCCACAGAACTAACTGGTAACACATTCATTCTCTACTTGTTTAGACATATACAATCGCAATAACGCAAGAAGGTGTAGAGGAGAGACAACGGAAGGGGAGGCTGTACAAGGATGCGATGGATACGCAGAGGGACAGCTCGTACCCCACAGAACTAACTGGTAACACATTCATTCTCTACTTGTTTAGACATATGCTATCGCAATAACGCAAGAAGGTGTAGAGGAGAGACAACGGAAGGGGAGGCTGTACAAGGATGCGATGGATACGCAGAGGGACAGCTCGTACCCCACAGAACTAACTGGTAACACATTCATTCTCTACTTGTTTAGACATATACAATCGCAATAACGCAAGAAGGTGTAGAGGAGAGACAACGGAAGGGGAGGCTGTACAAGGATGCGATGGATACGCAGAGGGACAGCTCGTACCCCACAGAACTAACTGGTAACACATTCATTCTCTACTTGTTTAGACATATACAATCGCAATAACGCAAGAAGGTGTAGAGGAGAGACAACGGAAGGGGAGGCTGTACAAGGATGCGATGGATACGCAGAGGGACAGCTCGTACCCCACAGAACTAACTGGTAACACATTCATTCTCTACTTGTTTAGACATATGCTATCGCAATAACGCAAGAAGGTGTAGAGGAGAGACAACGGAAGGGGAGGCTGTACAAGGATGCGATGGATACGCAGAGGGACAGCTCGTACCCCACAGAACTAACTGGTAACACATTCATTCTCTACTTGTTTAGACATATACAATCGCAATAACGCAAGAAGGTGTAGAGGAGAGACAACGGAAGGGGAGGCTGTACAAGGATGCGATGGATACGCAGAGGGACAGCTCGTACCCCACAGAACTAACTGGTAACACATTCATTCTCTACTTGTTTAGACATATGCTATCGCAATAACGCAAGAAGGTGTAGAGGAGAGACAACGGAAGGGGAGACTGTACAAGGATGCGATGGATCCGCAGAGGGAGAGCTCGTACCCCACAGAACTAACTGGTAACACATTCATTCTCTACTTGTTTAGATATATACAATCGCAATAACGCAAGAAGGTGTAGAGGAGAGACAACGGAAGGGAAGGCTGTACAAGGATGCGATGGATACGCAGAGGGAGAGCTCGTACTCCACAGAACTAACTGGTAACACATTCATTCTCTACTGGTTTAGACCTATGCTATCGCAATAACGCAAGAAGGTGTAGAGGAGAGACAACGGAAGGGGAGGCTGTACAAGGATGCGATGGATACGCAGAGGGACAGCTCGTACCCAACAGAACTAACTGGTAACACATTCATTCTCTACTTGTTTAGACCTATGCTATCGCAATAACGCAAGAAGGTGTAGAGGAGAGACAACGGAAGGGGAGGCTGTACAAGGATGCGATGGATACGCAGAGGGACAGCTCGTACCCCACAGAACTAACTGGTAACACATTCATTCTCTACTTGTTTAGACATATGCTATCGCAATAACGCAAGAAGGTGTAGAGGAGAGACAACGGAAGGGGAGACTGTACAAGGATGCGATGGATCCGCAGAGGGAGAGCTCGTACCCCACAAAACTAACTGGTAACACATTCATTCTCTACTTGTTTAGATATATACAATCGCAATAACGCAAGAAGGTGTAGAGGAGAGACAACGGAAGGGAAGGCTGTACAAGGATGCGATGGATACGCAGAGGGAGAGCTCGTACTCCACAGAACTAACTGGTAACACATTCATTCTCTACTGGTTTAGACCTATGCTATCGCAATAACGCAAGAAGGTGTAGAGGAGAGACAACGGAAGGGGAGGCTGTACAAGGATGCGATGGATCCGCGGAGGAAGAGCTCGTACCCCACAGAACTAACTGGTAACACATTCATTCTCTACTGGTTTAGACCTATGCTATCGCAATAACGCAAGAAGGTGTAGAGGAGAGACAACGGAAGGGGAGGCTGTACAAGGATGCGATGGATCCGCGGAGGAAGAGCTCGTACCCCACAGAACTAACTGGTAACACATTCATTCTCTACTGGTTTAGACCTATGCTATCGCAATAACGCAAGAAGGTGTAGAGGAGAGACAACGGAAGGGGAGACTGTACAAGGATGCGATGGATCCGCAGAGGAAGAGCTCGTACCCCACAGAACTAACTGGTAACACATTCATTCTCTACTTGTTTAGACATATGCTATCGCAATAACGCAAGAAGGTGTAGAGGAGAGAGGTCGGAGGGAGGAGACTGTACAAGGATGCGATGGATACGCAGAGGGACAGCTCGTACCCAACAGAACTAACTGGTAACACATTCATTCTCTACTGGTTTAGACCTATGCTATCGCAATAACGCAAGAAGGTGTAGAGGAGAGACAACGGAAGGGGAGACTGTACAAGGATGCGATGGATCCGCAGAGGAAGAGCTCGTACCCCACAGAACTAACTGGTAACACATTCATTCTCTACTTGTTTAGACATATGCTATCGCAATAGCGCAAGAAGGTGTAGAGGAGAGACAACGGAAGGGGAGACTGTACAAGGATGCGATGGATCCGCGGAGGGACAGCTCGTACCCCACAGAACTAACGGGTAACACATTCATTCTCTACTTGTTTAGACATATACAATCGCAATAACGCAAGAAGGTGTAGAGGAGAGACAACGGAAGGGGAGACTGTACAAGGATGCGATGGATCCGCGGAGGGACAGCTCGTACCCCACAGAACTAACGGGTAACACATTCATTCTCTACTTGTTTAGACATATACAATCACAATAACGCAAGAAGGTGTAGAGGAGAGAGGTCGGAGGGAGGAGACTGTACAAGGATGCGATGGATACGCAGAGGGACAGCTCGTACCCCACAGAACTAACGGGTAACACATTCATTCTCTACTTGTTTAGACATATACAATCGCAATAACGCAAGAAGGTGTAGAAGAGAGACAACGGAAGGGGAGGCTGTACAAGGATAAGATGGATACGCAGAGGGACAGCTCGTACCCCACAGAACTAACTGGTAACACATTCATTCTCTACTTGTTTAGACATATACAATCGCAATAACGCAAGAAGGTGTAGAGGAGAGACAACGGAAGGGGAGGCTGTACAAGGATAAGATGGATACGCAGAGGGACAGCTCGTACCCCACAGAACTAACTGGTAACACATTCATTCTCTACTGGTTTAGACATATGCTATCGCAATAACGCAAGAAGGTGTAGAGGAGAGACAACGGAAGGGGAGGCTGTACAAGGATAAGATGTATACGCAGAGGGACAGCTCGTACCCCACAGAACTAACTGGTAACACATTCATTCTCTACTGGTTTAGACATATGCTATCGCAATAACGCAAGAAGGTGTAGAGGAGAGACAACGGAAGGGGAGGCTGTACAAGGATAAGATGGATACGCAGAGGGACAGCTCGTACCCCACAGAACTAACTGGTAACACATTCATTCACTACTTGTTTAGACATATGCTATCGCAATAACGCAAGAAGGTGTAGAGGAGAGACAACGGAAGGGGAGGCTGTACAAGGATAAGATGGATACGCAGAGGGACAGCTCGTACCCCACAGAACTAACTGGTAACACATTCATTCTCTACTGGTTTAGACATATGCTATCGCAATAACGCAAGAAGGTGTAGAGGAGAGACAACGGAAGGGGAGGCTGTACAAGGATAAGATGGATACGCAGAGGGACAGCTCGTACCCCACAGAACTAACTGGTAACACATTCATTCTCTACTTGTTTAGACATATACAATCGCAATAACGCAAGAAGGTGTAGAAGAGAGACAACGGAAGGGGAGGCTGTACAAGGATAAGATGGATACGCAGAGGGACAGCTCGTACCCCACAGAACTAACTGGTAACACATTCATTCTCTACTTGTTTAGACATATACAATCGCAATAACGCAAGAAGGTGTAGAGGAGAGACAACGGAAGGGGAGGCTGTACAAGGATAAGATGGATACGCAGAGGGACAGCTCGTACCCCACAGAACTAACTGGTAACACATTCATTCTCTACTGGTTTAGACATATGCTATCGCAATAACGCAAGAAGGTGTAGAGGAGAGACAACGGAAGGGGAGGCTGTACAAGGATAAGATGGATACGCAGAGGGACAGCTCGTACCCCACAGAACTAACTGGTAACACATTCATTCTCTACTGGTTTAGACATATGCTATCGCAATAACGCAAGAAGGTGTAGAGGAGAGACAACGGAAGGGGAGGCTGTACAAGGATAAGATGGATACGCAGAGGGACAGCTCGTACCCCACAGAACTAACTGGTAACACATTCATTCACTACTTGTTTAGACATATGCTATCGCAATAACGCAAGAAGGTGTAGAGGAGAGACAACGGAAGGGGAGGCTGTACAAGGATAAGATGGATACGCAGAGGGACAGCTCGTACCCCACAGAACTAACTGGTAACACATTCATTCTCTACTGGTTTAGACATATGCTATCGCAATAACGCAAGAAGGTGTAGAGGAGAGACAACGGAAGGGGAGGCTGTACAAGGATAAGATGGATACGCAGAGGGACAGCTCGTACCCCACAGAACTAACTGGTAACACATTCATTCTCTACTTGTTTAGACATATACAATCGCAATAACGCAAGAAGGTGTAGAAGAGAGACAACGGAAGGGGAGACTGTACAAGGATACGATGGATCCGCAGAGGGAGAGCTCGTACCCCACAGAACTAACTGGTAACACATTCATTCTCTACTTGTTTAGACATATGCTATCGCAATAACGCAAGAAGGTGTAGAGGAGAGACAACGGGAGGGGAGGCTGTACAAGGATGCGATGGATCCGCGGAGGAAGAGCTCGTACCCCACAGAACTAACTGGTAATACGTTCATTCTCTACTTGTTTAGACATATACAATCGCAATAACGCAAGAAGGAGTAGAAGAGAGACGACGGAAGGGGAGGCTGTACAAGGATACGATGGATACGCAGAGGGAGAGCTCGTACCCCACAGAACTAACGGGTAACACATTCATTCTCTACTTGTTTAGACATATGCTATCGCAATAACGCAAGAAGGTGTAGAAGAGAGACAACGGAAAGGGAGGCTGTACAAGGATGCGATGGATCCGCGGGGGGAGAGCTCGTACCCCACAGAACTAACTGGTAACACATTCATTCTCTACTGGTTTAGACACATACAATCGCAATAACGCAAGAAGGTGTAGAGGAGAGACAACGGAAGGGGAGGCTGTACAAGGATGCGATGGATCCGCGGGGGGAGAGCTCGTACCCCACAGAACTAACTGGTAACACATTCATTCTCTACTTGTTTAGACATATGCTATCGCAATAACGCAAGAAGGTGTAGAAGAGAGACAACGGAAAGGGAGGCTGTACAAGGATGCGATGGATCCGCGGGGGGAGAGCTCGTACCCCACAGAACTAACTGGTAACACATTCATTCTCTACTGGTTTAGACATATGCTATCGCAATAACGCAAGAAGGTGTAGAAGAGAGACAACGGAAGGGGAGGCTGTACAAGGATGCGATGGATACGCGGGGGGAGAGCTCGTACCCCACAGAACTAACTGGTAACACATTCATTCTCTACTGGTTTAGACATATGCTATCGCAATAACGCAAGAAGGTGTAGAGGAGAGACAACGGAAGGGGAGGCTGTACAAGGATGCGATGGATCCGCGGGGGGAGAGCTCGTACCCCACAGAACTAACTGGTAACACATTCATTCTCTACTGGTTTAGACATATGCTATCGCAATAACGCAAGAAGGTGTAGAGGAGAGACAACGGAAGGGGAGGCTGTACAAGGATGCGATGGATCCGCGGAGGGAGAGCTCGTACCCCACAGAACTAACTGGTAACACATTCATTCTCTACTTGTTTAGACATATGCTATCGCAATAACGCAAGAAGGTGTAGAGGAGAGACAACGGAAGGGGAGGCAGTACAAGGATGCGATGGATCCGCAGAGGGACAGCTCGTACCCCACAGAACTAACTGGTAACACATTCATTCTCTACTGGTTTAGACATATGCTATCGCAATAACGCAAGAAGGTGTAGAGGAGAGACAACGGAAGGGGAGGCTGTACAAGGATGCGATGGATCCGCAGAGGGAGAGCTCGTACCCCACAGAACTAACTGGTAACACATTCATTCTCTACTGGTTTAGACATATGCTATCGCAATAACGCAAGAAGGTGTAGAAGAGAGACAACGGAAGGGGAAGCTGTACAAGGATGCGATGGATACGCAGAGGGACAGCTCGTACCCCACAGAACTAACGGGTAACACATTCATTCTCTACTTGTTTAGACATATTCAATCGCAATAACGCAAGAAGGTTTAGAGGAGAGAGGACAGAGGGAGGAGGCAGTACAAGGATGCAATGGATACGCAGAGGGACAGCTCGTACCCCACAGAACTAACGGGTAACACATTCTTTCTATATTTGTTTAGACATATGATATCGTAATAACGCAAGAAATGTGATATCGTGTCCGAAATTAACAACAAACAAAATAACCCGCAAATTTCAAATAAAAAGAATACAAAATAGCACACAAAACTAATAACAAGTTACAATACAAAATACAACACAACACCAACAACAAAGATAAACTACAAGCACCAGGCGTATACAAACTGAACTGCGACGAATGTAACAAATTCTACATTGGACAAACAGGTCACAGCTTCAAACAAAGAGTCGAGGAACACAAACAGAACACCAACTCTACATTTTACAATCACATAAAAGAAACAGGACACAAATACACAGACATTTATCATAACCTAGAAATCATAACCAACAAAAAAGGACCACATCTCAACACACTAGAACAACATGAAATTTACAGACACACAAAAACACAAAGTACAAACATATTAAACGAACAAACACAATACAAATCACACATACTCTTTGATACTATCGAAAACCTGCCTTTAAAACCGTCACCGCTTGACTCGACATCTCCAAGCAGAAGACACTGATGAAGATCGCCTTACAGCGATCGAAACGTTCTGTCTCAGTGTCTTAAGAAATTTACAAAATTTAAGTTCGGATAGTCGTAAACTATTGTTTAAGAGATTAATAAACTTTAATGAAGCTCTTCATTTGTTGTGGCCATTCTGATTGTAGTACGCAAGCAATGCAGTAGCATTTGTTCTTATTGTACAACACTTATAGTATACAAATATGTATATTACGAGCAATAGTATACATTTTTGTATTATAATTATTGTGTTGTATAGCCTATATTGAGCTGCTGCTAGTTCAACCAATTTAAGTAGCAACTATTCTTTGAGCTTAGCTTGTAAGGTTATGTTAAAGATAACCTTATTTGTACAATGATAACCTCACTGTATATACAACTGAGCATTTTGTTAATAGCAAGGAAGTGAATAATACTAGACCAAATGGGGACCGACTACAATTATTCAAGAATAGGTTATAAACAAGAAGCATATGATAAATAGAGGGGTTTGCGAATCTAAATCTTTACCATTGTAGTTGACACAAAAACATAGATATCGATATAAATGTGGAGTTATTAAGTTAACCACGCTTTTAGTATGATGCTATAATAAATCATTCTGTGTAATAGAACTCAGTAATATAGCACCACATCTACATACAAAGAATATAAGTGAGGAGAAGATTAGGTTATAAATGAAATGAAGTGTAAACGTCTGCACTTAAACAATGTTATACTATAGACAACTCGGAGTTTTCACGGATTCTGGTTTTGTATGTTAGCGTCACGAGCTACAAGGGAAGACCGACAGAACCATTGATTCACCCCTTTCTGCGGTTGAGAAGAGAACCGGTGACATAGAACCGTGGTTCACTCAGTCATGAGGTTCATGAGCTGTGCTCCCATCCCTACTCTAGTATCTTCATATCCTTGATTAAAGTAGCTCCACACACGATTGCGTGAATGTGTGGGCGTATGTAAGATACCTGACAAATTACTGCGACCAAGTCATAAACAAATAAAAGCCAATTCCATGTTATAATAACAAAGAAAACCAAATACCAGACAACCTATACACATGAGTATGAAAAAGGTGTATATTTCTAGAAATAGAAAAAAATAACTAATTAACAACTGAAAAATGGTCTGTATTGCGAAAAGGGTTACTATTTTGTAGTTTGTCAGTACTATTTAGGGGGTAAGTAGGGGTGAAACTTCAGCCGGAGTACATAGGGACCTCGTGGTTTATTTCAGATCGTGCACACGCATGAAAATGCCATGTAACACACAGTAATATGTGAATGCTCCTGACAGAGGGCAGGTACGCAACACACACGTTCCGAACGCTATGCGTAACACACTTCGCATCGCTGAAGGGGTGACATTAGTGTTCTGTAACGATTGCTGTAAGCCAACAACTTTACCCTTGGTAGGGCCTTGTCTTGTCGGCTCGACGCCAGTAAAGAATGTGAGGTCTCCCTCCACCGCTCTGCGACCCAACAAGGGTTGCGGACATCGCCTATGGTGGAGGGGGGAGGGGAGAAACGGACTGGTTTTCGGTACACTAAACTCCTCTTCATGCTTTAAACTTTAAATAATAACAGCTAAATAAGATGTAAAAGGTCTGTTTAGAGGAACAAACTTTATAAAAAACTGTAATAAATGCTAAAGAAATAAAACTAAACGCAAAACTGACACAGTTAACAGAAGAATAATCTGACATTAATGTATTTAAATATTTAATCATTTCAAAAAAACCAAAATTAACCCTAGTCCTACACACTTATTTTTCATAGCATAAAAGACACACTGGGGTGTGTCACACCCCATATAAAAAAATTTTTATAACTTTTTTTAATTTTGTTATTTATGGAAATTTCCTATGTTAATATTTTCTTTACATTCTTTAGGAATGAGAACAATGAATAATAAATGTTTTACTATATTTTTCACACAAATATTTATTATTTTTCATATTGATTGCAAAAGTTTATCACAAAAAAGTGGTCAGTAAAATATGTTTGGTAAAAAGTGTCTTATAAATGTAATATAGGAGAAAACAACACAAAAAGGACAAATATAAATTAGTTTTCAAGATACAATACAAAAAAATGAAAAAGTCACAAAAACTTGTCTTAGCCAAGTAGTCAAAGTTCCTACTCCACACACTCATAACACAACAGTACTCGGTGTTCGTCACACATTGGGCGCTGGCATGTTGAACAACATAGTTTCGTTTTTCTGTCTTTGTTTCTATCACAGAAACAACATCGTCTCTGGCGTCTTTCAGCAGCAGGAATCTGCTTTCTCTTTTCAATTGGGATACCAAGAATTTCGCTAATGTTGACTCGAAGACTTCTTCTAAGAGTGGTTGTCTCTAGCCTAGTTTGCAGGAATGGCTTCAACAATTCAAAAGAGAGCTGTTTAAGGAATTGTCTCCGTTTCATTTTACCATTTCCATCTCGCATATTGTAGATTATCATGGCATTTATGCCACTCTGGTCCAACATGGCAAACCAAATTCTGAGAGGCCATCGGTTTGTTCGTCTAGTTACTGTATAACTGTGACATAATTGGTCGAAGCAGTCAGTACCGCCTTTTGTATTGTTGTAGAATAGTATAGGATATGGCTTTTTTGTAGTGGGGTCAATTTCTTTGTTTCTATGCATTGTAGTTAATAGAAGAACATTTTTCTTACGTTTAGGAGAATAAGAAATCAGCATTTTGTTTTGAGTAAAAGCAAACAGAGAACTATCTTGAGCTTTTGGTGCAATGAAAGACGGGGGTATTTCACGTTTGTTGGATCTGAGGGTACCAACCATTGTTAGCTGAAAATTCTGTAGCATGTTGTCAAAAAGTGGAATGGAAGAAAAAAAATTATCCACTGTAATATTTCTATTTGTATGATGAATAGGTTCACTTAGTGTCCGGACGTAGTAAGACGGAACAGGTTCATTGTTGGGTGGCTTTATTTTGCAAACATACGGTATGACATTTATCATATAAGCTGTTCTTGAATCATTTAGCATGAATATTTTCATTCCATATTTGTCTGGCTTACTCTTCATATAAACCCTAAATGGACACTTCCCACGATAACCGATCAACTGTTCATCTATAGTACAGTGTTCATAAGGAGAGTACAAACCTTTAGCATTTCGTACAAACATTTCCCATATATTTCTGATAGGTGCAAATTTATCATTTGTCCTCCTTTCTATTCTTGTGGTTTTATCGTCAAAGCGTAGAGTTTTAGCCAAAAACTTAAATCTGTTTAGTGGCATTGTTGCTCGAAAAATAGATAAGCCAAAACTGACAGACCAAAGCTCATCTAAGTGTCTGTTGTTATTTCTTTGGACACCAGCTAAATATAACAATCCAGTAAAAGCTAAGAGCTCTGTTTCACTTGTTGCATGATGGTAGGTTTGTATGTTTTCTAAAAGTAAAACATTCCTACCAATTTCTTCATTTGTCCTAAGGACTATTTCTTTCAATATGTCCACATCAATTTGAAGCAACCATGACTCAAGGGGAGTTCTTACCTCTTTCCCTGGTCCTCTAGCACACGGAAAGTGAGTTACCAAGTTCCTTGATAATGGTCGGCCTCTGCGTTGAGGTTCCTCTGAGCTCCACTTGTAACCATCTTTCCCTGAAAGAACAGCTACGATTCTTCTCCTTTCATTTATTTCCTCTTCTTCTTGTTCCTCTGCACTGCTTTCTTCAGAGTATTCTGACTCCTCTTCTACATAATCAACATCATTGTCTGTATCATCATCGCCAAATAAACTTTGATTTTCCTCGTCACTTTCACTTTCCATTAATAAATCACGAATTTCATCACTTCCAAGTTCACCAGACATAATTATTTGTATATAAATAACCGTGAAAATAAAATAGCAATATAATATAGTCTTATGAACAGTCTATTAATATAAAAATAAATTTAGAAATACAAATTCCAAAAGTTGTGCAAACTAAAACTGTTACGTAAAAGACACACTGGGGTGCACTACACCCCACACGACGTTTAGACTTTTCCACTGAGAAACTAACAAGCAGACTGGAGTAAACAAGTGTCAAGCCTGAGCAGTAATGCTGCCAACCTAATTAACATGGCCATCAAAATTTCCCTACACCAAATTTTAATGTTTCAGAAGAAAAATACTTTAGCGTGGGGTTTGTCACCCCCTAGTGTGTCTGACTAGGGTTAAAAAAAAAACAATACTTCCCCGAACCGATTTGCCTGTTGCATTTGTACGGCACTCACAAACAAATAATTCACGCCGTACGCCTACAGAGGCACTCACAAACAAAACATTCACGCTGTACGCATACAGAGGCACTCACAAACAAATCATTCAAGCTGCACGCCTACAGAGGCACTCACAAACAAATCATTCAAGCTGCACGCCTACAGAGGCACTCACAAACAAATCATTCACGCTGTACGCTTACAGAGGCACTCACAAACAAATCATTCACCCTGTACACCTACAGAGGCACTCACAAACAAATAATTCACGCTGTACACCTACAGAGGCACTCACAAACAAATCATTCAAGCTGCACGCCTACAGAGGCACTCACAAACAAATAATTCACGCTGTACACCTACAGAGGCACTCACAAACAAATCATTCAAGCTGCACGCCTACAGAGGCACTCACAAACAAATCATTCACGCTGTACGCCTACAGAGGCACTCACAAAAAAATCATTCACGCTATACGCCTACAGAGGCACTCACAAACAAAACATTCACGCTGTACGCCTACAGAGGCACTCACAAACAAATCATTCAAGCTGCACGCCTACAGAGGCACTCACAAACAAATCATTCACGCTGTACGCTTACAGAGGCACTCACAAACAAATCATTCACGCTGTACACCTACAGAGGCACTCAAAAACAAATCATTCAAGCTGCACGCCTACAGAGGCACTCACAAACAAATCATTCAAGCTGTACGCCTACAGAGGCACTCACAAACAAATAATTCAAGCTGCACGCCTACAGAGGCACTCACAAACAAATCATTCACGCTGTACGCCTACAGAGGCACTCACAAACAAAACATTCAAGCTGCACGCTTACAGAGGCACTCACAAACAAATCATTCACGCTGTACGCCTACAGAGGCACTCACAAACAAATCATTCACGCTGCACGCCTACAGAGGCACTCACAAACAAATCATTCACGCTGTACGCCTACAGAGGCACTCACAAACAAATCATTCACGCTGTACGCCTACAGAGGCACTCACAAACAAATCATACACGCTGCACGCCTACACAGGCACCCACAAAGAAAACATTCACGCTGTACGCCTACAGAGGCACTCACAAACAAATCATTCACGCTGCACGCCTACAGAGGCACCCACAAAGAAATCATTCAAGCTGTACGCCTACAGAGGCACTCACAAACACAACATTCACGCTGCACGCCTACAGAGGCACTCACAAACAAATCATTCACGTTGCACGCCTACAGAGGCACCCACAAAGAAATCATTCACGCTGCACGCCTACAGAGGCACTCACAAACAAAACATTCACGCTGTACGCCTACAGAGGCACTCACAAACAAAACATTCACGCTGTACGCCTACAGAGGCACTCACAAACAAAACATTCACGCTGTACGCCTACAGAGGCACTCACAAACAAAACATTCACGCTGTACGCCTACAGAGGCACTCACAAACAAAACATTCACGCTGCACGCCTACAGAGGCACTCACAAACAAAACATTCACGCTGTACGCCTACAGAGGCACTCACAAACAAAACATTCACGCTGTACGCCTACAGAGGCACTCACAAACAAAACATTCACGCTGTACGCCTACAGAGGCACTCACAAACAAAACATTCACGCTGTACGCCTACAGAGGCACTCACAAAAATATAATTAGTATGTTGAAGTATACAAAAGGTCGTGTGACAGCATAAATACAGTTTTGCAAACACAGTTATAGTTACAATTCAAATTAGTTTCAAGGCAATTACCTTAATAGACTTATTTCTTAATTGTGAACTATTTTTGGCTCTACAGGATCGTTAGTGAGGTTTTAGGACGATTAAGTACGAGGAAACGACGTGTTTAGACGTCATCTCTACGTCAATGACGAGGACTAACGGAGGTAAACAACGACCCGACCAAAACGAACACTCGGAATAAGGGATCTATTTATCTAACAACACAATACTGTTGAAAAGTGGCAGCATTTTTGGCTGAAGTAATGGGACCCCCTGGACAGCCAATCAAGGTTTTACACCTCGTCCGCCCCAGGGAATTACAGTGTTTTAAAATATTTGCATCCTAAACATCACTTGAAATATACCAGCTGTGTAACAAATGTCATACTGTCATGAGGAGCATGGACATGACTTCAAGGCAGTGTTCCTACGGACTCTCAGCTGTAATGCAATGTCCGTGAGTGCCTCCAATGTGGGAGGGTCAGCTGTGTAACAAATGTCATACTGTCATGAGGAGCATGGACATGACTTCAAGGCAGTGTTCCTACGGACTCTCAGCTGTAATGCAATGTCCGTGAGTGCCTCCAATGTGGGAGGGTCAGCTGTGTAACAAATGTCATACTGTCATGAGGAGCATGGACATGACTTCAAGGCAGTGTTCCTACGGACTCTCAGCTGTAATGCAATGTCCGTGAGTGCCTCCAATGTGGGAGGGTCAGCTGTGTAACAAATGTCATACTGTCATGAGGAGCATGGACATGACTTCAAGGCAGTGTTCCTATGGACTCTCAGCTGTAATGAAATGTCCGTGAGTGCCTCCAATGTGGGAGGGCCAGCTCGGCTTCTGTCCGTGGAAAACCGCTGTAACCGACAACCACAGCAGTTTCGTGGACTAGATATCTCTTTACGTAGAAGTAGTTTGAGGAAATGTAAAGGTCAAGCTCGCATTTAAGACCTTGGTACAAGTACAGCCCTAAATGAGTACCTAAATTTAATGTATTAAACCAGCTTTGCTTTTTCAATGTATAAACTAAACTCAGATTAATTTAATCCTTTTATCAACTTGTGTTTCTAATTTTAAGGGTTAAAGTGGATATTTGTTTTTAAAAATTCACCTTGGGGCGTATGAGTTAGTTACTAACGTCCAAGCCCTTCTCAGGTAGTAGAATGAATTTCTAGCCAAGCTGATAGCAAGAAAAATAATTATTGAGGACAATCCGTGTTGCATGTTTGGTCATCAAACTGGCCGTTAGGCTTTGTTCGTAAAGAGGAGGATAAACATTTGCGTCTCAATACCACTGTACACACAAGCTGTGATATCGTGTTAAGGACAAACCTCCTCGCCTGCTGCAGCTAGGTTATAGGTCTTGTGTTTCTTGGTGAAGCCTGACCTTCATGGTCGACATCCGTCTCCACCGGGAGGAGTCTGTCTCGATCCGTCTCCGTGTCTGTATTCGAGTGTTGTACCAGCCGTTATATAGATGTCGCCACTTGTTTCTGTTTTCTGTCAGTCACCCGCTATCCCTCCAGGCGCGGCCGTTCCCACTTCTCCTACTCAGGCTTCCGCAAGACACGTGGGTGTATTGGGAGCAAGATGGATGGAAACAACCGTTAATGCCTCGGCGGAGGACAAGGATGGGATGGCGAAGGCGGATGTGGAATAGGGGAGGCAAAGTAGTAGAGAAGGCGGGGACGAAGACTTTCATCACAGTAGGTGCCGTGTGTAAAGGATGTGGTGACGATGGTAATAGATGGGTCTTCTAGTGGTAATACCTAACGTGTGTGGAGGACTAACGTGTGTGGAGGACTAACGTGTGTGGAGGACTAACGTGTGTGGAGGACTAACGTGTGTGGAGGACTAACGTGTGTGGAGGACTAACGTGTGTGGAGGACTAACGTGTGTGGAGGACTAACGTGTGAGGAGGACTAACGTGTGTGGAGGACTAACGTGTGTGGAGGACTAACGTGTGTGGAGGACTAACGTGTGTGGAGGACTAACTAAGGGCATATTACTGCCTAAGGGAGAAAGAAAAGCCCTATCTGTCACCGCGTTGCCTGAATGAAAGCAATGAGAATTATATAAAACTCTCATGGCCTAAGTGTATAGCATCGCTTCCCAGAGGTCATGCCTAACTTTGCAGTGCATCAGTAGAAATGAGGTTATTTGAATAGGTGGATAAAGGGCGAGAGGATAATAAAACTGCCCTGTGGCTCCCATGTGATACAGCCTATCAGTGAGAGAAACAAAGGCGTCGTAGCTTACACATGCCTTTAGAACATTTAAAAATAAATTTGTTTATTATTTTGTAGTATCGTTTTCTACTGTTCATTTATTTTTATAATGTAAAGAACAACTAATTCATTTGAAAACTATTACATAATTAGATAAATAGACTGAAGATAAATCAGGCAACTATACAATAATTAAAAAACCTCTTAAACTAACAGTGTTCCTATATTTAGGTTTAACATTTGTTTAATTTTATTGTTACGAATATTTTAGTTTATTAATCCGGTGAAACTCTGTTAAGTAATTCATTTATATAAATTTAAATAAATGTAGACAAATATAAACAAATAAATTCTTTAAATGGTGTCACTAGACGATTAACTTAACTTTTCCATTGGATAATGAGAAATGTTCAACCCAATGCGACTGGCTTCTTTTCGAGCACCTGGCGGGTACTTCCTTTAAATAATTCGACCCCGCTTTAGGCCTACACCTTGTCGAGTGGTAGAAAATCGATAATTCTGATGTCAGTAGAAAAAGCCTGATGGTAGATTCCATGACATCAGAGTAACGACATGTTCTACAATGCATCGGCATGTGCAATCAATATTAGCAATCTAAAGTTGCAATCAATAAGAACCTCTACTTTGCAACTATAAACAACAATTTCATAGCTCGCAAGACAACGCTAAATATTTGCTCAGTAAACAAAACTATTTACAGTGATAAAACAATAATTAAGTGACAAACAGTTACATCCAACATACCTTAAGGTTAATCCACGCAAGTTATCCATACTTTCGAAACGCCTTTTTTTCACTTTATTACACAAAATCAAGACAAACAGCTGAGCATCAACGAATTGCGACTGCCATTTATAGGACTACTGAGTTCAGCACTCCAAGCGGCGATAATTGTAACTAAAGCGCACGCTAAACGAAGCATTATTGTAACGAATTTGACGTTTGGATTGCTCGGTCTCGTTCGTGTTAACGACTGCAACCTTGGCTAAAGGAAATACTTTTCAATGCACGTGTGTCCATTAAGGAATGCAAGGCTGATTTTGTTTCTAGCGACTGAACTGTGTTTCGCTATAAAGACGGGGTTTATTTGAAACTTTACCACCGTTCTTTTCTTTAGTATGAATTGGTTATGAACTACTCCAAAAGCCTAGACCAACAACTACTGAAGCAGTATAAAGATTGGGTTTTACATACGTTACATGAAAATATATTTAAAAAATATATATTTTAAATCAGCTCCTAACAAAAATAAAGTATAGCTATTGCTATCTATTAGTTACTGATATTTCTAGGTCAGTGCATTGTTCAATGCTGTGAGTCACGGACAAGACTATCGCGTAGGTGTGTTGTGTTGGTATGAGTCTGTGGTGTGTCATACATAGAGTGGTTGTTAATTATGTGATCTAATATAGTGTTTGACTGTGTTTACTGTGTATAGATCAAACCTCGTCACATATATACACAACACGCTACACATTCGCACAAAACTAACGGTTCTAAACGATAAAACACACTCACAATCAATCAATATATTGCAACACATAATTATGTGATCTAATATAGTGTTTGACTGTGTTTACTGTGTATAGATCAAACCTCGTCACATATATACACAACACGCTACACATTCGTACAAAACTAACGGTTCTAAACGATAAAACACACTCACAATCAATCAATATATTGCAACACATATTTATGTGATCTAATATAGTGTTTGACTGTGTTTACTGTGTATAGATCAAACCTCGTCACATATATACACAACACGCTACACATTCGCACAAAACTAACGGTTCTAAACGATAAAACACACTCACAATCAATCAATATATTGCAACACATATTTATGTGATCTAATATAGTGTTTGACTGTGTTTACTGTGTATAGATCAAACCTCGTCACATATATACACAACACGCTACACATTCGTACAAAACTAACGGTTCTAAACGATAAAACACACTCACAATCAATCAATATATTGCAACACATATTTATGTGATCTAATATAGTGTTTGACTGTGTTTACTGTGTATAGATCAAACCTCGTCACATATATACACAACACGCTACACATTCGTACAAAACTAACGGTTCTAAACGATAAAACACACTCACAATCAATCAATATATTGCAACACATAATTATGTGATCTAATATAGTGTTTGACTGTGTTTACTGTGTATAGATCAAACCTCGTCACATATATACACAACACGCTACACATTCGTACAAAACTAACGGTTCTAAACGATAAAACACACTCACAATCAATCAATATATTGCAACACATAATTATGTGATCTAATATAGTGTTTGACTGTGTTTACTGTGTATAGATCAAACCTCGTCACATATATACACAACACGCTACACATTCGTACAAAACTAACGGTTCTAAACGATAAAACACACTCACAATCAATCAATATATTGCAACACATAATTATGTGATCTAATATAGTGTTTGACTGTGTTTACTGTGTATAGATCAAACCTCGTCACATATATACACAACACGCTACACATTCGTACAAAACTAACGGTTCTAAACGATAAAACACACTCACAATCAATCAATATATTGCAACACATAATTATGTGATCTAATATAGTGTTTGACTGTGTTTACTGTGTATAGATCAAACCTCGTCACATATATACACAACACGCTACACATTCGTACAAAACTAACGGTTCTAAACGATAAAACACACTCACAATCAATCAATATATTGCAACACATAATTATGTGATCTAATATAGTGTTTGACTGTGTTTACTGTGTATAGATCAAACCTCGTCACATATATACACAACACGCTACACATTCGCACAAAACTAACGGTTCTAAACGATAAAACACACTCACAATCAATCAATATATTGCAACACATAATTATGTGATCTAATATAGTGTTTGACTGTGTTTACTGTGTATAGATCAAACCTCGTCACATATATACACAACACGCTACACATTAGCACAAAACTAACGGTTCTAAACGATAAAACACACTCACAATCAATCAATATATTGCAACACATAATTATGTGATCTAATATAGTGTTTGACTGTGTTTACTGTGTATAGATCAAACCTCGTCACATATATACACAACACGCTACACATTCGCACAAAACTAACGGTTCTAAACGATAAAACACACTCACAATCAATCAATATATTGCAACACATAATTATGTGATCTAATATAGTGTTTGACTGTGTTTACTGTGTATAGATCAAACCTCGTCACATATATACACAACACGCTACACATTCGCACAAAACTAACGGTTCTAAACGATAAAACACACTCACAATCAATCAATATATTGCAACACATAATTATGTGATCTAATATAGTGTTTGACTGTGTTTACTGTGTATAGATCAAACCTCGTCACATATATACACAACACGCTACACATTCGCACAAAAGTAACGGTTCTAAACGATAAAACACACTCACAATCAATCAATATATTGCAACACATATTTATGTGATCTAATATAGTGTTTGACTGTGTTTACTGTGTATAGATCAAACCTCGTCACATATATACACAACACGCTACACATTCGTACAAAACTAACGGTTCTAAACGATAAAACACACTCACAATCAATCAATATATTGCAACACATAATTATGTGATCTAATATAGTGTTTGACTGTGTTTACTGTGTATAGATCAAACCTCGTCACATATATACACAACACGCTACACATTCGTACAAAACTAACGGTTCTAAACGATAAAACACACTCACAATCAATCAATATATTGCAACACATAATTATGTGATCTAATATAGTGTTTGACTGTGTTTACTGTGTATAGATCAAACCTCGTCACATATATACACAACACGCTACACATTCGTACAAAACTAACGGTTCTAAACGATAAAACACACTCACAATCAATCAGCATATTGCAACACATAATTATGTGATCTAATATAGTGTTTGACTGTGTTTACTGTGTATAGATCAAACCTCGTCACATATATACACAACACGCTACACATTCGCACAAAACTAACGGTTCTAAACGATAAAACACACTCACAATCAATCAATATATTGCAACACATAATTATGTGATCTAATATAGTGTTTGACTGTGTTTACTGTGTATAGATCAAACCTCGTCACATATATACACAACACGCTACACATTCGTACAAAACTAACGGTTCTAAACGATAAAACACACTCACAATCAATCAATATATTGCAACACATAATTATGTGATCTAATATAGTGTTTGACTGTGTTTACTGTGTATAGATCAAACCTCGTCACATATATACACAACACGCTACACATTCGTACAAAACTAACGGTTCTAAACGATAAAACACACTCACAATCAATCAATATATTGCAACACATAATTATGTGATCTAATATAGTGTTTGACTGTGTTTACTGTGTATAGATCAAACCTCGTCACATATATACACAACACGCTACACATTCGTACAAAACTAACGGTTCTAAACGATAAAACACACTCACAATCAATCAATATATTGCAACACATAATTATGTGATCTAATATAGTGTTTGACTGTGTTTACTGTGTATAGATCAAACCTCGTCACATATATACACAACACGCTACACATTCGCACAAAACTAACGGTTCTAAACGATAAAACACACTCACAATCAATCAATATATTGCAACACATAATTATGTGATCTAATATAGTGTTTGACTGTGTTTACTGTGTATAGATCAAACCTCGTCACATATATACACAACACGCTACACATTCGCACAAAACTAACGGTTCTAAACGATAAAACACATTCACAATCAATCAGCATATTGCAACACATAATTATGTGATCTAATATAGTGTTTGACTGTGTTTACTGTGTATAGATCAAACCTCGTCACATATATACACAACACGCTACACATTCGCACAAAACTAACGGTTCTAAACGATAAAACACACTCACAATCAATCAATATATTGCAACACATATTTATGTGATCTAATATAGTGTTTGACTGTGTTTACTGTGTATAGATCAAACCTAGTCACATATATACACAACACGCTACACATTCGCACAAAACTAACGGTTCTAAACGATAAAACACACTCACAATCAATCAATATATTGCAACACATAATTATGTGATCTAATATAGTGTTTCACTGTGTTTACTGTGTATAGATCAAACCTAGTCACATATATACACAACACGCTACACATTCGCACAAAACTAACGGTTCTAAACGATAAAACACACTCACAATCAATCAATATATTGCAACACATAATTATGTGATCTAATATAGTGTTTCACTGTGTTTACTGTGTATAGATCAAACCTCGTCACATATATACACAACACGCTACACATTCGCACAAAAGTAACGGTTCTAAACGATAAAACACACTCACAATCAATCAATATATTGCAACACATAATTATGTGATCTAATATAGTGTTTGACTGTGTTTACTGTGTATAGATCAAACCTCGTCACATATATACACAACACGCTACACATTCGCACAAAACTAACGGTTCTAAACGATAAAACACACTCACAATCAATCAATATATTGCAACTCATAATTATGTGATCTAATATAGTGTTTGACTGTGTTTACTGTGTATAGATCAAACCTCGTCACATATATACACAACACGCTACACATTCGCACAAAACTAGCGGTTCTAAACGATAAAACACACTCACAATCAATCAATATATTACAACACATAATTATGTGATCTAATATAGTGTTTGACTGTGTTTACTGTGTATAGATCAAACCTCGTCACATATATACACAACACGCTATACATTCGCACAAAACTAACGGTTCTAAACGATAAAACACACTCACAATCAATCAATATATTGCAACACATAATTATGTGATCTAATATAGTGTTTGACTGTGTTTGCTGTGTATAGATCAAACCTCGTCACATATATACTAAACACGCTACACATTCGCACAAAACTAACGGTTCTAAACGATAAAACACACTCACAATCAATCAATATATTGCAACACATAATTATGTGATCTAATATAGTGTTTGACTGTGTTTACTGTGTATAGATCAAACCTCGTCACATATATACACAACACGCTACACATTCGCACAAAACTAACGGTTCTAAACGATAAAACACACTCACAATCAATCAATATATTGCAACACATAATTATGTGATCTGATATAGTGTTTGACTGTGTTTACTGTGTATAGATCAAACCTCGTCACATATATACACAACACGCTACACATTCGCACAAAACTAACGGTTCTAAACGATAAAACACACTCACAATCAATCAATATATTGCAACACATAATTATGTGATCTAATATAGTGTTTGACTGTGTTTACTGTGTATAGATCAAACCTCGTCACATATATACACAACACGCTACACATTCGCACAAAGCTAACGGTTCTAAACGATAAAACACACTCACAATCAATCAGCATATTGCACCACATAATTATGTGATCTAATATAGTGTTTGACTGTGTTTACTGTGTATAGATCAAACCTCGTCACATATATACACAACACGCTACACATTCGTACAAAACTAACGGTTCTAAACGATAAAACACACTCACAATCAATCAGCATATTGCAACACATAATTATGTGATCTAATATAGTGTTTGACTGTGTTTACTGTGTATAGATCAAACCTCGTCACATATATACACAACACGCTACACATTCGTACAAAACTAACGGTTCTAAACGATAAAACACACTCACAATCAATCAATATATTGCAACACATAATTAACAATTACTCTGAACAATGACACACCCCAGAAATACAATAGAACTACAAGGTATTCGGTTAGGTTAGGTTGAAGTTAAATAAGCTCCCCAAATAAACTAACCCATTGCTGAATAGAACGAATGACCTTGTAGCAACACACGTGTGTTGGGACGCACGTGACTAACCTGTCCGGATATGTTGTAGGACATACAACATAGCAATGAAGTATAATACAGAACTCTGCCATTAGGTTTTTACAGTTTCGAGTATGTTGTTAAATGTGCATTTAATTATTATTACGTCAAACCTTAAACTATATTTACGTGTTTCAACATTTGCACCAACCTTGCAGGAATGTTTCCTTGCCTGGAATGTATTTCTAAGTAATATATGTAAAAACAAGACAAATCGATGCTGATATAATCTCGGTTAATATTACCTAGCTTTTTTAAAAAGAGGTTCCTTAAGTGGTATAGTTACGGGCTAGAAGCAACGTTTGGGCCTTTTATCTGAAATATTGTTTTTTTTTTTTTTTTTTTTGTTAAACTTCTATACATTTACTAAAGAAAATCGCTTTTAAACAAGTTTGATTGTTTTGATGCTACATGATTCTGATTTTTTATTGTAGTAGAACCTCGATTATCCGGCCCGGACTAACCGAAGTAGTAAACAAGTTATACAGTTGGCCCTAAGTATTTACGTTTTGGTTCTTAACATACTTTTACAGCATAAGTTTTCATAATATGTGTCCGTTTTTCATTTCTTATATTTATTTGGCTTTTATTTGTACGTAATAATTTCATTTGTTGCCTTTTCCCCATCTTCGACGAAACGCTTAGTTTTTAATCATTTCACCAGTTTACCACACGCTTCCCCTTCGATTATCAATAAAACTCCGCTTTATCCGGATTTTCGATTATTCGAGATACCCTCGCATAATTGAGACTTAAATATTGCTATTGAGTAAAAGTCTATATTTTAATGTTCACACGTAAAGATAAACCAACTACACAGACGTCAACTGACATGAGGTAAAAGTAAATATTCGTAAAATAAAAACTGAAAACACTCAAGAGTGTGCTTACCCTTAGAGAGTTTGTCGACGCTCTCGAAGCGGCCTTCGACTTTGCTTCGCAGGGAATCCAGGTCGAAAGGTGCAGTGAATCCATGGTCGACGCTTCGGCTCTTACTCCTGTACAAAAAATCATTACAGTCATTTTCCGCAAAACTGTTTAAACTAAACAAGTGATGTAATTGCAATGGTTATGCTCATGTCACCCCTCAACGGGCAGACATGCTCTTAAAGTATCTACTATGCGTTTGTGGAACATTTGCTTGAAAGGTTGACTTGGAGTTGCCTTCAGTAAATTTATGGGCAGGCTAATGTTTTCAAAAAAGCATTTGTGGGCAGGCTAATGTTTTCAGAAAAATCTTTATGGCAGAGTAATGTTTTCAGAAAAGCATTTATAGGTGGGCTAAAATTTTCAGAAAAACCTTTATGTAGAGGCAAATGTTTTCAGAAGAGGATTTATGGGTAGCCTAATGTTTTCAGAGAAACATATATAGACAAGCTATGTTATCAGAAAAGCATTTATGGACAGACTAATGTTTTTAAAAAAGCATTAATGGGTCAGGCTGATGTTTTCAGAAAAGCATTTATGGATGGGCTAATATATTCAGAAAAACGTTTATGTGGAGACTAATGTTTTCAGAAGAGGATTTATGGGTAGCCTAATGTTTTCAGAAAAACATTTATAGACAAGCTAATGTTTTCAGAAAAGCATTTATGGACAGGCAAATGTTTTCAGAAAAGCATTTATGGGTGGGCTAATATTTTAGAAAAATGTTTATAAACAAGCTAATGTTTTCAGAAAACCATTTATAGACAAGCTAATGTTTTCAGAAAAGCGTTAATAAGTATGCTAATATTTTCAAAAAGGTAGAACCACGTTTTAGAGGTGGTTGGAACCAGAGTGAGAGAATAAAATGTTTAGAAACACTTAAATCGGGGGTGCACAATCCGCAGCCCCCGACATATTCAGACCACTCTAAAATGATGCACTTGAATTTAGAGAAACAGTACTATATCTCAGAGAAAGGCTTAAGCCAGCACCATATTGCTGTACTAGCAGCATTTGTCACAATGTTCAAATGAAACTTATGATTTTATAACTGTTATTTGTTAATGAAAACTACCAAATCCAAAGCTCGGACGTGTTTATCTGACATTCACTTGTAAACAACATTGAAAATACTAACCACAGACATTGAACAATGATCAAAAGGAAAACCGTGTCAAATTTCCCAATAAAATAACCATTTTTCAGACATCACTTTATGTTTAAAACACTTTCAAGGTGAAAACTGTTTAATCCTGACGTAATATAGCATTGCTACATTATAAAGGTAAGGAATTGTTGACATCTGGATACATTGCTACAGCTGTGTATGCTTTTATATATTATAAAATGGCTTTAAATGTATAGTATTTACGTATATTACGATTTTATATACAGGATATAATATTTGAAAATTTAAGCACAACTAAATAAGACGTATTGCAGTAGTTGAACTCGGTAAATTTAGTCCTGCGGCCCAGGTCGAGAAAAATGAGCAATTAATGGGGCAGCAATTCCCAAAAAGTTGTGGACCCCCTTGGCTAAGTATCTACTATGCGTTTGTGGAATATTCGCCCGACAGTGTTTCCTTCACTTACTTTATAGGTATTATTATAACGTTTTCAGAAAAGCATTTATGGATACGCTAATGTTTTCAGAAAAGCATTTATGGATACGCTAATGTTTTCAGAAAAGCACAAACATTGAGAGGTGGCTGGAACCAGAATAAAAAGATAAAATGTTTAGAAAACGCATATTCCTATTAAAGGGTAAATTTCGCCTTCCAACTAGCAAGCAATTTACTTTATAATTTACTTTCTGTTACACAATTCAATTAAATCACAAAAACCTTAAAATAACTTAGGTTATGAGATAAAATGCATCTTACCTGAAGAAAGGGATTGGTTCACTGTCGACTGGACGTCCAACATCTGTGGAAGAGCGCCGACTCCTTAACAAAGCAAAAGCAAACACAGCAACATAAGTAAACATCTAGCATGCAATACAACATTAAAGAAAATAAAGCAATCAAATAAAATAGAAGCAGTAAATTAAAACATAAAGTAAGAAACAATAAAAATAATAAGCTCTGAACTATAGTGTTTCAAAACAATAAAATTAAAAACAAAGAATTGAAAATAAAATAAAGGAAAGGGCGATGATGATACTTACCGTACAATTTGCTTTGTAATAAATGAAACCTTTTTCCCTAAAATTAATACATTTTTATAGTTAACGTTAATATAATAGAGGTTGCAATGAATTAATATGTCAAAACATGTGTGAACAAATTTAATATTTATAAAATCAGTATTCGAAATAATTACAAAAACCTATTTTTTATGCTAGCAGTAGTAAACATTGATGTGCATTGCAGTAAAACGTTAAATTCTTATAAAACGTGTATAAAATTAAGTTTAAATGAGTATAGAGTGAAACATTAATAAAAACTAACAATTTATAAATAAAACTCATCAATATTCATATTTAACAATTTCATAACACTTTAAATATCGATATTTAATATAAACATAAAAACTAAACTGATACTGCTAATAACACCAACAATGAACTTTGTAGTAGTTCTAGCTTTTGCCACAAGGTAACACTACCCACCTATTGCTGCAGCGATCAATTAGTTTACACTTTAGTTGTTTTTAAATGCCAATAGAGAATTGAAACACTTGATTATAACTGTTGCAGTGTAGTGGCCGAAATATTGCCATAATGTTTTAACAACTGTTTAATTTTTCGTAAAGAAATTTTGAAAAACGTTTGAAAAATACAAATTTTTATTTATCAAAATTCTGGGACTTAAAGAACTATAACAATATTATAATTTTTTAAAAAATATTTAATTCCGTGTTTATACACATAACTGTAAAAACTAGGGATAAAAGTATTTACAGAAGAAATCGTCTTTCATAGCGATATAACATAGGCCTACTCCACTGTGGCTAGCAGAGAGTTTCGTTGGAGTACTCTACCTTAGCCTCCCCCCAGAGATGCCATATGCTTGTGTCGCAGTCCCCTACCAAGTATAAGGAGAGCAATGCGAAGAGAACTAGCTGGGCTATAAGGAGGATCATGACATGGAATGCAATGCAGCCCCCCCCCCAACTAAAGACGGGATGAAGGTAAAGGATATTCTCTTGGCGTTGTCTTCGATACGGTGAGGCTTAGAAGAGGGAAAACTTGAAGCTTGCGTTTATAGATACTTTCAGCTGTTGTCATACTTCGGGCAACGATTTGTAAAAAATCTTCCACAAACAGAGGAGAATGGAAAAAAGATTGCACTTGGCTTGTTATAAAAAAAGGCGTTGGTTCCAAGATATACTTATCAACCAAGAAGGTAGTTCGGCATGTTGCCCAAAAGTTTTGGGAGCGCGCATTGTCAGGGACACGACATAAACGTATTCTCTTAGAGAAAGGGGAGGGAGGGCAACAGGAGGAAAAGAGGGAGGCAAGGGATAGGAGAGGGGAGAGAGACAATATGGGGAAAGAGAAGAGCGGGGAGATCAAAGAGAAAGAGGTGAGAGAGAAAAGAAAACATGAAGGAGGCGAAGAAGGAGGGAATAGAAGAGATGGATAGGAAATAGGGAGGGCAGGGGAGGTATAAAGGAAGGAAATATAAGGGGGTGTAAACCAACAGTTTGCGCAGAGCACTTGGGAGTGCGTCGAAGTCAGGAGTATGACTCCGCACAAGTGGTACTGTAAACGCATGTCCTGTATCATGAAATACATATATAGGGGTAAATATATACTGAGAGATACAGAGGGGGAGTGGTAGGGGAGAGGGGAAGATGAGGGGAAATGAAGAATGGGGAGAGAGAGAGAAAGGGAGAAAAATTCGTATGGGGGAAAGAGAATGGAGTAAGAGGAGAGAGAAGAGACAGGGAAGGAGGAGAAAGCATTTTTTTTTTTTGGATTGTAAAAAGAACCTCAAACGCTGTGTTCTAAAACGAGATTAATATTTAAAAATACGAGAGAAAGTACGAATTTTGCATTTCTGGAAAAATACCGCCTCGTATCACATTTTCCTAGCATTCCTAAACGCATTTGTAACTTACGAAAATAAAAAATAAACACAACACAGACTGGGGATGATAAAACATTAATTCACAGTCATGTTTTCTACAGACTCCCAGTCGCCCTATTTCCTCATTACTGTGCTTGTACAATGGCAACGTCGGCAGGAGCGCAGGCTTGCAAACTGTAACCCCAGGATAGCCAACATTACATAAGACGTACTTTATATCGCTGCCACTATAAATTATGCACACCCAGTGCCATCCATGTTTTCTACAGACTCCCGGTTGCCCTATTTCCTCATTACTGTGCTTGTACAATGGCAACGTCAGCAGGAGCGCAGGCTTACAAACTGTAACCCCAGGATAGCCAACATTACAAAAGACGTACTTTATATCGCTGCCACTATAAATTATGCACACCCAGTGCCATCCATGTTTTCTACAGACTCCCGGTTGCCCTATTTCCTCATTACTGTGCTTGTACAATGGCAACGTCGGCAGGAGCGCAGGCTTACAAACTGTAACCCCAGGATAGCCAACATTACAACAGACGTACTTTATATCGCTGCCACTATAAATTATGCACACCCAGTGCCATCCATGTTTTCTACAGACTCCCGGTTGCCCTATTTCCTCATTACTGTGCTTGTACAATGGCAACGTCGGCAGGAGCGCAGGCTTGCAAACTGTAACCCCAGGATAGCCAACATTACAAAAGACGTACTTTATATCGCTGCCACTATAAATTATGCACACCCAGTGCCATCCATGTTTTCTACAGACTCCCGGTTGCCCTATTTCCTCATTACTGTGCTTGTACAATGGCAACGTCGGCAGGAGCGCAGGCTTGCAAACTGTAACCCCAGGATAGCCAACATTACAAAAGACGTACTTTATATCGCTGCCACTATAAATTATGCACACCCAGTGCCATCCATGTTTTCTACAGACTCCCAGTTGCCCTATTTCCTCATTACTGTGCTTGTACAATGGCAACGTCGGCAGGAGCGCAGGCTTGCAAACTGTAACCCCAGGATAGCCAACATTACAAAAGACGTACTTTATATCGCTGCCACTATAAATTATGCACACCCAGTGCCATCCATGTTTTCTACAGACTCCCGGTTGCCCTATTTCCTCATTACTGTGCTTGTACAATGGCAACGTCGGCAGGAGCGCAGGCTTGCAAACTGTAACCCCAGGATAGCCAACATTACAAAAGACGTACTTTATATCGCTGCCACTATAAATTATGCACACCCAGTGCCATCCATGTTTTCTACAGACTCCCAGTTGCCCTCTTTCCTCATTACTGTGCTTGTACAATGGCAACGTCGGCAGGAGCGCAATCTTGCAAACTGTAACCCCAGGATAGCCAACATTACAACAGACGTACTTTATATCGCTGCCACTATAAATTATGCACACCCAGTGCCATCCATGTTTTCTACAGACTCCCGGTTGCCCTATTTCCTCATTACTGTGCTTGTACAATGGCAACGTCGGCAGGAGCGCAATCTTGCAAACTGTAACCCCAGGATAGCCAACATTACAACAGACGTACTTTATATCGCTGCCACTATAAATTATGCACACCCAGTGCCATCCATGTTTTCTACAGACTCCCGGTTGCCCTATTTCCTCATTACTGTGCTTGTACAATGGCAACGTCGGCAGGAGCGCAGGCTTACAAACTGTAACCCCAGGATAGCCAACATTACAACAGACGTACTTTATATCGCTGCCACTATAAATTATGCACACCCAGTGCCATCCATGTTTTCTACAGACTCCCGGTTGCCCTATTTCCTCATTACTGTGCTTGTACAATGGCAACGTCAGCAGGAGCGCAGGCTTGCAAACTGTAACCCCAGGATAGCCAACATTACAAAAGACGTACTTTATATCGCTGCCACTATAAATTATGCACACCCAGTGCATCCATGTTTTCTACAGACTCCCGGTTGCCCTATTTCTTCATTACTGTGCTTGTACAATAGCAACGTCGGCAGGAGCGCAGGCTTGCAAACTGTAACCCCAGGATAGCCAACATTACAAAAGACGTACTTTATATCGCTGCCACTATAAATTATGCACACCCAGTGCCATCCATGTTTTCTACAGACTCCCAGTCGCCCTATTTCCTCATTACTGTGCTTGTACAATGGCAACGTCGGCAGGAGCGCAGGCTTGCAAACTGTAACCCCAGGATAGCCAACATTACAAAAGACGTACTTTATATCGCTGCCACTATAAATTATGCACACCCAGTGCCATCCATGTTTTCTACAGACTCCCAGTCGCCCTATTTCCTCATTACTGTGCTTGTACAATGGCAACGTCGGCAGGAGCGCAGGCTTGCAAACTGTAACCCCAGGATAGCCAACATTACAAAAGACGTACTTTATATCGCTGCCACTATAAATTATGCACACCCAGTGCCATCCATGTTTTCTACAGACTCCCAGTCGCCCTATTTCCTCATTACTGTGCTTGTACAATGGCAACGTCGGCAGGAGCGCAGGCTTGCAAACTGTAACCCCAGGATAGCCAACATTACAAAAGACGTACTTTATATCGCTGCCACTATAAATTATGCACACCCAGTGCCATCCATGTTTTCTACAGACTCCCAGTTGCCCTATTTCCTCATTACTGTGCTTGTACAATGGCAACGTCGGCAGGAGCGCAGGCTTGCAAACTGTAACCCCAGGATAGCCAACATTACAAAAGACGTACTTTATATCGCTGCCACTATAAATTATGCACACCCAGTGCCATCCATGTTTTCTACAGACTCCCAGTTGCCCTATTTCCTCATTACTGTGCTTGTACAATGGCAACGTCGGCAGGAGCGCAGGCTTGCAAACTGTAACCCCAGGATAGCCAACATTACAAAAGACGTACTTTATATCGCTGCCACTATAAATTATGCACACCCAGTGCCATCCATGTTTTCTACAGACTCCCGGTTGCCCTATTTCCTCATTACTGTGCTTGTACAATGGCAACGTCGGCAGGAGCGCAATCTTGCAAACTGTAACCCCAGGATAGCCAACATTACAACAGACGTACTTTATATCGCTGCCACTATAAATTATGCACACCCAGTGCCATCCATGTTTTCTACAGACTCCCGGTTGCCCTATTTCCTCATTACTGTGCTTGTACAATGGCAACGTCGGCAGGAGCGCAATCTTGCAAACTGTAACCCCAGGATAGCCAACATTACAACAGACGTACTTTATATCGCTGCCACTATAAATTATGCACACCCAGTGCCATCCATGTTTTCTACAGACTCCCGGTTGCCCTATTTCCTCATTACTGTGCTTGTACAATGGCAACGTCAGCAGGAGCGCAGGCTTGCAAACTGTAACCCCAGGATAGCCAACATTACAAAAGACGTACTTTATATCGCTGCCACTATAAATTATGCACACCCAGTGCATCCATGTTTTCTACAGACTCCCGGTTGCCCTATTTCTTCATTACTGTGCTTGTACAATAGCAACGTCGGCAGGAGCGCAGGCTTGCAAACTGTAACCCCAGGATAGCCAACATTACAAAAGACGTACTTTATATCGCTGCCACTATAAATTATGCACACCCAGTGCCATCCATGTTTTCTACAGACTCCCAGTCGCCCTATTTCCTCATTACTGTGCTTGTACAATGGCAACGTCGGCAGGAGCGCAGGCTTGCAAACTGTAACCCCAGGATAGCCAACATTACAAAAGACGTACTTTATATCGCTGCCACTATAAATTATGCACACCCAGTGCCATCCATGTTTTCTACAGACTCCCAGTCGCCCTATTTCCTCATTACTGTGCTTGTACAATGGCAACGTCGGCAGGAGCGCAGGCTTGCAAACTGTAACCCCAGGATAGCCAACATTACAAAAGACGTACTTTATATCGCTGCCACTATAAATTATGCACACCCAGTGCCATCCATGTTTTCTACAGACTCCCAGTCGCCCTATTTCCTCATTACTGTGCTTGTACAATGGCAACGTCGGCAGGAGCGCAGGCTTGCAAACTGTAACCCCAGGATAGCCAACATTACAAAAGACGTACTTTATATCGCTGCCACTATAAATTATGCACACCCAGTGCCATCCATGTTTTCTACAGACTCCCAGTTGCCCTATTTCCTCATTACTGTGCTTGTACAATGGCAACGTCGGCAGGAGCGCAGGCTTGCAAACTGTAACCCCAGGATAGCCAACATTACAAAAGACGTACTTTATATCGCTGCCACTATAAATTATGCACACCCAGTGCCATCCATGTTTTCTACAGACTCCCAGTTGCCCTATTTCCTCATTACTGTGCTTGTACAATGGCAACGTCGGCAGGAGCGCAGGCTTGCAAACTGTAACCCCAGGATAGCCAACATTACAAAAGACGTACTTTATATCGCTGCCACTATAAATTATGCACACCCAGTGCCATCCATGTTTTCTACAGACTCCCGGTTGCCCTATTTCCTCATTACTGTGCTTGTACAATGGCAACGTCGGCAGGAGCGCAATCTTGCAAACTGTAACCCCAGGATAGCCAACATTACAACAGACGTACTTTATATCGCTGCCACTATAAATTATGCACACCCAGTGCCATCCATGTTTTCTACAGACTCCCGGTTGCCCTATTTCCTCATTACTGTGCTTGTACAATGGCAACGTCGGCAGGAGCGCAGGCTTGCAAACTGTAACCCCAGGATAGCCAACATTACAACAGACGTACTTTATATCGCTGCCACTATAAATTATGCACACCCAGTGCCATCCATGTTTTCTACAGACTCCCAGTTGCCCTATTTCCTCATTACTGTGCTTGTACAATGGCAACGTCGGCAGGAGCGCAGGCTTGCAAACTGTCCCACATTGTGTAACCCCAGGATAGCCAACATTACAACAGACGTACTTTATATCGCTGCCACTATAAATTATGCACACCCAGTGCCATCCATGTTTTCTACAGACTCCCGGTTGCCCTATTTCCTCATTACTGTGCTTGTACAATGGCAACGTCAGCAGGAGCGCAGGCTTGCAAACTGTAACCCCAGGATAGCCAACATTACAACAGACGTACTTTATATCGCTGCCACTATAAATTATGCACACCCAGTGCCATCCATGTTTTATTTGCACGGTTTGCTTACGATAGTCTGTTCAACGTCTAATCAGCCTTCTTTATAATTTCGTTTATAAATCTTATTCAAAATCTATATTGCAAACATTGCTTCTTTTGTGAAAACATTTTCTCCAGTAAAAAACTAAAATTAATTTATTAAATTTAATTAACTAATTATTACAGCCTTGAAAAACTGTATTAACATCAAGTATCACCCACTACAAGTTTAAAAAAATGTATTTGAACTTGAGTGGATGAATAAAAACTTATTTTATTAACGATTGAAAATTTGAACAGGATACTCGTATATAAGCAGAATGTGAACTAATAGAAGGAATCGAATGTGACTGGTTTTTTAGCACCCTAATAATCCTCGTGTTGCTGACGTAAGAACATTTCATTTCAATGCAGAATACAACCGGAAGTTCTCCGCAGTCTCAGCGAAGTGCGTGGCTGCTGCAGCTGTCACTTTTCCGGTAATTGCGCCCGGATGTATGTTTGACAAAAACGAACTTAAACGAGGCGCAAGGAGCAATTTGCAACAGTCACTTGCATACGGCCTGTCTAGAGCTGAGAGGTTAGGCAGCAGTCGGTGCCTTAGCAATGGTTGCCATCTATGACGTCACACTAATGGTCGGCTTTATATGCAAGCAATGCACCGTCGGTATTCAGCACTTCACATGAATATAAAATACAAATTGCAAATACACTATGGTTGACTGGTAAATTACTTTTATTTATATTTGACTTATATTAAGAACAGGAGGGCTACACTGTCACGATTTTTGCCCCTAGGTAACATCTGTTTTCGTCACGTGCCTGACCCTTTCTTCAACACACCTGCAAAATCCTAACTATCTATTTACATTCATTCTGTGGTCGCCACAGAACCATATTTTACCGGAGAATACTGCATAAAGCTTCTCCGTAAAGGCTATAGCGCAAGGGCACTATCATGGCTCACGTGTCAAGTGTCGCACACTCGTAGCTGATCTAATCTCTATCGGGAAACTTATGGCTTGCTTATGGAAGTTTGGTAGATCTGCTCTCTGCGAGGTAACAAGGGGCGGTTCATTCCTGAAATATTGTGGAATGTGGTGTGCACTATGACCTGTACAGTACATTGTTGCGAGTGTCTCTCGGGAAAAGAAGGGAAATATTTTGCCCTTCTATTGGCAATACAACACAACTAAATGAATATAAAGTAAAAGGTTATCTGGCCTTTCCCAGATTCACTTGTATTGTGTTATTATTTCTTTATGTATTAAGGCGGTCCCCCGGGCTGTCTGCTGACGTCAGGTGTCTATAGGAATAAGTTCACTGTAATAAACGTCTAATGGATAGAAAATTATTACGTCACTATAGGATCACGTCTGAAGGATACCATAACCTTACATACTCTTTTCGGAGTCTTAAAGAACCCTTACAGGACTTTGTAAGAACATGTGATACAGCAGAGTGGGTGGTGTTAGGTAGGAAGTCATAATTAACCCTGGTACAGTGAATAGAGGGATACTATGGAAGGAGGGGGCAGTTTGAGCACAATGTGGCAACGGCTTGCCCACCACACAGAGCGTTGTTCCAGTGATCACAGTTTCATCCTACGGGCAACGCACTGTAGAAGAGGTTTCATTTATACCGCCACACCTCAACAGGTCATGATATGTTATGACCCCCCCTTCTACAACCAGGAAGTAAACCTTCAAGGTCACCATGTGGTTTATGAGACAAGGACATGGTCTCGGATCTGTATCATGTTAGCGCGGTCGCTGAAAGACAACGTCAAAACTTACAACTCACAAGTGTCTTTCTAGTGAAGTTTATCATGGAGAAAAATCAGATATATAAAATATTGTACATTGGACTTATTTTTGTCCTTACGAACGCATACACAAAGTTATAGGAGAAAATACACAAACTACAAAAGAAAAGGAAATGAAAAAAAGGAAGGAAATAAATGTTCAGTACTTGAAATAAAATTGCAAGACCTTTAATGAAACTTCCCTGATGCCTGAGTTGTTGTGGTTGGGATATTGAGATCCTTATTTGTATCAGAAAACCCCGCTTGAATGTATGCGTCCAACAGAGTATAGAAAACCCCGCTTGAATGTATGCGTCCAACAGAGTATAGAAAACCCCGCTTGAATGTATGCGTCCAACAGAGTATAGAACACCCCGCTTGAATGTATGCGTCCAACAGAGAATAGAAAACCCCGCTTGAATGTATGCGTCCAACAGAGTATAGAACACCCCGCTTGAATGTATGCGTCCAATAGATAATAGAAATCCCCGCTTGAATGTATGCGTCCAACAGAGTATAGAAAACCCCGCTTGAATGTATGCGTCCAACAGAGAATAGAAAACCCCGCTTGAATGTATGCATCCAACAGAGTATAGAACACCCCGCTTGAATGTATGCGTCCAACAGAGAATAGAAAACCCCGCTTGAATGTATGCGTCCAACAGAGTATAGAAATCCCCGCTTGAATGTATGCGTCCAACAGAGAATAGAAAACCCCGCTTGAATGTATGCGTCCAACAGAGTATAGAACACCCCGCTTGAATGTATGCATCCAATAGATAATAGAAATCCCCGCTTGAATGTATGCGTCCAACAGAGTATAGAAAACCCCGCTTGAATGTATGCGTCCAACAGAGAATAGAAAACCCCGCTTGAATGTATGCATCCAACAGAGTATAGAACACCCCGCTTGAATGTATGCGTCCAACAGAGAATAGAAAACCCCGCTTGAATGTATGCGTCCAACAGAGTATAGAAATCCCCGCTTGAATGTATGCGTCCAACAGAGAATAGAAAACCCCGCTTGAATGTATGCGTCCAACAGAGTATAGAACACCCCGCTTGAATGTATGCATCCAATAGATAATAGAAATCCCCGCTTGAATGTATGCGTCCAACAGAGTATAGAAAACCCCGCTTGAATGTATGCGTCCAACAGAGAATAGAAAACCCCGCTTGAATGTATGCATCCAACAGAGTATAGAACACCCCGCTTGAATGTATGCGTCCAACAGAGAATAGAAAACCCCGCTTGAATGTATGCGTCCAACAGAGAATAGAAAACCCCGCTTGAATGTATGCGTCCAACAGAGAATAGAAAACCCCGCTTGAATGTATGCGTCCAACCGAGAATAGAAAACCCCGCTTGAATGTATGCGTCCAACCGAGAATAGAAAACCCCGCTTGAATGTATGCGTCCAACAGAGAATAGAAAACCCCGCTTGAATGTATGCGTCCAACCGAGAATAGAAAACCCCGCTTGAATGTATGCGTCCAACAGAGAATAGAAAACCCCGCTTGAATGTATGCGTCCAACAGAGTATAGAACACCCCGCTTGAATGTATGCATCCAATAGATAATAGAAATCCCCGCTTGAATGTATGCGTCCAACAGAGTATAGAAAACCCCGCTTGAATGTATGCGTCCAACCGAGAATAGAAAACCCCGCTTGAATGTATGCGTCCAACAGAGAATAGAAAACCCCGCTTGAATGTATGCGTCCAACAGAGAATAGAAATCCCCGCTTGAATGTATGCCTCCAATAGAGAATAGAAAACCCCGCTTAAGTGTATGCGTCCAATAGAGAATAGAAAACCCCGCTTGAATGTATGCGTCCAACAGAGAATAGAAAACCCCGCTTGAATGTATGCGTCCAACAGAGAATAGAAATCCCCGCTTGAATGTATGCCTCCAATAGAGAATAGAAAACCCCGCTTGAGTGTATGCGTCCAATAGAGAATAGAAAACCCCGCTTGAATGTATGCGTCCAATAGAGAATAGAAAACCCCGCTTAAGTGTATGCGTCCAACAGAGAATAGAAATCCCCGCTTGAATGTATGCGTCCAACAGAGAATAGAAATCCCCGCTTGAATGTATGCCTCCAATAGAGAATAGAAAACCCCGCTTAAGTGTATGCGTCCAACAGAGAATAGAAAACCCCGCTTGAATGTATGCGTCCAACAGAGAATAGAAAACCCCGCTTGAATGTATGCGTCCAACAGAGAATAGAAAACCCCGCTTAAGTGTATGCGTCCAACAGAGAATAGAAATCCCCGCTTGAATGTATGCGTCCAACAGAGAATAGAAAACCCCGCTTGAATGTATGCGTCCAACAGAGAATAGAAATCCCCGCTTGAATGTATGCGTCCAACAGAGAATAGAAAACCCCGCTTGAATGTATGCGTCCAACAGAGAATAGAAAACCCCGCTTAAGTGTATGCGTCCAACAGAGAATAGAAAACCCCGCTTAAGTGTATGCGTCCAACAGAGAATAGAAAACCCCGCTTAAGTGTATGCGTCCAACAGAGAATAGAAATCCCCGCTTGAATGTATGCGTCCAACAGAGAATAGAAAACCCCGCTTAAGTGTATGCGTCCAACAGAGAATAGAAAACCCCGCTTAAGTGTATGCGTCCAACAGAGAATAGAAAACCCCGCTTAAGTGTATGCGTCCAACAGAGAATAGAAATCCCCGCTTGAATGTATGCGTCCAACAGAGAATAGAAAACCCCGCTTGAATGTATGCGTCCAACAGAGAATAGAAAACCCCGCTTGAATGTATGCGTCCAACAGAGAATAGAAAACCCCGCTTAAGTGTATGCGTCCAACAGAGAATAGAAATCCCCGCTTGAATGTATGCGTCCAACAGAGAATAGAAAACCCCGCTTGAATGTATGCGTCCAACAGAGAATAGAAAACCCCGCTTGAATGTATGCGTCCAACAGAGAATAGAAAACCCCGCTTGAATGTATGCGTCCAACAGAGAATAGAAAACCCCGCTTGAATGTATGCGTCCAACAGAGAATAGAAAACCCCGCTTAAGTGTATGCGTCCAACAGAGAATAGAAATCCCCGCTTGAATGTATGCGTCCAACAGAGAATAGAAAACCCCGCTTGAATGTATGCGTCCAACAGAGAATAGAAAACCCCGCTTAAGTGTATGCGTCCAACAGAGAATAGAAAACCCCGCTTGAATGTATGCGTCCAACAGAGAATAGAAAACCCCGCTTGAATGTATGCGTCCAACAGAGAATAGAAAACCCCGCTTAAGTGTATGCGTCCAACAGAGAATAGAAAACCCCGCTTAAGTGTATGCGTCCAACAGAGAATAGAAAACCCCGCTTAAGTGTATGCGTCCAACAGAGAATAGAAATCCCCGCTTGAATGTATGCGTCCAACAGAGAATAGAAAACCCCGCTTGAATGTATGCGTCCAACAGAGAATAGAAAACCCCGCTTAAGTGTATGCGTCCAACAGAGAATAGAAAACCCCGCTTGAATGTATGCGTCCAACAGAGAATAGAAATCCCCGCTTGAATGTATGCCTCCAATAGAGAATAGAAAACCCCGCTTAAGTGTATGCGTCCAACAGAGAATAGAAAACCCCGCTTGAATGTATGCGTCCAACAGAGAATAGAAATCCCCGCTTGAATGTATGCCTCCAATAGAGAATAGAAAACCCCGCTTAAGTGTATGCGTCCAACAGAGAATAGAAAACCCCGCTTGAATGTATGCGTCCAACAGAGAATAGAAATCCCCGCTTGAATGTATGCCTCCAATAGAGAATAGAAAACCCCGCTTAAGTGTATGCGTCCAAGAGAGAATAAAACGAAGAGTGCAAACCTTAAATATTATTAATACTGATTTAAAAAAAACATAATAAAAACAAAGCAGGAAGGAAATAATAACCGAGACAAACACCGAGAGATCACTGCATCATTGCCAGGGGCGAAGCCAAGGGAGCAAGAGCCCCCAAACCATTCAATTTAAGCAGAAATGTATTAACTTATAAAACAAATTTATCCCGCTCCACCAATACTGGGAAGTAAAACTAATATTGACCATTATTTTTGGGAAGCGACACTACGACCCACATAATTTATCTAAGGGCCGTGCCCCACCCCCAATACATCGTCCCTGCATTATGAAACACAATGCGGTGGAACAGGAAGAGGCAACGAAATTGAGTACTACCGGTATGCTGTCGTTGAGCAAGGTAAGGAAATGCTACGGGTTGCAGCACATAATTTCCCTAAGGGCCGTGCCCCCCCCCCAATACATCGTACCTACACTATGGAACACAAGGCGGTTGAATAGGAAAAGGCCTGCTCCTTAAGTAGTTCCGGTATGCTGTCGTTGAGCAAGATAAGGAAATGCTAAGAGTTGCATCACATAATTTCCCTAAGGGCCGTGCCCCCCCCCAATACATCGTCCCTGCATTATGAAACACAATGCGGTGGAACAGGAAGAGGCAACGACCTTGAGTGCTACCGGTATGCTGTCGTTGAGCAAGATAAGGAAATGCTACGGGTTGCAGCACATAATTTCCCTAAGGGCCGTGCCCCCCCAATACATCGTACTTACACTATGGAACACAAGGCGGTTGAATAGGAAGAGGCCTGCTCCTTGAGTACTTCCGGTATGCTGTCGTTGAGCAAGATAAGGAAATGGTACGGGTTGCAGCACATAATTTCCCTAAGGGCCGTGCCCCCCCAATACATCGTACCTACACTATGGAACACAAGGCGGTTGAATAGGAAAAGGCCTGCTCCTTGAGTACTTCCGGTATGCTGTCGTTGAGCAAGATAAGGAAATGCTACGGGTTGCAGCACATAATTTCCCTAAGGGCCGTGCCCCCCCCCAATACATCGTACCTACACTATGGAACACAAGGCGGTTGAATAGGCAAAGGCCTGCTCCTTGAGTACTTCCGGTATGCTGTCGTTGAACAAGATAAGGAAATGCTACGGGTTGCAGCACATAATTTTCCTAAGGGCCGTGCCCCCCCAATACATCGTACCTACACTATGGAACACAAGGCGGTTGAATAGGAAAAGGCCTGCTCCTTGAGTACTTCCGGTATGCTGTCGTTGAGCAAGATAAGGAAATGCTACGGGTTGCAGCACATAATTTCCCTAAGGGCCGTGCCCCCCCCCAATACATCGTACCTACACTATGGAACACAAGGCGGTTGAATAGGAAAAGGCCTGCTCCTTAAGTAGTTCCGGTATGCTGTCGTTGAGCAAGATAAGGAAATGCTAAGAGTTGCATCACATAATTTCCCTAAGGGCCGTGCCCCCCCCCCAATACATCGTCCCTGCATTATGAAACACAATGTGGTGGAACAGGAAGAGGCAACGACCTTGAGTGCTACCGGTATGCTGTCGTTGAGCAAGATAAGGAAATGCTACGGGTTGCAGCACATAATTTCCCTAAGGGCCGTGCCCCCCAATACATCGTACTTACACTATGGAACACAAGGCGGTTGAATAGGAAGAGGCCTGCTCCTTGAGTACTTCCGGTATGCTGTCGTTGAGCAAGATAAGGAAATGCTACGGGTTGCAGCACATAATTTCCCTAAGGGCCATGCCCCCCAATACATCGTACTTACACTATGGAACACAAGGCGGTTGAATAGGAAAAGGCCTGCTCCTTGAGTACTTCCGGTATGCTGTCGTTGAGCAAGATAAGGAAATGCTACAGGTTGCAGCACATAATTTCCCTAAGGGCCGTGAAAATACATCGTACCTACACTATGGAACACAAGACGGTTGAATAGGAAAAGACCTGCTCCTTAAGTATTTCCGGTATACTGTCGTTGAGCAAGATAAGGAAATGCTAGGAGTTGCATCACATAATTTCCCTAAGGGCCGTGCCCCCTCCCCCCCAATACATCGTCCCTGCATTATGAAACACAATGCGGTGGAACAGGAAGAGGCAACGACCTTGAGTGCTACCGGTATGCTGTCGTTGAGCATGATAAGGAAATGCTACGGGTTGCAGCACATAATTTCCCTAAGGGCCGTGCCCCCCCAATACATTGTACTTACACTATGGAACACAAGGCGGTTGAATAGGAAGAGGCCTGCTCCTTGAGTACTTCCGGTATGCTGTCGTTGAGCATGATAAGGAAATGCTACGGGTTGCAGCATATAATTTCCCTAAGGGCCGTGCCCCCCCCCCAATACATCGTCCCTGCATTATGAAACACAATGCGGTGGAACAGGAAGAGGCAACGACCTTGAGTGCTACCGGTATGCTGTCGTTGAGCATGATAAGGAAATGCTACGGGTTGCAGCACATAATTTCCCTAAGGGCCGTGCCCCCCAATACATCGTACTTACACTATGAACACAAGGCGGTTGAATAGGAAAAGGCCTGCTCCTTGAGTATTTCCGGTATGCTGTCGTTGAGCAAGATAAGGAAATGCTACGGGTTGCAGCACATAATTTCCCTAAGGGCCGTGCCCACCCCCCCCCCCAATACATCGTACCTACACTATGGAACACAAGGCGGTTGAATAGGAAAAGACCTGCTCCTTAAGTACTTCCGGTATGCTGTCGTTGAGCAAGATAAGGAAATGCTAAGAGTTGCAACACATAATTTCCCTAAGGGCCGTGCCCACCCCCCCAATACATCGTACCTACACTATGGAACACAAGGCGGTTGAATAGGAAAAGACCTGCTCCTTAAGTACTTCCGGTATGCTGTCGTTGAGCAAGATAAGGAAATGCTAAGAGTTGCAGCACATAATTTCCCTAAGGGCCGTGCCCCCCCAATACATCGTACCTACACTATGGAACACAAGGCGGTTGAATAGGAAAAGGCCTGCTCCTTGAGTACTTCCGGTATGCTGTCGTTGAGCAAGATAAGGAAATGGTAAGTGTAATAGCACATATTTTCCCCAGGGGTAGCGACCCCCCCTCAATACATTGTCCCTGCATTATGGAATATAACGCTGTGGAACAGAAAGAGGCCTGCTCCTTGAGTACTTCCGGTATACTCTCGATGAGCAAGATAAGGAAATGATAAAGGTAGCAGCACATATTTTCCCCAGGTGTCGTGCCCCCCCCCCAGTACATAGTCCCTGCATTATGGAACAGAACGCGGTTGAAAATGAAGAGGCCTGCTCTATACCGGGTAATTCCGGAATACTGTCGTTAAGCAAGATAAGGAAATGGTAAGGGTAGCAGCACATAATTTCCTCAGGGGTTGTGCGCCACCCTAATACATCGTCCCTGCATTATGGAACGCAACGCTGTTGAAAAGGAAGAGTCTTGCTCCTTCACTACTCCCGGATACATACGCTGAGCATGTTAGGGAAATGGTAAGGCAAGCATCCCATAATTTCCCTAGGAGTCGTGCCCCCCTAACCAATACATAGTTCCTGCATTATGGAACGCAACGCGGTTGAACAGGAAGAGTCTTGCTCCTTCACTACTCCCGGATACACTCGCTGAGCATGATAGGGAAATGGTAAGGGTAGCAGCACATAATTTACTCAGGGGTTGTGCCCCACCCTAATACATCGTCTCTGCATTGTGGAAAGCAACGCGGTTGAACAGGAAGAGTCTTGCTCCTTCACTACTCCCGGATACACTCGCTGAGCATGATAAAGAAATGGTAAGGGTAGCAGCACATAATTTCCTCAGGGGTTGTGCCCCACCCTAATACATCGTCCCTGCATTATGGAACGCAACGCGGTTGAACAGGAAGAGTCTTGCTCCTTCAATACTCCCAGATACACTCGCTGAGCATGATAAGGAAATGGTAAAGGTAGCAGCGAATAATTTCCCTAGGAGTCGTGCCCCCCTAACCAATACATAGTCCCTGCATTATGGAACGCAACGCGGTTGAACAGGAAGAGTCTTGCTCCTTCACTACTCCCGAATACACTCGCTGAGCATGATAGGGAAATGGTAAGGCAAGCAGCACATCATTTCCCCAGGAGTCGTGCCCCACCCTAATACATCGTCCCTTCATTATGGAACGCAACGCGGTTGAACAGGAAGAGTCTTACTCCTTCACTATTCCCGGATACACTCGCTGAGCATGATAGGGAAATGGTAAGGGTAGCAGCACATAATTTCCCTAGGAGACGTGCCCCCCCTAACCAATACATAGTTCCTGCATTATGGAACACGCTCGGTATCACTTTTTTCCAACCATTATGGCCGCGTGACGGATGGGACTATTGCAATGGACACACTCATACATTAGTTCGATAGATTCCACTTCAGCTCGGATGGACCTCGTCATACTGTGCAAAGGGCTGTGACACAAGGGCCGAAGTGGTGGCAGCAGCCCCTACGTCTCTATGCTCACAAGACTGGCCCAACCTCCTTGTCCTTCAGCCCTCCCAACACTCGCAACAGTCGGAAGTATCTATGTATAGATATGCGCGTGTGTTAATGTAGTGTGCGGAAAGCAAATGTCGCTACTGTGCTATGTATTATTTCGTCTCCACGAGAGGGACCGACGGAAGACTAAAGGAAGCATACATAAAGTGTACCCACTAAGTTCCGATAGAGTATCTATTAAACCAAAAGAGCGGGAGATCAGATCTCAAGGTAACAATTTGTTTACGAAACCCGCTTCAACACGAGAAATACATTTAAAACCCAAATTGTGTTCAGGAACCTCTTGGGTGAGATTAAAATCTCCGAGAGTCGTTGTGACGTCATATTTGCCATTAATGTGTGACTAGTAGGCGCCTGACTGTCTATAGTATACTACAGCTGCTAATGAAAACCGGTTCCTCTGATTGCGAATTAATTCCAGGCCGTGTTTTACATTTTAAACGTCCATTCCAATTTTCGAGGGGCCAAGTGTTAATTACAGTTTCGAATTTGGGAACAAGTTATAGTATACATTAAGGCGTTTGCGTAATTTGAAATTAATTTCGTCGGTTTGGATCAATCTCTTAAACTTGCCTGACTTGATTAAAGCGAGAGAACAACGAATGTTCTTTTCATATATTTCAGGAAGGGTTTAAACGTATGGGGGGAGGGCAACACACAGAACACTTGGCCTTGAGAGGTCGCAGTAGGTGAGACGAGAGGTAGAGGGTCAGTATAAATACTTTCCTACAAACATGAAAAAGACTAGCAAAACACTCGTGAATTTCCGTTCAAATGCATTGCTGATAGTAGCTTTCTGTAATATACAGGCAAATAAAAATTTGGCGAACTGACGATTTGCATGAGACATTAGATGAATTCAATGATAAATTAGCTTCGGTATGAAATAACACACAATATGAAAATATATGTAGACATATCCGGATACAGAAGATGTTGATGCATAGAACAATCTGAAACCATAACATGTTTTTAAGAAGAAACAATCTATCTTTTATGACGGTTCTAATTTTAACAGTTCCCACATTTTGAAACTTTACTTCACTTTAATCAATTACTTCTATCAGTTCACACTCTCTTTATATATCTTAAATAAAATACTTTTTATTCATCCACTCAATTTCAAACACATTTTAAAACTTTAGTGGATGACTTTTGATGTGAATAGTTTTTTCAAATATCAATTTATTAATTAAAATTTAATGAATTAATTTTAGTTTTATATCGGAGAAAAACGTTTCACAAAAGGGTCAAGGTATGCAATATAGTTATTTCGTCCCATTTGGTAAAATAAGTGATGACATATGATTTCATAAAACAGCTGATTTTATGTTATAGGTTATGTGGTAGAACAGCTGTTTTAACGCATAGATTATGTTACTTTATTTATATTAATTGTAATTATTTAATAAGAAATAACTAAAATATTTTTTTACCTAAGTAGGAATTGACTTTAAAAACGTTACTTTTCATTACTTTTTTTAAAAATAAATTGTTTAATATTTGTGAGTAGAGTTAGGCATGAGGTAGGGACATAAAAGGGATATATGGAATCACCGTGACCCACTTTCTAGCGACCACGGTTTCGAGTGAAGAGTAGGTGGAATTAAAGCACGAACCCTCATTGTGGTCAATAGGAACATAACTGCGTGGGTATTGTAGACCAAGAGAGAGAGAGAGAGAGAGAGAGATTTAATTTAACGTAAAGCAGAAGTTACCGTGACAAAATTGTTTTGTAGAAAACGCCCGGAGTCATGGTGTTAACAATGACTTGTGTTTAGTCAGCTGCGATGGTAATTAATTAATTTTGCAAGGGTAAACACGTCTCACGGATAATTAAACCACAAAGCGCTTTGAAGAAGAAGCGTCAACTTTACGCATAAGAAAAATTAAAAATATCTTTATTTCGAAAAAAACCAACATTCTACCCCTTACACGTCACTACAACCCGCCTCACGTCCCTCACCACACAATGCCTCGCCCCGCCTCCCCTCACGCTTCCTACCTCACCTCTATCATCGTACCTCACAATAGCATTGCACCATCTCATCTCGACTCACCTCCCTCACCACATTACACCTTGCCTCACTTTACAACTCATCTCATCTTACATCCTCTCACCTCGCATCGCCTCATCCACGTCAATTTGACTCGCCACGCCTGGATTCATCTCCCTATCCTCCTTAACATAGCCTCCTATCCTCTTCGTCTCACTTCACAACTTTCATTTCATCTCACATCTTCTTACACCACATCGCCTCGACTTATCTAACATTACTTCGCCCTGCCTCCCTGACCACTCTTCCCCTCACCTTACCTCACCCACGTTCAAATATAATTTTTCGCTTTGCCAGAATATGAGTCAAATTGACCATCAAGGTAATAATTAAATCATATAACAATATAATAATATAGCCAAGAAGCTATAACTGACAAAGTCATCGTCATCATCACCACCAATACGTGTAACTACACACGCTAGTTATAGTTTGAAATTGTGTCTAGTTATACTCACTGATGATGACGAGTTTGTCATTGAAACGAGTATAAAAATTAAATTATAATTTGTGAGTGGGTGTTTGTTATTATTTAAATACTTGTTGCATTGGTCAAACAATTGAGCTTTCTTCGATCATTAGGGCCACTTTCAACAATTGTGCTACTCAAGTTTTTGAAAAAGTCATTTCGTTGACTAAAAATATTTCGTAAAGACAGAGAAAATGAAAAAAGAAGTAGGTTTTATGCGACTAATACTTTGTACACATAATAGATAGTCTGACGTCACAGGCAATATAAAACCTTGATTGGTGAATGATTACGCCGATTAGTATCAATTATTGATTCGTCATTGATTTTATCGCAAAGCCAAGTATTAACTCATAGGAAAACTACATATATTCAGCCCTCCTCCTCGGGGACACGGAAAAGACCACATTCTCTTGATTTAAACACCACTAAAACAACCTATAAACATGGAGTTCTAAATACGCATCTGTTAGGTGTATGTTTTTACTAAACTCTTTCGAGTAGGCAAAACGCATAACATGTTTCCACTGGTAACATATTGCTAATATACAAAGCGACCCGAAATATACCTATAAGTGAGTAAAACTGTAAAAGGCGACAGTTTAGCTTTGTGGGCGAGAAATCGGTTTATTAGTGGCCATGGTGGCTTTCTCAATGTACACCTATTATAATAAGAGAACACGTAACCTCTGTGTTATTATCATGTACACGTAACCTCTGAAAAACATGGAGAATATCTCTTAGAAGAAAACTCTTTCTGGTGCAGTAAGTACTTGACGACTGTTGCACCCAGCTAACCGTGCACTTGCTCCCGCTTTCTCATGTACTACCACTTCTGAAAACATGTTATATATTCAGAATGTTCTATTCATCAACAGCTTCTGCATTCGATATGTCTACGCATATTTCAAGATCGTTTGTAATCTCATACCAAAGCTAATTTATCATAAAATTTGTCTAATATCGACCGTCCATGCAAGTAAGTGCTTTGAGAGCCCTTATCAGGTTGTTTAGGAACGTATTTATAGTGGCCCTCTACATCCCGCCTACTGCGATCTCTCCAGGCCAAGTGCACGCTTGCGCTGTCCGCACTATACTGTACGTTATTCCAACTTGCAGAAAACAAGAGTAAAGAAGGATAAATACAATTGAAGGAGGGACAAAATCCTTAGGATGGGACCAAATGATCCCTTGGTAGTGTGAATAAGGGGAAACTATGGTATCGACTGGCCAGGGCGCTGTTCTCTACAGGGGACCGGTAGAATCAAGTGAAATAGAACCATCTTTACATAAATATGTTAGATTTTATTATGCACCCTAGAGATTTGAAACCAATTTTCTTTAAATTTTTAAAGCCATTAACCATCAGTTTAATATGATTGTAAACAAGATTAAGGCAGGGAAATAAAACCCTCCAGCGCAGGATATAGAGGAAGTATTACATCATGACCTATGGTGGGTTGTACCTACTCTCTCCCGGGGTTATAAAAACTTGTTCACTTGAAAGAAATAGAATAAGGAGGCTAGATTAAATATGACACTAATAAAAGAACATGATGATCCCTGTATAGTAAGAGAAGAAGAAATTTACGGTCAGGGTCGTTAACCTGTTGAAGTAAACCCATTCTCGACTGGAATGGATAGAGTTCTAGCAGCTTCCCGGGTTTGAAATAAAATAGAAACTGGATTTATTTCGATTCTATTACTTCGAAATACATTATTTAAACTTTTAGTGGATGACACTTGATGTTAATAAAGTTTTTTCAAGTATTAATTAAATTTAATTAACTAATTTTAGTTTTGTATGGGATGAAAAAAAACTTTTTACAAAGGCAACAAGGTACGCAATATAGAGCAAGCTATTTCGTCCCATTTGGTATAAAATGAGTGATAACATATGATTTCATAAAACAGCTGATTTTTTGTTATACGTTACGAGGTAGAACAGCTGTTTTAACGCATAGGTTATGTTAATTTATTTATATTAATTAATATAATTGTAATTAATAATAATTACTAATAAAAAGTAACTAAAATAGATTTTTTGTTGTTGACCCGAGTAGGAATTTACGTAGAAATATTTTTGTTCGTATTATTGTTTTTACAAATAAAATTTGTTATTTATAAAATCGCTGTTATTGGTCGTAAAGTGTAACGACGCCGCATTATCGGAAGCCGGTGCGTTTATGCTTTGCCTCAGTAAATATCTATAAAAACACATAAAATGGCCTGCTTTCGTCATTGCTCGAAGTTTATTACTTTTTCGCCGCAAGTTACGACCAACGGTGACGGCGACTGTACAAAACAAACACTCGCCATAACCTCTAAACCTCGGCTCGACAGTGAGTAAACAAAACGAGAACTTATCTTGGCAACGTGTTCACGTGTACAGTTTGGCAACAGCGGTTCATTAAGAGGTACATGTTTGTTTTCAAATTTGGCTCTGTGCCAAGATGTTACAGTTGGCAGCCCTTACTTGTTGCTCAATAAGGCATTTTGGCGACATCGGTCCTTATAAGCAACCCACTATGGTCGCGCTCTTTCTTTCCGTCTTTGTGGGTACAAAGTGCCTCCTACAATGTCTCTATCAAATTACTACTCTAAGTTTATTCCGAAAATAGTCTCCTTGTTTTCTAAGGGGTGGGGATATTTTAATTGTTTTCCCGTAGAGGGTGGGGATAGGATAGGATTTAAGTAGGCACTGTACTCCCTGACGCAGACCTACTCACAGTTGGGGTCGCAATAGGAAGAGGAAGACTAAAGAGAGGACACGAACTCTACTGGTCTTGTGTGACGTACCTTCTTCGAAGACAGGCGTAGGTATTAAAGCTCCCTCGACTCACGTGACTCAGACGAGCAGCGTCTATTCACCGAGACAGACCTACTCTCAGTTAGGGATTGCAATAGGAAGAGGAAGACTAGAGAGGGGACACGAACTCTACTGGTCTTGTGTGACGTCCTCTCTTCGAAGACAGAAGTAGGTATTAAAGCTCCCTCGACTCACGTGACTCAGACGAGCAGCGTCTATTCACCGAGACAGACCTACTCTCAGTTAGGGATTGCAACAGGAAGAGGAAGACTAGAGAGGGGACACGAACTCGACTGGTCTTGTGTTACGTACCCTCTTCGAAGACAGAAGTAGGTATTAAAGCTCCCTCGACTCACGTGACTCAGACGAGCAGCGTCTATTCACCGAGACAGACCTACTCTCAGTTAGGGATTGCAATAGGAAGAGGAAGACTAGAGAGGGGACACGAACTCTACTGGTCTTGTGTGACGTCCTCTCTTCGAAGACAGAAGTAGGTATTAAAGCTCCCTCGACTCACGTGACTCAGACGAGCAGCGTCTATTCACCGAGACAGACCTACTCTCAGTTGGGGTCCAATAGAAAGAGGAAGACTAGAGAGGGGACACGAACTCGACTGGTCTTGTGTGACGTCCTTTCTTCGAAGACAGAAGTAGGTATTAAAGCTCCCTCGATTCACGTGACCCACATGAACAGCGTCTATTCTCCGAGACAGACCTACTCTCAGTTGGGGTCCAATAGAAAGAGGAAGACTAGAGAGAGGGGACACGAACTCGACTGGTCTTGTGTGACGTCCTCTCTTCGAAGACAGAAGTAGGTATTAAAGCTCCCTCGACTCACGTGACTAACACGAGCAGCGTCTATTCTCCGAGACAGACCTACTTTCAGTTGTGGTCCAATAGGAAGAGGAAGACTAGAGAGGGGATACGAACTCGACTGGTCTTGTGTGACCGTCCCCTCTTCGAAGACAGAAGTAGGTATTAAAGCTCTCTCGACTCACGTGACTCACACGATCAGCGTCTATTCTCTGAGACAGACCTACTCTCAGTTGGGGTCGCAATAGGAAGAGGAAAACTGTCGCTAGTAGAGTCACCTCTTACCAACCACACTTCGTAGCCCGGTAAACAACGGCAAGTGGAGTCGTATGGACTGTTCGTAAGAGTATGGACTGTTCAACCCATTAACATTTAGAAAGTAACGAGTGTATGCAACTGTGTGCGTGAAGGATTCTGGTGTGGGAAGCCTCACATAAGGTGTCCCACTTTCTGGTGTATGGTGGTATACCATGACGCCCCTCTGGCACTTGACGTTTAGATCATACATTACGTGAGCAGGGTAGCCTACCAGATGCTGGAGCTGGAGAGGTGCGCAGCAGCTATCATGGGTAGCATGCAAAAGCTTAAGATTTTATGAAGAGTACGCGTGTTTGTGGTTGCACAAAAGACAAAACTTCTGGCCTGTACAAATATTAGCCTCTGTTATCAGTATTTACTTATAACACAAAATATAATCAAAACTCCAACATAGATAACTGTCAAGCAATATCATCACTTTGTTACGTGCCGGGGTCGTATTGGATGAATCCAGACACGCCCAGTTTGTTAGAACTACAACACCTAAGTTAGATCTAAAAGTTATTTACTGGGGTAGTTTCATACTACTTTGTAGCAGAAGAGGGTAAAAATCATTAAAGAGATACCTAGAGAAGGAATATAAGGTGGTTACATACTACTCTGTACAAGAAGGAAGAGGGTAGGATACGTTATGGAATATCTAATGAAGAACATAAGGTGGTCATATACAACTCTGTAGAAGAAGAGGGTAAGATACGTTAAAGAATACCTAATGAAGGGCATAAGGAGGTCACATACTATTCTGTATAAGATGAGGGTAGGAATGATTAAAGAGATACCTAAAGAAGGACATGGGGAGGACACGTACCACTCTGTACAAGAAGGAAGAGGGTAGGATACGTTATGGGATACCTAATGAAGAACATAAGGTTGTGACACACAACTCTGTAGAAGAAGAGGGTAAGATACGTTAAAGAATACCTAATGAAGGGCATAAGGAGGTCACATACTATTCTGTATAAGATGAGGGTAGGAATGATTAAAGAGATACCTAAAGAAGGACATAGGGAGGACACGTACCACTCTGTACAAGAAGGAAGAGGGTAGGATACGTTATGGGATACCTAATGAAGAACATAAGGTTGTGACACACAACTCTGTAGAAGAAGAGGGTAAGATACGTTAAAGAATACCTAATGAAGGGCATAAGGAGGTCACATACTATTCTGTATAAGATGAGGGTAGGAATGATTAAAGAGATACCTAAAGAAGGATATAGGGAGGACACGTACCACTCTGTACAAGAAGGAAGAGGGTAGGATACGTTATGGGATACCTAATGAAGAACATAAGGTTGTGACACACAACTCTGTAGAAGAAGAGGGTAAGATACGTTAAAGAATACCTAATGAAGGGCATAAGGAGGTCACATACTACTCTGTAGAAGAAAAGGGTAAGAATGATTAAAGATATACCTAAAGAAGGACATCGAGAGGTCACATACTACTCTGTAGAAGAAGAGGGTAAGAATGATTAAAGAGATACCTATAGAAAAACATAGGGAGGTACTACTCTGTAGAAGAAGTAAATATGACCGATTAAACGATACCTTATAATTTCAAAAAATCTATTACAAAATTCACAAAATTCAAAAATAATGCTTTACAGCTCAAAGAATACTTACCAGAAATTATATAACATCCTCATCAGCAAGTGTGCACACACACGCGCACACACACAACTTGCTAAGTGGCGCTTCTGGCCGCTACTAATGAGACAGCCTTCTGTGTATTTGTATACAAATACGGCTGTTGGACTTTATACAGAGAGATAAAGAGGATCCAGACCTCACGTATGCCTTAGCCACGGCCCAGCTGACAAACAATTGGTGTGAATGACTAAGCTGACATATATGAACTAGAAAATGTATTCTCATGGTTGGAATCTTTTCTCGTTACTGATAAAGTAAAAAATATATTTAGGTTAACTCTGGAAGATAAAAAACATTCCGATAGTGTCTCTGCTACACTGATAATACGGGTATAGGCTTTACTTATGTGACACATCGGAAGAACAAAGTAGGTTTTGTCAAGGCCAAATGCATGACGAGAGTAATAGGCCTTGGGAAGGATTGAGGAAGTGCAACTCCCCGGTCCAGGACATAAGAATGTCTCACTGTGCAGCGACCGGGGATGAGACACCATAACCTGTCTCTACCCAGAAGTAGAGCTGCTCTTAATGGGGTTGTAGAGAAAGGTTAGGGCATTGCTAACACCCAGTCAATATACACCACCAAGCTTGTGCCACAGTTGCGCAAGTATTCAGTTTGTTCTACCTACATTAATGTTAGTTTAACAAATGAAACGAGCTACATAATGAGGTCGCGACACTGGGCCTTTGTCCAGCCGTCACGCCGCACTCACATGAAACAACACCGTCTATTTACACAACTGTTACCACCCCTACTCCTTACCGCTACATCACGGTATAAATGTGCTGCCGTCCGTCGTGTAACCCACAACACCTCCGCACTATTTGGAGGTGTACATTTATACAACTTTATACATTCTCACCATCTCACGCACACAGTTTCTATTACTCTCTCCCCCCCTCTCTCTCTCACACACACACACACACACACACACGCACACACACGCGCACACATGCGCTCGCGCACACACATACACGAAGCGTTATTGGAACTAGACATACTCTCTAAGTAAGGGCCGTGTACCCTAACTGGTATAAGAATAGTGTGAATCATGGCTTACGTGTTCAGCGTCACATGCTTTACGTAGGAAGGTATCCCTTGTTACACCTCTACAATGGCGGATGAAACGGATACTGGAAGAAGTAAAGGAGACAGCAATCCTTAAATAGTAAAAGATAAGAGTATTTCTTATCGCCATAATCGATAGAGTAAAGACAGATAAAATGTCCTCAGTATAACGTTGACAAATAGGCCTATAAAGCTGGAAAATGACGTATAACTGCTTAATCTCGGGCCGTATCCGGTGTGTCATTACATTTCCAGTAGAGTGTCCATAAATGTTGATGGTGGGGTAATGATAATGATAACGGTGGGGTGATGACCACAATTAAACCATATTTAAAGTAACGATTGTCATTATAAATTATTCCTTTGCAAATTCTGAAAATGTTCCAGTTACAGAACGGAGATGGCTCTGGGTTCCCGCTAGGTTGCCACTTGTTACAATTCCCGTGTCGTGTCCATTGTTTCCTCACAACAGCAACTTCCCCATTACCCAACCACAATGTTAACATTATATTGAAGATACCAACGACAAACTTGGACTGTTGTCACGTATGCTTTATATAGAAGGGACAATGCACAAAAACATAACAATTTGTGGTCTATGATATACGTAGAATCTATATTCTACGTCAATAAGTGAATTTATGAATAAGTAAATAAATGAAGAAGGAGGAATTTTTCTAAGGATATTAGATAAGGCAAGAGGTAGGGGGAGAGAACGGCCCGGGATTAAGGACCATGGTGAAGGTTGCATTCCTAAAATAGGCTCTTTCGTGAGCGCATGCGTGCAAGGAGAAGCGTGGAGTGGGGTATTATAACTAAGGAAGGGGCATACTAGGCCCTGTCTCAAGGACAATACTCGCCTAGGAACAAGTCCTCAGTCTCAGGTTCCGGCCATAGAGTGGGTAAAGGTCCAACTGCATTAACTGGAAAGAACTAATCAAACGAAGTATCGGAATACCTACCATGGTTCTACTGGTTCGGAGCAGTTCTGGTAAAGCCGGGGAAAACGTAGTGTCTAGTTGGAGTATCGTCTACTAACTGGTGATCAGTCTACTACCTACAGTCACCCATGTTAGGTTCTATTCGCGGAGGACGTGCATACACACGCTGGACTCCAGGACACTAGATTCTGCCCGACATTAGCTTATGTCTTCGTGTGGATACCTCGATATCGATCTACTCTCTTCATACCTCACCCTCACACAAGGCCGAAATGGCAGTAGGCAAGGCCTCAGTAGGAAACTGAGTTCACGCTTGACTCCCCTGAGTAAATATAGACCTACTATTAAATAACCCAACAGTTTACTCAAACTAATTCTATATTTATATCACTCTAAATGGCAGTGGGCAAGGCCTCAGTAGGAAACTGAGTTCACGCTTGACTCCCCTGAGTAAATATAGACCTACTACTAAATAGACTTACAGCTTACTCAAACTAATTCTATATTTATATCACTCTTAATGGCAGTAGGCAAGGCCTCAGTAGGAAACTGAGTTCACGCTTGACTCCCCTGAGTAAATATAGATCTACTACTAAATAGCCTTACAGTTTACTCAAACTAATTCTATATTTATATCACTCTAAATGGCAGTAGGCAAGGCCTCAGTATGAAACTGAGTTCACGCTTGACTCCCCTGAGTAAATATAGACCTACTATTGAATAACCCAACAGTTTACTCAAACCAATTTATATATTTATATCACTCTAAATGGCAGTAGGCAAGACCTCAGTATGGAACTGAGTTCACTTTTGACTCCCCTGAGCAAATATAGACCTACTATCAAATAACCCAACAGTTTACTCAAACTAATTCTATATTTATATCTCTCTAAATTAATATTGTCCAGAAAGTTCAACTACCCTTCCAAATATACCAAGGGATAAAAGAAAGAGCGGGAAGCATACTAGTCAAAATAATTTTATAAAACCAGAATATAATGAGCACATGAAGCACAATTACATTTCTTAAAAACTAAATATTACAAAAGTCGTTTAGGAATAAGACGCTGGCGACAGGTATAGTCGGTCGAAGGGCGCCTCGCTGTCTACTCCGTGACAAGACTGGGCGACCTTCACGTATGCCTCCGTTTGTCAGTAAGTAGTTCAGATTTTACTTAAAAAGCAAAAAGTGGTTCTTTCCAGGGCTTAGCGGTCTGCAAAGATTGTCAAGATTGGTCCCGTACATGGTTGTTTTACGTAGATTAAGTCAATGGGGGAGCGGTCAAACAACTTATAACCTTGCAGAAAACCAATTTACTTTGAGAAGCCACTCTGGACACGCGGGTCATATTTTACTGCATCGGGCCATATTCGACGGTTTGTCAATTAATTTCAACTCTCACAAACACACACACACACACACATACAGACACAGACACATAGAACACAGACACACACTCTCTCTCTCTCTCTCTCTCTCACACACACACACACACACCTTACTTCCTAGTTATGATGTTAGAAAATTGTGGCACCATGTATCGCACTTGTGCTCACAGGGCGTGGATTTTGATTGGTAATTCTAGAGAGGGAGCAGGTTTACTTTCCCTTATTAGTTGCTGTGGACTCAAGCGAAACATATTTCCGCGCTGAGCAAACACTAAGTGGTGAGGAACTGTGATGGTGTATTCACAATCTCTCTAAGAGATTTACACAGCTGTTGGTTTTTTTTGGAGTTTGAATGCAGAATAGTGCGTCTCCTATTCCTCCTGATGCGAGTGTGGGAAGGGAGGATTATCTGTCGAGACCTCGCCCCGTCATTACACAGCGATGTACTAAGCAAGGTAATTCTAATGGCAGGAAGAGAAAGACATGTTTTTACAACGACTAGTAATTTTTACTAGTACAGAAAATGAAAAGTATAAACAATCGAATGAATGATGTAATTATAAACAAGACTAAGGTTGGGAAAAAACCTCACTGAACAAAGTAACCAACTGCCTTTTGGAGCTATTCCTTACGTCCCAATGTACGAAATAAGTTTAAGGTTATGTTCATGTAATTAGGTGAGAAAAGACAATCAGAGCTTGCGTGTGCGTTATCGCATATCAAGTAGGGTAAGTGTATGGAGATAGGGTCAAGTAGGATTAAGACGGGTAAATAGGGTCTAATAGCCTTGAGATAATAAAATAGGGACAAATAGGGTTCAGATAAGGAGATAGGGTTAAATAGAATTAGGATGGGGAGATAGGGTAAAGTAGGATTAGGATAGGAAGATAGGGTCAGGTAGAATTAGGATGTAGAGATAGGGCGAAGCAGGATTAGGATAGGGAGATAGGGTGAAGCAGGATTAGGATAGGGAGATAGGGTGAAGCAGGATTAGGGTAGGGAGATAGGGTGAAGCAGGATTAGGATGTGGAGATAGGGTCAAATAGAATTAGGATGTGGGGATAGGGTGAAGCAGGATTAGGATAGAGAGATAGGGTGAAGCAGGATTAAGATAGGGAGATAGGGTGAAGCAGGATTAGGATGTAGAAATAGGATGAAGCAGTATTAGGATTGGGAGATAGGGTAAAGCAGGATTAGGATAGGGAGATAGGGTCAAGCAGGATTTTGATAGGGAGATAGGGTCAAGCAGGATTTTGATAGGGGGATAGGGTCAAGCAGGATTTTGATAGGGAGATAGGGTGAAGCAGTATTAGGATAGGGAGAAGCAGGATTTTGATAGGGAGATAGGGTGAAGCAGGATTAGGATAGGGAGATAGGGTCAAGCAGGATTAGGATAGGGAGATAGGGTCAAGCAGGATTGGGATAGGGAGATAGGGTGAAGCAGGATTAGGATAGGGAGATAGGGTGAAGCAGGATTAGGATAGGGAGATAGGGTGAAGTAGGATTAGGATAGGGAGATAGGGTGAAGCAGGATTAGGATAGGGAGATAGGGTGAAGCAGGATTAGGATTGGGAGATAGGGTAAAGCAGGATTAGGATAGGGAGATAGGGTCAAGCAGGATTTTGATAGGGAGATAGGGTCCAGCAGGATTTTGATAGGGGGATAGGGTCAAGCAGGATTTTGATAGGGAGATAGGGTGAAGCAGGATTTTGATAGGGGGATAGGGTCAAGCAGGATTTTGATAGGGAGATAGGGTGAAGCAGTATTAGGATAGGGAGAAGCAGGATTTTGATAGGGAGATAGGGTGAAGCAGGATTAGGATAGGGAGATAGGGTCAAGCAGGATTTTGATAGGGAGATAGGGTGAAGCAGGATTAGGATAGGGAGATAGGGTCAAGCAGGATTGGAATAGGGAGATAGGGTGAAGCAGGATTAGGATAGGGAGATAGGGTGAAGCAGGATTAGGATAGGGAGATAGGGTGAAGCAGGATTAGGATAGGGAGATAGGGTGAAGCAGGATTAGGATAGGGAGATAGGGTGAAGCAGGATTAGGGTAGGGAGATAGGGTGAAGCAGGATTAGGATAGGGAGATAGGGTGAAGCAGGATTAGGGTAGGGAGATAGGGTTAAGCAGGATTAGGTTAGGGAGATAGGGTGAAGCAGGATTAGGATGTGGAGATAGGGTCAAATAGAATTAGGATGTGGGGATAGGGTGAAGCAGGATTAGGATAAAGAGATAGGGTGAAGCAGGATTAGGATGTAGAAATAGGATGAAGCAGTATTAGGATTGGGAGATAGGGTAAAGCAGGATTAGGATAGGGAGATAGGGTAAAGTAGGATTTGGATAGGAAGATAGGGTCAGGTAGAATTAGGATGTAGAGATAGGGCGAAGCAGGATTAGGATAGGGAGATAGGGTGAAGCAGGATTAGGATAGGGAGATAGGGTGAAGCAGGATTAGGGTAGGGAGATAGGGTGAAGCAGGATTAGGATAGAGAGATAGGGTGAAGCAGGATTAGGATAGGGTGAAGCAGGATTAGGGTAGGGAGATAGGGTGAAGCAGGATTAGGATAGGGAGATAGGGTGAAACAGGATTAGGATAGGGAGATAGGGTGAAGCAGGATTAGGGTAGGGAGATAGGGTGAAGCAGGATTAGGATAGGGAGATAGGGTGAAGCAGGATTAGGATAGGGAGATAGGGTGAAGCAGGATTGGGATAGGGAGATAGGGTGAAGCAGGATTAGGATAGGGAGATAGGGTGAAGCAGGATTAGGATAGGGAGATAGGGTGAAGCAGGATTAGGATGTGGAGATAGGGTCAAATAGAATTAGGATGTGGAGATAGGGTGAAGCAGGATTAGGATAGGGAGATAGGGTCAAGCAGGATTTTGATAGGGAGATAGGGTCAAGCAGGATTTTGATAGGGGGATAGGGTCAAGCAGGATTTTGATAGGGAGATAGGGTGAAGCAGTATTAGGATATCGAGAAGCAGGATTTTGATAGGGAGATAGGGTGAAGCAGGATTAGGATAGGGAGATAGGGTCAAGCAGGATTAGGATAGGGAGATAGGGTCAAGCAGGATTGGGATAGGGAGATAGGGTGAAGCAGTATTAGGATAGGGAGAAGCAGGATTTTGATAGGGAGATAGGGTGAAGCAGGATTAGGATAGGGAGATAGGGTCAAGCAGGATTAGGATAGGGAGATAGGGTCAAGCAGGATTGGGATAGGGAGATAGGGTCAAGCAGGATTAGGATAGGGAGATAGGGTGAAGCAGGATTAGGATGTGGAGATAGGGTCAAGCAGGATTAGGATAGGGAGATAGGGTGAAGCAGGATTAGGATAGGGAGATAGGGTGAAACAGGATTAGGATAGGGAGATATGGTCAAGCAGGATTGGGATAGGGAGATAGGGTGAAGCAGGATTAGGATGTGGAGATAGGGTCAAGCAGGATTAGGATAGGGAGATAGGGTCAAGCAGGATTAGGATAGGGAGATATGGTCAAGCAGGATTAGGATAGGGAGATAGGGTGAAGCAGGATTAGGATAGGGAGATAGGGTCAAGCAGGATTAGGATAGGGAGATAGGGTGAAGCAGGATTAGGATAGGGAGATAGGGTCAAGCAGGATTGGGATAGGGAGATAGGGTCAAGCAGGATTAGGATAGGGAGATAGGGTCAAGCAGGATTGGGATAGGGAGATAGGGTCAAGCAGGATTGGGATAGGGAGATAGGGTGAAGCAGGATTAGGATAGGGAGATAGGGTCAAGCAGGATTAGGATAGGGTATCAACACTACTTGCTGCATTATACAAAGAGGGCATGTACTTCGTAAGTATGTACGAAGCACGGAACATCTGAAGTCGCTACTTCTGTCCAACATCTATTCCTGGCAATTAGAACTTCTGGTGAGACGCCCTAGGGAGGTCTGATAGCAGCTGTTTTTGTGCAGTGAAAGAGTAAGTTCCCCGCTGAGATGGGCTGGGAGGCAGCGCGCCTTCTAAGGCAGTTTGCCCACTTAATTGTAATATGAATGCTTTTCTTTCCATGCATTGTTACTTGAGCGCTTGAGGATAGGAGAAAACCTTACCTACCAGAGACAGCTGGACCTGCAACGGGACTGCTAACTTGTTGACAAACAATACAGTGTTAACATAACCTCCATAATGGAGCGGAAGCCGTTGGCAACGTGCAAGTATCCACTTCCTCTTCCGATCGGCGCGAGGGAAATGTAAATGAATGCAGCCTTATCGATATGCTCGGACGGCGAGGAGCCCAACGCCCCACCACTGCTTTCTAAATCTAACGCTGTGCTGTGTGTAACATGTACAGGTTCCAACAATATTTGTAGCATGCCTATGGACCGTGCTTAATTAAAATAACTTTCAAGAAAATTGTAGAAAAACAAATCGTTGAAATTAATAGAATAAAAAGTAATTGATTAAAACCCATGGGGAGAGGGACAAAAAATTATTAAGTATATTCAACACCTAGAAATTGATAACAATATAAGTAAACAAACATATCCTAAGGTAAAACTGACGACAAAAAAATTGTATCTAAAGCGTATTGCAAATGGTGGAAGTGCACATAAAGAAGAAAAAGGTAAAAATTGTCGCATAACCTTGAACAATTTAAAGATTAGACATTTCATTTTGAGGTTCAGAAGATGAAAACAAAATAAAAGATAATTAATTTTTTCAATTTAATACTTCATTAAAACAATACAAGCAAAAATAGTATCTCGATATATTTCCAGTGTAATGGACAACCGTCCGATAGTGGAGAGAATCGAGGACAGAATGAGTGGGTTCACCAAGTGCTATAATTGGATGGGCATTATCATTGGTTGTCAATTGATGACGTTGCATACCCCTTTGTAAAACTCTTACATTCCCCACATTAAAAAAACGTACACCTAATAAAAAAAAGTACAAATAGGCCTCAAAATGACAATCTGGGAACAACTACAAATTTATAAACATAAAATAATATCATTAACGAACAAATACAAATAAATAAAAAATTATTCAACCTAATAGACAAAATTAACCCCAAAGAAACTTAAAAGACTTGCACAGTGCAGTGAATCCGAAAATAGAACATAACAGTACACCTTGTGACAATGGGAATTCCACATAGCCGCAGTCTACTACAACCCCCGATCAGTATGCCCGATGATGGAGACAAGACCAGTCTTTGAAAGTTAACTCGCATAAATACCAAGTAAGATTCTTGTTTAAATACATATAGTGAAAGTGATATATATATATATATATATATGAGTGTGAACTAATGGAAGGAGTTGAAAGATAATCTACGTGGTGACGTGTATACTTAGGTAGCAAAATGAGCAGTTGCAGTAGCGCAAAAGGTATAAAATTTTGGTAGTGACTGTCGTCTAATGACTCGATGCAGTGGTGCGACCTTTGTATTACTTTGACATTGTTACGTCACGCCCTTTATTTCATCAGGCACCGTTTGACCGGCGCGGTGGCAATGTACTGTACTTGTAGTAACAGGCTTGGTTATGTACAGTGAACTCTATATACCTCACCTGGAGTGTTTTGTAGCGACCAGTCAATTTAACTATCATCCCCTATGGAGGTAGTTGTAAAGGATTAAGGAAAGGCTAAGGCTCACATGCTGAAGTATACGTAATCTGGGTCTTAGGGTCGTGTTACACCATCCTGAAAGGGAGAAACAGAACTATAAAATAAATTTCCAACAGAAACTGAACAATAAATTTTCAAAATTTAAGGTGCTTAGATGCATACTGGGGAGGTATGAAAGATTAAGTTTATTGCTGCCTATAAAGGGATGTAGGAAGGAAGAAGGCAGTTATTGCCTATACGGAATGTAGGAAGGGAGTAGGCAATTATTGCCTATAAGGGATGTAGGAAGGAAGAAGGCTATTATTGTTTATAAGGGATGTAGGAAGGAAGAAGGCTATTTTTGCCTATAATGGATATAGGATAGAAGAAGGCTATTATTGCCTATAAGGGATATAGGAAGGAAGAAGGCTATTATTGCCTATAAGGGATATAGGAAGGAAGAAGGCAATTTTTGCCTATAAGGGATATGGGAAGGAAGAAGGCTATTATTTTCTATAAAGGATGTAAGAAGGAAGAAAGCTATTATTGCCTATAAGGGATGTAGGAAGGAAGAAGTCTATTATTGCCTATAAGGGATGTAGGAAGGAAGAAGGCTATTATTGCCTATAAGGGATGTAGGAAGGAAGAAGGCAATTTTTGCCTATAAGGGATGTAGGAAGGAAGAAGGCTATTATTGCCTATAAGGGATGTAGGAATGAAGAAGGCTATTATTGCCTATAAGGGATGTAGGAAGGAAGAAGGCAATTTTTGCCTATAAGGGATGTAGGAAGGAAGAAGGCTATTATTTTCTATAAAGGATGTAAGAAGGAAGAAAGCTATTATTGCCTATAAGGGATGTAGGAAGGAAGAAGTCTATTATTGCCTATAAGGGATGTAGGAAGGAAGAAGGCTATTATTTTCTATAAAGGATGTAAGAAGGAAGAAAGCTATTATTGCCTATAAGGGATGTAGGAAGGAAGAAGTCTATTATTGCCTATAAGGGATGTAGGAAGGAAGAAGGCAATTATTGCCTATAAGGGATGTAGGAAGGAAGAAGGCAATTATTGCCTATACGGAATGTAGGAAGGGAGTAGGCAATCATTGCCTATAAGGGATGTAGGAAGGAAGAAGGCTATTATTGTTTATAAGGGATGTAGGAAGGAAGAAGGCTATTTTTGCCTATAATGGATATAGGATAGAAGAAGAAGGCTATTATTGCCTATAAGGGATATAGGAAGGAAGAAGGCTATTATTGCCTATGAGGGATATAGGAAGGAAGAAGGCTATTATTGTTTATAAGGGATATAGGAAGGAAGAAGGCTATTTTTGCCTATAATGGATATAGGATAGAAGAAGGCTATTATTGCCTATAAGGGATATAGGAAGGAAGAAGGCAATTTTTGCCTATAAGGGATATGGGAAGGAAGAAGGCTATTATTTTCTATAAAGGATGTAAGAAGGAAGAAAGCTATTATTGCCTATAAGGGATGTAGGAAGGAAGAAGTCTATTATTGCCTATAAGGGATGTAGGAAGGAAGAAGGCTATTATTGCCTATAAGGGATGTAGGAAGGAAGAAGTCTATTATTACCTATAAGGGATGTAGGAAGGAAGAAGGCTATTATTGCCTATAAGGGATATAGGAAGGAAGAAGGCAATTTTTGCCTATAAGGGATATGGGAAGGAAGAAGGCTATTATTGCCTATAAGGGATGTAGGAAGGAAGAAGTCTATTATTGCCTATAAGGGATGTAGGAAGGAAGAAGGCTATTATTGCCTATAAGGGATATAGGAAGGAAGAAGGCAATTTTTGCCTATAAGGGATATGGGAAGGAAGAAGGCTATTATTTTCTATAAAGGATGTAAGAAGGAAGAAAGCTATTATTGCCTACAAGGGATGTAGGAAGGAAGAAGTCTATTATTGCCTATAAGGGATGTAGGAAGGAAGAAGGCAATTATTGTCTATAAGGGATGTAGGAAGGAAGAAGGCAATTATTGCCTATACGGAATGTAGGAAGGGAGTAGGCAATTATTGCCTATAAGGGATGTAGGAAGGAAGAAGGCTATTTTTGCCTATAATGGATATAGGATAGAAGAAGGCTATTATTGCCTATAAGGGATATAGGAAGGAAGAAGGCTATTATTGCCTATAAGGGATATAGGAAGGAAGAAGGCTATTATTTTCTATAAAGGATGTAGGAAGGAAGAAGGCTATTATTGTTTATAAGGGATGTAGGAAGGAAGAAGGCTATTTTTGCCTATAATGGATATAGGATAGAAGAAGGCTATTATTGCCTATAAGGGATATAGGAAGGAAGAAGGCTATTATTGCCTATAAGGGATATAGGAAGGAAGAAGGCTATTATTGTTTATAAGGGATGTAGGAAGGAAGAATGCTATTTTTGCCTATAATGGATATAGGATAGAAGAAGGCTATTATTGTTTATAAGGGATATAGGAAGGAAGAAGGCTATTTTTGCCTATAATGGATATAGGATAGAAGAAGGCTATTATTGCCTATAAGGGATATAGGAAGGAAGAAGGCAATTTTTGCCTATAAGGGATATGGGAAGGAAGAAGGCTATTATTTTCTATAAAGGATGTAAGAAGGAAGAAAGCTATTATTGCCTATAAGGGATGTAGGAAGGAAGAAGTCTATTATTGCCTATAAGGGATGTAGGAAGGAAGAAGGCTATTATTGCCTATAAGGGATGTAGGAAGGAAGAAGTCTATTATTGCCTATAAGGGATGTAGGAAGGAAGAAGGCTATTATTGCCTATAAGGGATATAGGAAGGAAGAAGGCAATTTTTGCCTATAAGGGATATGGGAAGGAAGAAGGCTATTATTGCCTATAAGGGATGTAGGAAGGAAGAAGTCTATTATTGCCTATAAGGGATGTAGGAAGGAAGAAGGCTATTATTGCCTATAAGGGATGTAGGAAGGAAGAAGTCTATTATTGCCTATAAGGGATGTAGGAAGGAAGAAGGCTATTATTGCCTATAAGGGATATAGGAAGGAAGAAGGCAATTTTTGCCTATAAGGGATATGGGAAGGAAGAAGGCTATTATTTTCTATAAGGGATGTAGGAAGGAAGAAGGCTATTATTGCCTATAAGGGATGTAGGAAGGAAGAAAGCTATTATTGCCTATAAGGGATGTAGGAAGGAAGAAGGCTATTATTGCCTATAAGGGATGTAGGAAGGAAGAAGGATATTATTTTCTATAAGGGATGTAGGAAGGAAGAAGGCTATTATTGCCTATAAGGGATGTAGGAAGGAAGAAGTCTATTATTGCCTATAATGGATATAGGATAGAAGAAGGCTATTATTGCCTATAAGGGATATAGGAAGGAAGAAGGCTATTATTGCCTATAAGGGATATAGGAAGGAAGAAGGCTATTATTTTCTATAAAGGATGTAGGAAGGAAGAAGGCTATTATTGTTTATAAGGGATGTAGGAAGGAAGAAGGCTATTTTTGCCTATAATGGATATAGGATAGAAGAAGGCTATTATTGCCTATAAGGGATATAGGAAGGAAGAAGGCTATTATTGCCTATAAGGGATATAGGAAGGAAGAAGGCTATTATTGCCTATAAGGGATATAGGAAGGAAGAAGGCTATTATTGTTTATAAGGGATGTAGGAAGGAAGAATGCTATTTTTGCCTATAATGGATATAGGATAGAAGAAGGCTATTATTGTTTATAAGGGATATAGGAAGGAAGAAGGCTATTTTTGCCTATAATGGATATAGGATAGAAGAAGGCTATTATTGCCTATAAGGGATATAGGAAGGAAGAAGGCAATTTTTGCCTATAAGGGATATAGGAAGGAAGAAGGCTATTTTTGCCTATAAGGGATATGGGAAGGAAGAAGGCTATTATTTTCTATAAAGGATGTAAGAAGGAAGAAAGCTATTATTGCCTATAAGGGATATAGGAAGGAAGAAGGCTATTTTTGCCTATAATGGATATAGGATAGAAGAAGGCTATTATTGCCTATAAGGGATATAGGAAGGAAGAAGGCAATTTTTGCCTATAAGGGATATAGGAAGGAAGAAGGCTATTTTTGCCTATAAGGGATATGGGAAGGAAGAAGGCTATTATTTTCTATAAAGGATGTAAGAAGGAAGAAAGCTATTATTGCCTATAAGGGATATAGGAAGGAAGAAGGCAATTTTTGCCTATAAGGGATATAGGAAGGAAGAAGGCTATTTTTGCCTATAAGGGATATGGGAAGGAAGAAGGCTATTATTTTCTATAAAGGATGTAAGAAGGAAGAAAGCTATTATTGCCTATAAGGGATGTAGGAAGGAAGAAGTCTATTATTGCCTATAAGGGATGTAGGAAGGAAGAAGGCTATTATTGCCTATAAGGGATGTAGGAAGGAAGAAGGCAATTTTTGCCTATAAGGGATATAGGAAGGAAGAAGGCTATTTTTGCCTATAAGGGATATGGGAAGGAAGAAGGCTATTATTTTCTATAAAGGATGTAAGAAGGAAGAAAGCTATTATTGCCTATAAGGGATGTAGGAAGGAAGAAGGCTATTATTGCCTATAAGGGATATAGGAAGGAAGAAGGCAATTTTTGCCTATAAGGGATATAGGAAGGAAGAAGGCTATTTTTGCCTATAAGGGATATGGGAAGGAAGAAGGCTATTATTTTCTATAAAGGATGTAAGAAGGAAGAAAGCTATTATTGCCTATAAGGGATATAGGAAGGAAGAAGGCAATTTTTGCCTATAAGGGATATAGGAAGGAAGAAGGCTATTTTTGCCTATAAGGGATATGGGAAGGAAGAAGGCTATTATTTTCTATAAAGGATGTAAGAAGGAAGAAAGCTATTATTGCCTATAAGGGATGTAGGAAGGAAGAAGTCTATTATTGCCTATAAGGGATGTAGGAAGGAAGAAGGCTATTATTGCCTATAAGGGATGTAGGAAGGAAGAAGTCTATTATTGCCTATAAGGGATGTAGGAAGGAAGAAGGCTATTATTGCCTATAAGGGATATAGGATGGAAGAAGGCAATTTTTGCCTATAAGGGATATGGGAAGGAAGAAGGCTATTATTGCCTATAAGGGATGTAGGAAGGAAGAAGTCTATTATTGCCTATAAGGGATGTAGGAAGGAAGAAGGCTATTATTGCCTATAAGGGATGTAGGAAGGAAGAAGTCTATTATTGCCTATAAGGGATGTAGGAAGGAAGAAGGCTATTATTGCCTATAAGGGATATAGGAAGGAAGAAGGCAATTTTTGCCTATAAGGGATATGGGAAGGAAGAAGGCTATTATTTTCTATAAGGGATGTAGGAAGGAAGAAGGCTATTATTGCCTATAAGGGATGTAGGAAGGAAGAAAGCTATTATTGCCTATAAGGGATGTAGGAAGGAAGAAGACTATTATTGCCTATAAGGGATGTAGGAAGGAAGAAGGATATTATTTTCTATAAGGGATGTAGGAAGGAAGAAAGCTATTATTGCCTATAAGGGATGTAGGAAGGAAGAAAGCTATTATTGCCTATAAGGGATGTAGGAAGGAAGAAGGCTATTATTGCCTATAAGGGATGTAGGAAGGAAGAAGGCTATTATTGCCTATAAGGGATGTAGGAAGGATGAAGGCTATTATTGCCTATAAGGGATGTAGGAAGGAAGAAAGCTATTATTGCCTATAAGGGATGTAGGAAGGAAGAAAGCTATTATTGCCTATAAGGGATGTAGGAAGGAAGAAGGCTATTATTGCCTATAAGGGATGTAGGAAGGAAGAAGGCTATTATTGCCTATAAGGGATGTAGGAAGGAAGAAAGCTATTATTGCCTATAAGGGATGTAGGAAGGAAGAAGGTTATTATTGCCTATAAGGGATGTAGGAAGGAAGAAGGCTATTATTGCCTATAAGGGATGTAGGAAGGAAGAAGTCTATTATTGCCTATAAGGGATGTAGGAAGGAAGAAGGCTATTATTGCCTATAAGGGATGTAGGAAGGAAGAAGGCTATTATTTTCTATAAGGGATGTAGGAAGGAAGAAAGCTATTATTGCCTATAAGGGATGTAGGAAGGAAGAAAGCTATTATTGCCTATAAGGGATGTAGGAAGGAAGAAGGCTATTATTGCCTATAAGGGATGTAGGAAGGAAGAAGGCTATTATTGCCTATAAGGGATGTAGGAAGGAAGAAGGCTATTATTTTCTATAAGGGATGTAGGAAGGAAGAAAGCTATTATTGCCTATAAGGGATGTAGGAAGGAAGAAGGCTATTATTGCCTATAAGGGATGTAGGAAGGAAGAAGGCTATTATTGCCTATAAGGGATGTAGGAAGGAAGAAAGCTATTATTGCCTATAAGGGATGTAGGAAGGAAGAAAGCTATTATTGCCTATAAGGGATGTAGGAAGGAAGAAGGTTATTATTGCCTATAAGGGATGTAGGAAGGAAGAAGGCTATTATTGCCTATAAGGGATGTAGGAAGGAAGAAGGCTATTATTGCCTATAAGGGATGTAGGAAGGAAGAAAGCTATTATTGCCTATAAGGGATGTAGGAAGGAAGAAGGTTATTATTGCCTATAAGGGATGTAGGAAGGAAGAAGGTTATTATTGCCTATAAGGGATGTAGGAAGGAAGAAGGTTATTATTGCCTATAAGGGATGTAGGAAGGAAGAAGGTTATTATTGCCTATAAGGGATGTAGGAAGGAAGAAGGTTATTATTGCCTATAAGGGATGTAGGAAGGAAGAAGGTTATTATTGCCTATAAGGGATGTAGGAAGGAAGAAGGTTATTATTGCCTATAAGGGATGTAGGAAGGAAGAAGGCTATTATTGCCTATAAGGGATGTAGGAAGGAAGAAAGCTATTATTGCCTATAAGGGATGTAGGAAGGAAGAAGGTTATTATTGCCTATAAGGGATGTAGGAAGGAAGAAGGTTATTATTGCCTATAAGGGATGTAGGAAGGAAGAAGGTTATTATTGCCTATAAGGGATGTAGGAAGGAAGAAGGTTATTATTGCCTATAAGGGATGTAGGAAGGAAGAAGGTTATTATTGCCTATAAGGGATGTAGGAAGGAAGAAGGTTATTATTGCCTATAAGGGATGTAGGAAGGAAGAAGGTTATTATTGCCTATAAGGGATGTAGGAAGGAAGAAGGCTATTATTGCCTATAAGGGATGTAGGAAGGAAGAAAGCTATTATTGCCTATAAGGGATGTAGGAAGGAAGAAGGTTATTATTGCCTATAAGGGATGTAGGAAGGAAGAAGGCTATTATTGCCTATAAGGGATGTAGGAAGGAAGAAGTCTATTATTGCCTATAAGGGATGTAGGAAGGAAGAAGGCTATTATTGCCTATAAGGGATGTAGGAAGGAAGAAGGCTATTATTTTCTATAAGGGATGTAGGAAGGAAGAAAGCTATTATTGCCTATAAGGGATGTAGGAAGGAAGAAAGCTATTATTGCCTATAAGGGATGTAGGAAGGAAGAAGGCTATTATTGCCTATAAGGGATGTAGGAAGGAAGAAGGCTATTATTGCCTATAAGGGATGTAGGAAGGAAGAAGGCTATTATTTTCTATAAGGGATGTAGGAAGGAAGAAAGCTATTATTGCCTATAAGGGATGTAGGAAGGAAGAAGGCTATTATTGCCTATAAGGGATGTAGGAAGGAAGAAGGCTATTATTGCCTATAAGGGATGTAGGAAGGAAGAAAGCTATTATTGCCTATAAGGGATGTAGGAAGGAAGAAAGCTATTATTGCCTATAAGGGATGTAGGAAGGAAGAAGGTTATTATTGCCTATAAGGGATGTAGGAAGGAAGAAGTCTATTATTGCCTATAAGGGATGTAGGAAGGAAGAAGGCTATTATTGCCTATAAGGGATGTAGGAAGGAAGAAGGTTATTATTGCCTATAAGGGATGTAGGAAGGAAGAAGGTTATTATTGCCTATAAGGGATGTAGGAAGGATAAAGACTTGTTTATATCAGCTGTAGGAACAAAGATGGCTTTTACTGACGTTAAGGGTTTTAGGGAGAAAGAAGGATATATATAGTGTAGAAAAGAAGGAAAACTATTATTGATTATAATGGCTGTAGGAAGGAGGAAATTTATTAGAGCCCTTATGTATTGTAGGGAGAGATTAAGCTATGGTTGGTTATAATTGTTATAGATAGCAGGAAGGCTAAAATGGATTGTAGGAAGAGTGGAAGCCGGCTGTAGGAAGGATGTGATTATTTAAAATCACCACATCGGCGACATTGGAGTCTCTTACGGACATCGTACATGCAGGGTTATAGTCTATATAGTTTATAGCGGATATATGTACAATGCAAATATTCTGTATTTAACTGGCCAATTTAAAATATTTGTTGTAAGCGATAAAAGATAAAAACAGAAACTTTACAAACGTCCTCCATTTGCCCTTGACTCCTCCATACAGCTTTTATTAAAATACCTTTTGATTTTTTAAAACGGAGGAGGGTAAACCTGCGATTAGGTAAATAGTCTGTAGGTCGCAACAATGTAAGGAGCGTTATGTAATTACTTTATATAACTTACAGACGCCTCCCGAGACAAATAGATACGCAAAGTACCGTCCTTACAATATAAGCAGCTGTGACGCATTCTTAGCCTGGTTGCATCATCCACCATTGTCGTGTTTGCCTGGTAAACCTGCGATTAGGTAAATAGTCTGTAGGTCGCAACAATGTAAGGAGCGTTATGTAATTACTTTATGTAACTTACAGACGCCTCCCGAGACAAATAGATACGCAAAGTACCGTGCTTACAATATAAGCAGCTGTGACGCATTCTTAGCCTGGTTGCATCATCCACCATTGTCGTGTTTGCCTGGTAAACCTGCGATTAGGTAAATAGTCTGTAGGTCGCAACAATGTAAGGAGCGTCATGTAATTACTTTGTATAACTTACAGACGCCTCCCGAGACAAATAGATACGCAAAGTACCGTGCTTACAATATAAGCAGCTGTGACGCATTCTTAGCCTGGTTGCATCATCCACCATTGTCGTGTTTGCCTGGTAAACCTGCGATTAGGTAAATAGTCTGTAGGTCGCAACAATGTAAGGAGCGTCATGTAATTACTTTGTATAACTTACAGACGCCTCCCGAGACAAATAGATACGCAAAGTACCGTGCTTACAATATAAGCAGCTGTGACGCATTCTTAGCCTGGTTGCATCATCCACCATTGTCGTGTTTGCCTGGTAAACCTGCGATTAGGTAAATAGTCTGTAGGTCGCAACAATGTAAGGAGCGTTATGTAACTACTTTATGTAACTTACAGACGCCTCCCGAGACAAATAGATACGCAAAGTACCGTGCTTACAATATAAGCAGCTGTGACGCATTCTTAGCCTGGTTGCATCATCCACCATTGTCGTGTTTGCCTGGTAAACCTGCGATTAGGTAAATAGTCTGTAGGTCGCAACAATGTAAGGAGCGTTATGTAATTACTTTATATAACTTACAGACGCCTCCCGAGACAAATAGATACGCAAAGTACCGTGCTTACAATATAAGCAGCTGTGACGCATTCTTAGCCTGGTTGCATCATCCACCATTGTCGTGTTTGCCTGGTAAACCTGAGATTAGGTAAATAGTCTGTAGGTCGCAACAATGTAAGGAGCGTTATGTAATTACTTTATATAACTTACAGACGCCTCCCGAGACAAATAGATACGTAAAGTACCGTGCTTACAATATAAGCAGCTGTGACGCATTCTTAGCCTGGTTGCATCATCCACCATTGTCGTGTTTGCCTGGTAAACCTGCGATTAGGTAAATAGTCTGTAGGGCGCAACAATGTAAGGAGCGTTATGTAATTACTTTATATAACTTACAGACGCCTCCCGAGACAAATAGATACGTAAAGTACCGTGCTTACAATATAAGCAGCTGTGACGCATTCTTAGCCTGGTTGCATCATCCACCATTGTCGTGTTTGCCTGGTAAACCTGAGATTAGGTAAATAGTCTGTAGGTCGCAACAATGTAAGGAGCGTTATGTAATTACTTTATATAACTTACAGACGCCTCCCGAGACAAATAGATACGTAAAGTACCGTGCTTACAATATAAGCAGCTGTGACGCATTCTTAGCCTGGTTGCATCATCCACCATTGTCGTGTTTGCCTGGTAAACCTGCGATTAGGTAAATAGTCTGTAGGGCGCAACAATGTAAGGAGCGTTATGTAATTACTTTATATAACTTACAGACGCCTCCCGAGACAAATAGATACGCAAAGTACCGTGCTTACAATATAAGCAGCTGTGACGCATTCTTAGCCTGGTTGCATCATCCACCATTGTCGTGTTTGCCTGGTAAACCTGCGATTAGGTAAATAGTCTGTAGGGCGCAACAATGTAAGGAGCGTTATGTAATTACTTTATATAACTTACAGACGCCTCCCGAGACAAATAGATACGTAAAGTACCGTGCTTACAATATAAGCAGCTGTGACGCATTCTTAGCCTGGTTGCATCATCCACCATTGTCGTGTTTGCCTGGTAAACCTGCGATTAGGTAAATAGTCTGTAGGTCGCAACAATGTAAGGAGCGTTATGTAATTACTTTATGTAACTTACAGACGCCTCCCGAGACAAATAGATACGTAAAGTACCGTGCTTACAATATAAGCAGCTGTGACGCATTCTTAGCCTGGTTGCATCATCCACCATTGTCGTGTTTGCCTGGTAAACCTGCGATTAGGTAAATAGTCTGTAGGGCGCAACAATGTAAGGAGCGTTATGTAATTACTTTATATAACTTACAGACGCCTCCCGAGACAAATAGATACGTAAAGTACCGTGCTTACAATATAAGCAGCTGTGACGCATTCTTAGCCTGGTTGCATCATCCACCATTGTCGTGTTTGCCTGGTAAACCTGCGATTAGGTAAATAGTCTGTAGGTCGCAACAATGTAAGGAGCGTTATGTAATTACTTTATGTAACTTACAGACGCCTTCCGAGACAAATAGATACGCAAAGTACCGTGCTTACAATATAAGCAGCTGTGACGCATTCTTAGCCTGGTTGCATCATCCACCATTGTCGTGTTTGCCTGGTAAACCTGCGATTAGGTAAATAGTCTGTAGGTCGCAACAATGTAAGGAGCGTTATGTAATTACTTTATATAACTTACAGACGCCTCCCGAGACAAATAGATACGTAAAGTACCGTGCTTACAATATAAGCAGCTGTGACGCATTCTTAGCCTGGTTGCATCATCCACCATTGTCGTGTTTGCCTGGTAAACCTGCGATTAGGTAAATAGTCTGTAGGTCGCAACAATGTAAGGAGCGTCATGTAATTACTTTATATAACTTACAGACGCCTTCCGAGACAAATAGATACGCAAAGTACCGTGCTTACAATATAAGCAGCTGTGACGCATTCTTAGCCTGGTTGCATCATCCACCATTGTCGTGTTTGCCTAGTAAACCTGCGATTAGGTAAATAGTCCGTAGGTCGCAACAATGTAAGGAGCGTTATGTAATTACTTTATATAGCTTACAGACGCCTCCCGAGACAAATAGATACGCAAAGTACCGTGCTTACAATATAAGCAGCTGTGACGCATTCTTAGCCTGGTTGCATCATCCACCATTGTCGTGTTTGCCTGGTAAACCTGCGATTAGGTAAATAGTCTGTAGGTCGCAACAATGTAAGGAGCGTTATGTAATTACTTTATGTAACTTACAGACGCCTTCCGAGACAAATAGATACGCAAAGTACCGTGCTTACAATATAAGCAGCTGTGACGCATTCTTAGCCTGGTTGCATCATCCACCATTGTCGTGTTTGCCTGGTAAACCTGTTGAATATGCGACCTTCAGAACGAGATTCCACTTTGCTCCAGTAAAAAGGATGTCTCCACCCACAGGTCAAATAACCTTGTCCCAAGGTCGTCCACATCCTACATTTTCGCGAACATTATTGGTAGCAAGGTCGAATAGAGCGTGCATCTTTTAGGAGTCGGTAAATGCCTCGCCGAGCAATCTGCTTAGAGATTACTTCTATATCTGGCCATCGAGGTCAACTTATCGTAACCTCGCTAGTATAATCTCCGCAACTTTAAGAAGGAACTGAATGGTAAACAATCTGTGTGCTGCTGTTTATCCTATGAAGTACGAGCAATATAAACAAAACATTTAAAAGTCAATTCCTACCTAAGCCAACACAGAAAAACTGTATACGAGTGTTAGTTACTTCTTATTAAATAATTACAATTCATATAAATAACGTAACATAACCTGTGCGTCAAAACTGTTGTTCTACCACATAACCTATACCAGAAAATCAGCTGTTTTATGAAATCATAGAATGGGACGAAATAACTATATAGCATACCTTGCCCCTTTTGCGAAAAGTTTTCCTCCCATATAAAATTAAAATTATTAATTAAATTTAATTATGTGACCCAAATAAAAGAGAGAGAGAGAGAGAGAGAGAGAGAGAGAGTTAGTCAGTCCAAATGTTTAAAGTAAACGTGGTCCCCTAGAATAACATCCTTATTACCTTTAAGTCAATTTAGTATCAATTGCTTTTAATTCCAAAGTTCATAACCTACTTGTCTGGTTTAGTTATAATATTATTAAATTTAATTGACGACGCCAAATCTATATTTAGATGAGAATAAATTTAGTGGAAGATATCAGAGTTTCTGGGCTTAACGAACTCACTGACGCCTGCCAGCTAGCTTTAATTTCAACCATAAAACACAGAAACATCACTCTTTACAGTTACTCGGTCTTACGTCTAACGTTGTCTTACTATAACTAATTTAATTTATGTCTAGAAGTGAGGTTACTGCCTGATGACATGTATTATAAATGGAGCTACTATGCCCGTTACCTGAGCGAAATTTGTTGGCTTTAATATTCAGTAACTCGGTTTCCCTCCGCCATCCACTAATTATTTTCTTTGTCTTATTTCCACAAACCTGGCCAAATATTTCTAGAGTTGTCCTGATCAATCAAAATTCTTTCATGCGTTCCCACGGACTTGCTTTTGCAATCAAAATTCTTTCAAGCGTTCCCACAGACCAGCTTTTGCAATCAAAATTCTTTCATGCGTTCCCACGGACCTGCTTTTGCAATCAAAATTCTTTCATGCGTTCCCACGGACCTGCTTTTGCAATCAAAATTCTTTCATGCGTTCCCACGGACCTGCTTTTGCAATCAAAATTCTTTCATGCGTTCCCACGGACCTGCTTTTGCAATCAAAATTCTTTCATGCGTTCCCACGGACCTGCTTTTGCAATCAAAATTCTTTCATGCGTTCCCACGGACCTGCTTTTGCAATCAAAATTCTTTCATGCGTTCCCACGGACCTGGATTTGCAATCAAAATTCTTTCATGCGTTCCCACGGACCTGCTTTTGCAATCAAAATTCTTTCAAGCGTTCCCACAGACCAGCTTTTGCAATCAAAATTCTTTCATGCGTTCCCACGGACCTGCTTTTGCAATCAAAATTCTTTCATGCGTTCCCACGGACCTGCTTTTGCAATCAAAATTCTTTCATGCGTTCCCACGGACCTGCTTTTGCAATCAAAATTCTTTCATGCGTTCCCACGGACCTGGATTTGCAATCAAAATTCTTTCATGCGTTCCCACGGACCTGCTTTTGCAATCAAAATTCTTTCATGCGTTCCCACGGACCTGCTTTTGCAATCAAAATTCTTTCATGCGTTCCCACGGACCTGGATTTGCAATCAAAATTCTTTCATGCGTTCCCACGGACCTGCTTTTGCAATCAAAATTCTTTCATGCGTTCCCACGGACCTGCTTTTGCAATCAAAATTCTTTCATGCGTTCCCACGGACCTGCTTTTGCAATCAAAATTCTTTCAAGCGTTCCCACAGACCAGCTTTTGCAATCAAAATTCTTTCATGCGTTCCCACGGACCTGCTTTTGCAATCAAAATTCTTTCATGCGTTCCCACGGACCTGCTTTTGCAATCAAAATTCTTTCATGCGTTCCCACGGACCTGCTTTTGCAATCAAAATTCTTTCATGCGTTCCCACGGACCTGCTTTTGCAATCAAAATTCTTTCATGCGTTCCCACGGACCTGGATTTGCAATCAAAATTCTTTCATGCGTTCCCACGGACCTGGATTTGCAATCAAAATTCTTTCATGCGTTCCCACGGACCTGCTTTTGCAATCAAAATTCTTTCATGCGTTCCCACGGACCTGCTTTTGCAATCAAAATTCTTTCATGCGTTCCCACGGACCTGCTTTTGCAATCAAAATTCTTTCATGCGTTCCCACGGACCTGCTTTTGCAATCAAAATTCTTTCATGCGTTCCCACGGACCTGCTTTTGCAATCAAAATTCTTTCATGCGTTCCCACGGACCTGGATTTGCAATCAAAATTCTTTCATGCGTTCCCACGGACCTGGTTTTTCAATCAAAATTCTTTCATGCGTTCCCACGGACCTGGTTTTTCAATCAAAAATCTTTCATGCGTTCCCACGGACCTGGATTTGCAATCAAAATTCTTTCATGCGTTCCCACGGACCTGCTTTTGCAATCAAAATTCTTTCATGCGTTCCCACGGACCTGGTTTTTCAATCAAAATTCTTTCATGCGTTCCCACGGACCTGGATTTCCAATCAAAATTCTTTCATGCGTTCCCACGGACCTGGTTTTTCAATCAAAATTCTTTCATGCGTTCCCACGGACCTGGATTTGCAATCAAAATTCTTTCATGCGTTCCCACGGACCTGGTTTTGCAATGAAAATACTTTCATGCGTTCCCAGGGACCTGGTTTTGCAATGAAAATTCTTTCATGCGTTCCCACGGACCTGGTTTTACAATCAACATCCTTTCATGCGTTCCCACGGACCTGGATTTGCAATCAAAATTCTTTCAAGCGTTCCCACGGACCTGGTTTTGCAATCGAAATTCTTTCATGCGTTTCCACGGACCTGATTTTGGAATTTAAGTCCTTCCCCTTCTCGTCTACTCTAAGATCTAAATCGTGGTTTCATAGGCTCTCTGTGGTTTCATACGGTCTCTGTGGTTTTGCATACGCTCTCTGTGGTTTTGCATACGCTCTCTGTGGTTTCATACGGTCTCTGTGGTTTCTTACGCTCTCTGTGGTTTCATACGCTCTCTGTGGTTTCATACGCTGTCTTTGGTTTCATTCGATCTCTGTGGTTTCATACGCTCTTTGTGGTTTCATACGCTCTCTGTGGTTTCATACGCTTTCTGTGGTTGCATGCACGCTCTGTGGTTTCATGCGCTCTCTGTGGTTTCGTACGCTCTCTGTCGTTTCGTACGATCTCTGTGGTTTCATACGCTCTCTGTGGTTTCATACGCTCTCTGTAGTGCCATACGCTCTCTGTGGATTCATACGCTGTCTGTGGTTTCATACGCTCTCTGTGGTTTTGCCCCTTAAAACTTCACCTGCCTGTTAGATCTCTACTTTTGGAGTTTCCACCCTAATTTTTCTAAGAATTTGACCCGTTTTTAGCCACATTTCGCACACAGTAATCCCTTTGCTCTAGATTTACAATTAGTCCCTTCTTACAACCTTACAGTGCTTACAGAATGTTTAAATCATAGTACCTATGCAACATATGTAAACATGAATTCCTTCTTACTGTACATATGTCACTAACAAGAACCTCTTTGGAGCGATGCTTTAATACTTCTCTACGACTACACTATAGCATCACTTCCTACATCTGTGTTTTACTGGCGCAACAAGTCAGACACCATGCCTGCCCAAGTTCATCCTACAGAACCACCCTGGTCTCGGTTCTATTCACATTTTCAAGCCCGCTGTCCTTCAACCTTGCTCAGGACAAATACATCCCCACTTATTCCACCTTCATGCCCACACTGTCACGACCTGTCCCATTACATTCACAGCTACCTCTCCACCTTGCTTTAAGCCGGTATGTCGGTCTCATACAATGACGACCGTTTCACTATAACTAAACCAGAAAAACAGAATCTTCATATTTTGAGATTATGTTACGCAGTGGACTTTTACGAGTAACATTAGTGCGGGTATGGGCGTGTTGGTGTTAGTGGCGTTTGTATACGGTACTACACTCGTCGTAAAATCTTGCCAGTATTGATGGACATTAAACGCATGTTATTTCTGCACCTCTGTACAGATACTCTGCTCCACAAAGTATCAGCATGATATAGTCCAAATATATCAGCTATTTCTGCACCTCTGTACAGATACTCTTACTCCACAAAGTATCAGCATGATATACTCCCAATATATCAGCTATTTCTGCACCTCTGTACAGATACTCTTGCTCCACAAAGTATCAGCATGATATATTCCAAATATATCAGCTATTTCTGCACCTCTGTACAGATACTCTTGCTCCACAAAGTACCAGCATGATATACTACAAATATATCAGTTATTTCTGCACCTCTGTACAGATACTCTTGCTCCACAAAGTATCAGCATGATATACTCCAAATATATCAGTTATTTCTGCACCTCTGCATACAGATACTCTTTCTCAACAAAGTATCAGCATGATATACTCCAAATATCAGTTATTTCTGCACCTCTGTACAGATATGCTTGCTCCACAAAGTATCAGCATGATATACTCCAAATATATCAGTTATTTCTGCACCTCTGCATACAGATACTCTTTCTCAACAAAGTATCAGCATGATATACTCCAAATATATCAGTTATTTCTGCACCTCTGCATACAGATACTCTTTCTCAACAAAGTATCAGCATGATATACTCCAAATATATCAGTTATTTCTGCATCTCTGCATACAGATACTCTTTCTCAACAAGGTATCAGCATGATATACTCCAAATATTAGTTATTTCTGCACCTCTGTACAGATATGCTTGCTCCACTAAGTATCAGCATGATATACTCCAAATATCAGTTATTTCTGCACCTCTGTACAGATACTCTTGCTCCACAAAGTATCAGCATGATATACTCCAAATATATCAGTTATTTCTGCACCTCTGCATACAGATACTCTTTCTCAACAAAGTATCAGCATGATATACTCCAAATATCAGTTATTTCTGCACCTCTGTACAGATATGCTTGCTCCACAAAGTATCAGCATGATATACTCCAAATATATCTGTTATTTCTGCACCTCTGCATACAGATACTCTTTCTCAACAAAGTATCAGCATGATATACTCCAAATATCAGTTATTTCTGCACCTCTGTACAGATATGCTTGCTCCACAAAGTATCAGCATGATATACTCCAAATATATCTGTTATTTCTGCACCTCTGTACAGATATGCTTGCTCAACAAAGTATCAGCATGATATACTCCAAATATCAGTTATTTCTGCACCACTGTATAGATATGCTTGCTCAACAAAGTATCAGCATGATATACTCCAAATATCAGTTATTTCTGCACCACTGTACAGATATGCTTGCTCAACAAAGTATCAGCATGATATACTCCAAATATCAGTTATTTCTGCACCACTGTACAGATATGCTTGCTCAACAAAGTATCAGCATGATATACTCCAAATATATCAGTTATTTCTGCACCTCTGTACAGATATGCTTGCTCCACAAAGTATCAGCATGATATACTCCAAATATCAGTTATTTCTGCACCTCTGTACAGATATGCTTGCTCAACAAAGTATCAGCATGATATACTCCAAATATATCAGTTATTTCTGCACCTCTGTACAGATACTCTTACTCCACAAAGTATCAGCATGATATACTCCAAATATATCAGTTATTTCTGCACCTCTGCATACAGATACTCTTTCTCAACAAAGTATCAGCATGATATACTCCAAATATATCTGTTATTTCTGCACCTCTGTACAGATATGCTTGCTCCACAAAGTATCAGCATGATATACTCCAAATATCAGTTGTTTCTGCACCTCTGTACAGATATGCTTGCTCAACAAAGTATCAGCATGATATACTCCAAAAATCAGTTATTTCTGCACCTCTGTACAGATATGCTTGCTCAACAAAGTATCAGCATGATATACTCCAAATATATCTGTTATTTCTGCACCTCTGTACAGATATGCTTGCTCAACAAAGTATCAGCATGATATACTCCAAAAATCAGTTATTTCTGCACCTCTGTACAGATATGCTTGCTCAACAAAGTATCAGCATGATATACTCCAAATATCAGTTATTTCTGCACCACTGTACAGATATGCTTGCTCAACAAAGTATCAGCATGATATACTCCAAATATATCAGTTATTTCTGCACCTCTGTACAGATATGCTTGCTCCACAAAGTATCAGCATGATATACTCCAAATATCAGTTATTTCTGCACCTCTGTACAGATATGCTTGCACAACAAAGTATCAGCATGATATACTCCAAATATATCAGTTATTTCTGCACCTCTGTACAGATACTCTTACTCCACAAAGTATCAGCATGATATACTCCAAATATATCAGTTATTTCTGCACCTCTGTACAGATATGCTTGCTCCACAAAGTATCAGCATGATATACTCCAAATATCAGTTGTTTCTGCACCTCTGTACAGATATGCTTGCTCAACAAAGTATCAGCATGATATACTCCAAAAATCAGTTATTTCTGCACCTCTGTACAGATATGCTTGCTCAACAAAGTATCAGCATGATATACTCCAAAAATCAGTTATTTCTGCACCTCTGTACAGATATGCTTGCTCAACAAAGTATCAGCATGATATACTCCAAATATATCTGTTATTTCTGCACCTCTGTACAGATATGCTTGCTCAACAAAGAATCAGCATGATATACTCCAAATATATCAGTTATTTCTGCACCTCTGTACAGATATGCTTGCTCAACAAAGTATCAGCATGATATACTCCAAATATCAGTTATTTCTACACCTCTGTACAGATATGCTTGCTGAACAAAGTATCAGCATGATATACTCCAAATATATCTGTTATTTCTGCACCTCTGTACAGATATGCTTGCTCAACAAAGTATCAGCATGATATACTCCAAATATATCAGTTATTTCTGCACCACTGTATAGATATGCTTGCTGAACAAAGTATCAGCATGATATACTCCAAATATATCTGTTATTTCTGCACCTCTGTACAGATATGCTTGCTGAACAAAGTATCAGCATGATATACTCCAAATATATCAGTTATTTCTACACCTCTGTACAGATATGCTTGCTGAACAAAGTATCAGCATGATATACTCCAAATATATCTGTTATTTCTGCACCTCTGTACAGATATGCTTGCTCAACAAAGTATCAGCATGATATACTCCAAATATATCAGTTATTTCTGCACCACTGTACAGATACTCTTGTTTTTATGCGTGCGCTCAATGCTCAATATTTTATTCAACGTGTTGCAAGTCATCTAGGAATAAAGCAAGTACAGTAATATTGCTTGTGGATATATCGAAGCACGCCTCAATAACAGCTGTCAAACGGGTAAATAATTGAAGCATAAACATTAACGTTAGTTCAATCAACCCAAGGTCATTGAGAGACACTTGAGTAAAGCGAGCATGACCATACAAGCGAGACTTTGTTAAACAAACTGTTATATCAAGGACGAGTGCGTTTTACAGCCTCGAATCGATCAGGGCTTCAGTGTTCCACTGTAGATCCGTGTGTTGTGACGTCACCAGACATACCATTGTTATCTGGGGAGCCCACTGATTGACTCTTTGAAAGCACACTTTGCTCAGATATTATTAGACTGTAAACATAATTGTGCAGCGCTGGGGCAAAGATCTGGCACCAGGTTTGTTATGCATTAAAGTGACCACTCAATTTCACTACCGTCGTCTGTGAATCATATTTATGGGAAGGTTATTCACCTTATCTTGTTTCCTTGCGTGATGTGTCTTGCCGTTATGAGGCGTAGGAAGGATAGGTGCACTGAGGGAGGATGACCGATCTGATTCAGAATTCCTGCCTTCTATGGAAGGCACTTCATCTAAAGAAGCAGTGGTGAGGTGGAGTTAGTAAATGTTGCTACTGGTCTGTACGCTAACATTTCTCGCTACACGCTACTACCTGTACGCTAACATTGCTCGCTACACTCTACTACTGTGTACGCTAACATTGGTCGCTACACTCTACTACCCTGTACGCTAACATTGGTCGCTACACTCTACTACTGTGTACGCTAACATTGCTCGCTACAATCTACTACCCTGTACGCTAACATTGTTTGCTACACTCTACTACCCTGTAAGCTAACATTGCTCGATACACTCTACTACCCTGTACGCTAACATTTCTCGCTACACACTACTACTCTGTACGCTAACATTGCTCGCAACACACTACTACCCTGTACGCTAACATTGCTCGCAACACACTACTACCCTGTACGCTAACATTGCTCGCTACACTCTGCTACCCTGTACGCTAACATTGCTCGCTACACACTACTACCCTGTATGCTAACATTGCTCGCTGCACATTACTACCCTGTACGCTAACATTGCTCGCTACACACTACTACTCTGTATACTAACATCGCTCGCTACACACTACTACTCTGTACGCTAACATTGCTCGCTACACTCTACTACCCTGTACGCTAACATTACTCGCTACACACTAATACTCTGTACGCTAACATTGCTCGCAACACACTACTACCCTGTACGCTAACATTGCTCGCTACACTCTACTACCCTGTACGCTAACATTGCTCACTACACACTACTACCCTGTACGCTAACATTGCTCGCTACACATTACTACCCTGTACGCTAACATTGTTCGCTACACACTACTACTCTATATACTAACATCGCTCGCTACACACTACTACTCTGTACGCTAACATTGCTCGCTACACACTACTACTCTGTACGCTAACATTGCTCGCTACACACTACTACCCTGTACGCTAACATTGCTCGCTACACACTACTACTCTGTACGCTAACATTGCTCGCTACACACTACTACTCTGTACGCTAACATTGCTCGCTACACACTACTACCCTGTACGCTAACATTGCTCGCTACACACTACTACCCTGTACGCTAACATTGCTCGCTACACATTACTACCCTGTACGCTAACATTGCTCGCTACACACTATTACTCTGTATACTAACATCGCTCGCTACACACTACTACTCTGTACGCTAACATTGCTCGCTACACACTACTACCCTGTACGCTAACATTGCTCGCTACATTCTACTACTCTGTACGCTAACATTTCTCGCTACATTCTACTACCCTGTACGCTAACATTGCTCGCTACACACTACTACCCTGTACGCTAACATTGCTCGCTACACACTACTACCCTGTACGCTAACATTGCTCGCTACATTCTACTACCCTGTACGCTAACATTGCTCGCTACACACTACTACCCTGTACGCTAACATTGCTCGCTACACACTACTACCCTGTACGCTAACATTGCTCGCTACATTCTACTACCCTGTACGCTAACATTGCTCGCTACACACTACTACTCTGTACGCTAACATTGCTCGCTACACACTACTACTCTGTACGCTAACATTGCTCGCTACACACTACTACCCTGTACGCTAACATTGCTCGCTACATTCTACTACCCTGTACGCTAACATTGCTCGCTACACACTACTACTCTGTACGCTAACATTGCTCGCTACACACTACTACTCTGTACGCTAACATTGCTCGCTACACACTACTACTCTGTACGCTAACATTGCTCGCTACACACTACTACTCTGTACGCTAACATTGCTCGCTACACACTACTACTCTGTACGCTAATGTTGCTCGCTACACTCTCTAACCTGTATACTAATATTGCTCGCTACACTCTACTACTCTGTATGATAATTCTAGGCACATTTAGTGACGCAGGTATATTTGTAAGATGTACTAGGCCACACATCCATGACATTTTAAACACACCACGGACCGTAATAAAACACAGAATGCACGATATAGAACGAACACACTACACGCAAAATGTTTTTAGAAAAGCACGTATTAGAACAGAATGAATCAGTGACGCATGCGTACTGGGATAGCTTGGCTAATACCACTTGCTTCTTAAACTATATACTACACACAGGAATAAGTGCAGTGGGTGTGTGTGGTAGTATGTGTAGCCAATGCATTGATGTTTATGTTTCTATAGTGTATCTTGGAAAGGGATTAAACACTTACTCAAAGCGCAATCCTGCTTCGCTTAACCAACAGACACTTACCTGAAACACAAAACCAAACACTTATTACATCCTTAAAAACTCCCAAAAATATATTTTATAATTTTACTCTAAAAATACCTTATATGTATGGCTCAACAATTAGTAACATTGAAAACAACTTCAAATATCCAGCACAAACAAAAATTTACTTCCATCAACATAAAACTTACTTCTAATAACAGAGGGTCACTTATAAACCTCATCTTAACAGTATAATTATTGTTAGCCAGTAATATAAAGAAAACGTTTTAAAAGTCAAATCCTACTTTGTTCAATAAGGATAAATTTGTTAATGAATTAATACGCAATATCAAGAGCACAGAGGTACAATATATTACAATGAAAATATTGGAAAGAACCCCAATACCACAAAAATAACAAATAAAACAAGTTACTTAAGATTAAACCCTTATGTACATTTTGATCACTCCAGATTGTAACATTTGTTTGCTAGATTGTAATTTTTACTAAGACTATGATGACGATGACATGGTCATCAAAATGAACATAAGGGTTAAATCTTAAGTAACTTGTATTATTTGTTATTTTTGTGGTATTGGAGCTCTTTCCAATATTTTCATTTTAATGAAATAATATTTGGAAAAACTGTATTAACAAGTGTCATCCCCTACATGTTTGAAAAAATGCATTTGAACTTGAACGATTGAAAATTTCAACAAGATATATATATATATAAAGAACTAAGTCAGTTGGATGATGATGGTACTGTTAGCCAACGAAAAACTTTGAATTGTAAATTCAATTATAATTCTTGTATTTGTATTTTGACTTAGTTCTTTATTAATACACAAGAATACATATTGCGATATTTATATGTATGTATATATATATATATATATATATATATATATATTTTAATATATTAAATATGGTGGTATGTTTTCTTGTAATATAGTTAATAAATTTAAAATATTTCAGAAACAAGAATACTTTTAAACAATAGTCTATATTTATTCAAAGCTTTTTGCCGATAAAATAGTATCGGCGAAAAATATATAATAAATATTTATTATATATATATATATTATAACGAACCTTAGCCATCCACGTTGGGCGACAATTTTTATATAACGTACCTTCACATAATGCTTCTCTACAAGATATTTTGACTCTTAGGAAATTAAATTAATAATACAGCTACTTGCTTTTATAATTACAGATTTATTTTATCCTGAGATCAATATTGCATTTACAGGTAGTTCATATAATTCGTTTTACTAACTCTAATATTTGCCGATAGACATCAAGACTCTTATTTGACTATTGATTTTTCAACAATTCTAAATTTATTTTTTTTTTAGCTATCTAAGGGCATTTATAAGTTACTGCACTTGTGGTTTGATAAATTTTTTATTTCAATTAACTATGACTTTTTAAGGAATTTAAAAAAGTTTAAATGTTCTTAAATGTTTTGGTTTTAAAGAGTTGGCTTTTTTATTCACTTCACACAAATTCACTTATTAATATTTTCCTATCAATTTCACTTTTCTTAATTTCTCGTAATGCATCTATGCCGTAACTGACTTTATTAATCACTCCCTTATTTTAATCTCACTTGTTACCCTTTAATCTCCCTCTTTATACTTCACTTTCTATTTAATAATCTACCTTACTTTAAATTGGCACGTTACTTTGTTTGAATTTGATATTTCTTACTAAAAACTAAACATTACTTCTCCTCGAGTCCTACCACTCGACCCTTTCGAGTACTGAAAATTGACTGTCTTTCCTGAACATCCTCTTGGATCGTATCCGTTCGTGTTTCATCCTCTCTTCAAATTTGATTGGCTCCCTTATGGCGCTCAAACTGTGGCCAGCCTATGAAATTTTGACACTTCCCTCACCTTCCCTTGGCTTCGTGGGAATTTGTTGAACTTTCCCACAGGTGCATGTGTTTTTCTGTATTCTCAGGGATTCCTAGTCACAAATCTCCCTGGTCCGAGGATGTCTAGGTATAGCTTCTCTCTCATGAACGAGGCACGTCCTGGTTTACTTACAATGAACCCCTTTCGAATTATTTTTATTTATGATTTGCAGGTGTGTGCAGTAACTTATTTCGGCCGATAGATGTGACAATAGACTAGCGCTAGCTAGGTATATTTCACAAGTTCAAATATTTTCTAACAGTTTCCTTAACTTAATGAATTTCGTTACAATATTAATATATATATAGGAAGAATGTGATCTAATAGAAGGCATTATATAAAAACAGGGATTTTGCAATTTTCTGTCAATGTAAAATTTATAGAATTATAAAATAGATAAAATCACCGCACGTATGAATTATTTGCACACAAAGGGTCACTAGAGAGGTTAATAATCACCGGGAGGCTGACGACAAGCAGATGGCCGTGACATTCAGAGCATGGCGGTCCATTAACAATAGCTATTCTAAGGGAATTATATTTAATAACAGCGATATAATATTATTTTAATGTTATGGTCGAATGCCATAGAGTTGTTAAATGTTATAAGTAAGTTGTATTATTTATTATCCTACATGTACTGCCCGCGAAATTTCAATGCCATCGTCTAAGTCTGCATTGTATTAAGTGGTGCTCTAACACGCAACGTGAGTTGATTCAGCACACATTACGTATATGG